>PVIH01001276.1:140222-163216 GCA_004025045.1 Sigmodon hispidus | reverse complement strand
GCAGTTCTGGCCAAATCCACCTTGCTGGCGAGGTTGCGCATGACACCATGTTCACAGCAGAGTCAGAGATGAGTTAGCTCCTGGGCTGCCCTGAAAATTCTTCTCCAGGGCCAGAGACACAGCAGTCAGGCCTTAGACTAAATCTGAAAGAGACCTTACCCAGTGATACCTAGAGACATATAGCAGGAGGGACATTCCACAGCCAGGCCCTGCCACCAGGGCAAGCTGCTTCTGACCAGAGCAGTGTGAGAGATCATGCAGACCCTGTGTCCAGAGCAGACAGGAGACACAAAACTGCTCTCCCCACAACTGACTTAGAATTTATTAACAGCTGACTAACAGTGAACCAAGGAAGCAATGGGCAGACACCAGTACAAGAATACATATAACCATATAAAGAACAAGGCAACACCAGAAGAAACTAGTGGTTCTAAAACACCAAGACCTGGACCGAGCAATGAAGAGGAAACAGAAAGACACAATATCAAAAACACCTTTATGAAGATTATAGAAGCCTTAAAAAGAGGATACAAAAAATTCCCTTAAAGAAATAGAAGAAAATGCAAACAAAAATTGGAAGAGATGAACTAATCCTTGAAAGAAAACCAAGAAAATAAAACCAACAAATTTCAGGGATTAAAAATTGAAATAGAAACAATAAAGAAGGCACAAAATGAGGCAAAGGTAGAAATAGAAAATCTGAAGAAATGAAATGGAACTACGGATACAAGCATAAACAACAGAATACAAGAGATAGAAGGAAGAATCTGTGCAGTGGTAGACTCAAGAGTGGAAATAGATACATCAGTCAAAGAAAACACTAAAACCAAAAAAGCCAAAACACAACATTAAGAAAATATGGGACACCATGAAAAGATCAAATTTAAGAATAATAGGAATAAAAGAAGGAGAAGAATATCAGCTCAAAGGCACAGATAATATAATCAATAAAAACATAGAAAAAACCTTCTGAACCCAAAGAAGGAAATGCCTATAATGTTACAAGAAGCTTTTAGAACACCAAATAGATTAGACCACTCCCACAAAAGTCTGCTCACCACATAATAATCAAGCCACAAAAGATGCAAATATCAAAAGATACAAGAAATGGAACTAATGAACTCAACAACATCAAAAATCACAGAAAGCCTATCAACTCATGGAAACTAAACATCAATCAACTGAACCACCTCTCGGTCAAGGAAGAAATTAAGAAATCAAAGACTTCCTAGAATTTAACAAAAATGTATCCAGGACATACTCAACCTTATGAACACAATGAAAGCAGTCTTAAGAGGAAAACTCATAGCACTAGATGCCAATATGAAAAACCTAGAGAAATCCCACTCTAGAGAACAAATAACACGGCTGAAGCCTTAGAACAGTTAGAAGCAAACTCACCTAGAAGGAATAGATTGTAGAAAATATTTAAACTTAGAGCAAAAGTCAATACAATTGAACAAAACAAAGAATCAATGAATCAAAGAGTTGGTTCTTTGAGAAAGTCAACAATATAGATAAACCCTTATCAAAAAAAAGCAGAGAGAGTGTATCCAAATCAACAAAATCAGAAATGAAAAGGGGGACATAATAACAGTACACCAGGAAATCCAGAGAATTATCAGGTCATTTCTGAAAATCTATACTCCACAAAAATGGAAAACCTAAAAGCTTTCTCAACAGGTACCACTTACCAAAATTAAATAAAGATCAGATTAAAGACATAAACAGACCTATAATCCTCAAGGAAATTGAAGCTGTCATTAAAAGTCTCCCAAGTAGAGAAAGCCCAGGCCCAGATGGCTTCAGTGCAGAATTCTACCAGACATTCAAAGAAGAACTAATATCAATACTCCTCACACTGTTCCATACAGTAGAAAATGAAGAAATATTTCCACTCTTCTTTTCTAATGAGATCACAATAACCCTAATATCCAAACCACTCAAAGATGCAACAAAGCAAGAGAATTACAGAGCAATTTCTCTCATGAACATTGATGCAAAAATTCTCAACAAAATTCTAGCAAACCAAATACAACAACATATAAAAAAGTCATCTACCATGATCAAGTAGACTTCATTCCAGAAATGTAGGGATGGTTCAACAGCCGAAAAACTGTAAATGTCATTCATCATGTAACCAAATTCAAGGAAAAAAACACACACACACACACACACACAATTCTCTCCTTAGATGCTAAAAAAAGCCTTTGACAAAATCTAACACTTTTTAAAAAAAATAATAAAAGTCCTGGAGAGATCAGGAATACAGGGAAAATACATAAATAGAATAAAGGCAATTTACAAGAAGCCGACAGTCAACATCAAACTAAATGGAAAGATACTCAAAGCAATCCCACTAAAATCAGAAACTAGATACGGCTGTCCTCTCCTCCCACCTATGTATTCAATATAGTTCTTGAAGTTTTAGCTAAAGCAATAAGAGAACAAAAGAAGATAAAGGGGATATAAATTGGAAAAGAAAAAGTGAAACTATCTCTATTTTCAGATGATATGATTGTATATATAAATGACCGACAAAATTCTACCAGGGAACTTCTACAGTTGATAAACACCTTCAGCAATGTACCAGGATACAAGTTAACTCAAAGAAATCAGTAATCCTCCTATATACTAAAGATAAAAAGGCTAAAAAAGAAATAAAGGAAATATTATCATTTATAATAACTTTAAATAGCATTGAACACTTTGGTCTAACTATAACGAAAGAAGTAACAGATCTGTTTGACAAATACCTTAAATCACTGAAGAAAGAAATTGAAGAGGATATCAGAAAATGGAAAGCTCTCCCATGTTCCTAGATAGGCAGGATCAACATAGTAAAAATGGCAATTCTACCAAAAGCAATCTACAGATTCAATGCAATTCCCATCAAAATCCCAACATAAATATTTACAGACCTTGGAAGAACATACTCAAGTTCATTTGGAATAACAGGGAATCAAGATTGCCAAAACAATTTGCTCAACAAAAGAACCTCAGGAGGTATCACAATTCATGACTTCAAGTTATGCTATAGAGCTACAGTAACAAAAACAACCTGGTTCTGACATAAAAACAGACTTGTGGATCAATGGAATCAAATTGGAGACCTTGGCATTAACCCACATACCAATGAACACCTGACTTTTTGACAAAGAGGCCCAAAATATTCAATAGAAAAAAGTATCTTTAACAAATGCTACTGGCATAACTGGTTGGTAGTGTGTAGAAAAATATGAATACATCCAAACCTATCATCTTGCACAAACCTCAGATCGAAGTGGCGCAAAGACCTCAACATACACGTAACCACACTGAACTTGATAGAAAAGAAACTGGGAAATACCCTCCAATGGATTTGCACATGTGACCACTTCCTAAATATAACACCAGTGGCACAGGCACTAAGAACAACAATCAATAAGTGGGACCTCCTGAAACAGAGAAGCTTCTGTAAAGCCAAGGACACAGTCAATAAGACTAAATGACAGCCTACAGAATGGGAAAAGATTTTCACCAACCATACAAATGACAGAGGACTGATCTCTAAAATATATAGAGAACTCAAGAAACTAGAGCCCAAAGCCCTAAATAACCTAATTTAGGTTACTAATTTAAATTAGATAACCT
The DNA here is from genome assembly GCA_004025045.1 of Sigmodon hispidus. Lineage (NCBI taxonomy): Eukaryota > Metazoa > Chordata > Mammalia > Rodentia > Cricetidae > Sigmodon > Sigmodon hispidus. The sequence continues at coordinate 159,583 of PVIH01001276.1, read as the reverse complement.
AATTTAAAAATGAGGTTCAGAACTAAAAAGGGAATTCTCAGTAGAACAATTACAAATGGCTGAAAAGCACTTGAAAAAATGCTCAACATCTTTAGTCATCAGAGAAATGCAACTCAAACAACTTTGAGATACCACCTGACACCTATCAGATTGGCTAAGATAGAAGACACAGATGATGTGGCATGATCGCACTGTTCTCTCAGCAGTGAGGGGCCTGTCCTGAAGGTAGAGATGTGTGAGGGGGTGGTCTCAGTCAGGAGCTCTGCAAAGTCTGTCAATCCTACAGGGAAGGAACAGTGGGGAGGAGAAAGCAAAGAGAGCTGGGCAGGCCTTGACAATCATCGTTTCTTCCCAAGGTGACTTTGCGGTGTTATGCTGGAGAGGATGCAGAGCAAGAAGAGTACTCCTCCATTGTTGGTGGGAGTGTAAGTTTGTTTATCCACTCTGGAATGCAGTATGGTGGTTTTTCTGAAAACTAGGAATCAATCTCCCCAAGGATCCAGCAGTAACACTATTGGGCATATATCCTAAAGATACATATTTACACCTCAAAAGCATTAGCTCAACTATGTTCATAACAACATTATTCATAATAGCAAGAACCTGGAAACAACCTAGATGCCCTCAGCTGAAGAATGGATTAACAAAGTGTGGTACATCTCCACAATGGAGTACAACTCAGTAGTAAGAAAAAATGATATTCTAAAATTTGCAGGCAAATGAATGGAACTGGAAAATATCCACCTGACCGATATCACAAACCCAGAAAGATAAGCAGGAGATGTACTCACTCATTCATTACTGGACTTTAAAAAAAAAAGTAAAGAAACCCTTTCTTGGATAGTTTTGCCTTTGTTGCCTTGTCTTTTTATCATAGCAATAGTAAAATTATTAAGACAAATATTATAAATATTTGTCACTGATATTGATCTATTTAATGTATGTGTCTTTCTCTGTAATATCTGTATTAGAACTATCCCCATTTATTTTTTCTTACTATAGAAAGTATTTTGTTTCACTTCCTACACTGTTCTTTCCTATTTTTAGGTTATGTTTATTGTCATGTTCTATGTCTTTTCCCCCTTAGACTACCACAGTTTTCAGCTTACATAATGTTAATTATATTAGACTTTTTTGAATATTTAATTTTAATCTCATTGGTTGCTTAGTCCAAAATTTTTATTAATGTATTTGTTAGCTATTGTAACAAATGTGATTTTTTGTTTATGAAGAATTCAATAAAAAAGAAAAAGTACCAATGGTAAACATACAAGTGCTTTCACATACCCTAAGAAACATCACTTAAAATGGGTAGCAACCATTTGAGAACATTAAATTGTTTCAAACTGAACTGTACAAAATTTTGTGGCAATTATAGTATGTGTCATTTTAGAGGTGACTTCATTGTCTTATGTCAGCCTTTCTTTCAAAAGCAAGTCCTGATGGCATGGGGAGGCCCCCCTCTTATTATATCAGCTAATCATTCCCATAAAGTAATGACAACTTACCAGAGAAATTGCTTTCATTCTATTTTTTCATAAACTAGATTTTCTGATTTACTTTGGGTACTATAAAAAATATAACAAAACTCTTTCCTGGCTTGTATAAAAAGCAAGAAATGCAAGTTTTATTTTGTTTTACATTTTCCTTGATGTTAAAGTTTCAAAATATTTTAAATTTTTTGTTCCTTTATTTTAAGTGTGTGTGTGTGTGTGCGTGTGCGCTCTGCATGCAGATTTGTGTCACATTGTGCAGTACCCACAGATGACAGAAGAGAGCATCTGATTTTCCTAGGACTGGAGTTAGAGATAGGAGCTACCACAGAGATACTAGGAATTGAACCTTGTCTTCTGGAAATGTTCTTAATGTTTGAGTCATCTTTTCAGATTCCTAAAAATATTTCTTAAAAGAAATAATCTGAAAGGATGACTCCAGCAAAGTCAGATAAGAGAAAAGGGTCTGCTCAGCCCAGCCTGCTACTCCTCGATGACTGAATGCCAGGGGATGTGTGTATCATCAGGCTTCTGCCTCTCCAGCCTTTCCTTTATTATGCAGCAAGACACCTGTTGCAGGGGAGAATCAGTGAAAGATAAAGAATGAACACACACACAAAGGAAGAGAAATCACTTGTCACATGTCAGCATATGCATGGACACCATCCTGGAGGCATCAAACATATAATTATGTTAGCAGCTCTGAAGCATATGGCTAAACTCACTTATTTTACATCTCAATCATATTCTGAATCTGTGAAAGTTACATGGAAGTGTACATACCTTGGGAAACAATTATACTGTTTTTTTTTTTTTTTAAACCAGATACTTTCAGAAAAGTTTTGTTTTCTAATAACCTTGTGTGCGGTCAGTGTCTTGGTTCTGCAGGCTCACTCATAACGAACACTTCTGTCTATCAAAGTGTCCTAGAATGTCAACCATGTGATCCCCAGCCTTCACAGAAATTCTTGCCTTGCTTTTGTTCTTCTTTTCCTGATGGGGATTCTGTAATTTGCACTCATCAAAGCTTGCAAATTGACTTGAATCAAAGGTTTTTAGAAGCTATAATACACTATCATCAAACCCTAGTGCTATCTATGCAAGTACACTCAAACTATATTTTGAGGCACAATTACATGGATAATTATGTCATAGCTGGTATTCAAATGAAAATGAGTTTCATTTACAAGTAATTATTCTATGTATTATTTTATGCTGATGTCACCCATATCCATGCAAAATGCTTTTTTTGATCTATGCTGTTCCTTTATTTACCTAATTTCAGATCCAATTTATGGACACCCTTTCTAAAATGTTCAAAATTAAATCCATTGTCATTTATAATGGAATCTTATATATTTGCATCACACCTTCCCTTTTTTGCAAACATTTCTGGCATGCAGTTTATGTTCCATTTGCTGTTTTATTTGGCCATCGGAATGTGTCCATGTTGGATGGACCATACCTGCTCAGCATCTTCCTTCTTGTCTTAGCTCAAGCCTCCCTTAACTCTCCAAGAAACCTTGTAGTATCTCCTAATTGGTCTTTGTAATTATGCATTCTCTCTTGAATACTTGAACACTTCAGATTTATTCGCTTGTGAAAAATCACAGTGTTTCTGATTAAGATCCCACATGGTCTCCTCATTCTGGTCCTATAAAGGCCCACATGCTAGGAGATGCCACCCCAGCTCCGTCAGCTTCAGTCCTGATTATACTTCATTTTCTTGTCTATAATTAGTAGTAATCAGAACCACAACTCAAATGCACTTTGATGAAATATTTTAAGTATTACTCCCCTAAAGCCAGAAAAATATGAAGAATTTGACAATAGCTTCTTTTTAAAGCATCAGTTTGACACCTGAATAAAAAAGTTTAATTTGGTCTGCTTCAGCTTCAGTTGGCTTAGGCATCTGTAGATGTGAGCTGCAGACAGAGCTGAGGACAGACTGGAGTCCTGCAGGCAGGGCTATCTTTAGGCATGTTTTGGGCACAGTAGTTATGGTGACCAGGGCACAATTTTTATTTATTTAGGGAGACATTTGCTGCTGTTCTTCAGTCTAGTGGACAGAGAACTTTCATTCTTTTCTCTATCCCATGGGAGCTGCACAAAGAAAGACAGCTGCAAAGCAGTCAGCAAAAGGCATTCTCATATTTTCATCCATATGTCCCTTCCTTGGGCCCTAGCAGAGAAACACTGACCTGCACCCATTCTATCACTGGCTCCTATTCTAACTGTCTAATGTTGGGAATGAGTAATCATCATGTTAGGAATGAAGTTTTGCAATACATTGGTAGCTGATGGATAAGCTAGGTTTCATCTACAAGAATACAAACAATCAACCAAGCACTGCTCAATATGCATAAAAATGCTGCTCACCTACAACTTAAAGATATATAGCCTATTTATATAGATTCTTCCATCTTACAGTCCACACTTATGGACTGGGCTGCAAGCACAGAACACTTGCTTAGCATATATGAAGACCTAAGTTCCATCCTTGACTTCAGAATAAACAAGACAAGCAAACAAGCCACCAGGACCATGAGTGGAAGATTGTGTTGGTGAGAAAAGGCTGAGAGCTGATGCCTGTATTTAGGCCAGCATCTTTGTACTGTCTTGATCTATTAACTGTATTTAACTATTCAAGTTTCCCATACTCCTCCCTAAAAGATCCACTCCAGCTGTTCTCTTAACATGACCTAGGTAGGACAACACTGTTCCCAATGTCACTTTGGAGTCTTTACTAAGTTATATATCCCTTCATCTACATTTTCCATCTTCATTTTCCCAGACCATAGCTTCTCAGTCCCAGAGACCACAGCTGGTGGAAGGCATATTTTCAATATATTGACAATGTTCAAGTTAGGAGAAGGGGAACATAAGGAAAGATGCCCTAACTCTAAGAAGACCTGCTCCGAGGAGCAAATGAGCAGGAGGAGAGGATAAGTAAGGGCTGGAGGGCGCAGTTGCACCTTGCAATAATGATCTTATAATTTAGCATTGCCCTTTCAGTGTAACAGGATTCTGTATTCTGTGACAGGATGAAAAAGCCCATGTTCTCTTTCTGCATCCCCAGATACTTGTCTGTGGCATTTTCTATTTTCTCACTGTCATTTTTTTTTCTGGACAGTTTGCAGCCGAGTACCAATTAATTTATTTTAAGTGCCTCTTATAGTAAAATGTCACTGTGCTGAAGCACACACCTTTGAAAATGAAACAAAGAAAGACCATTCATCAGGCATGAAAGCTGAAAGGTGAAACTCGGGAGAATTAATAGATAGAACACCACCAACAAGGGAGGAGTGGCCCCAAGCTTCTCTTTTTCCTCATTGCAAGGCTAGTATTTGTTAAGATTGTGCCGGCATAGCTGTGCTTCTAAGGAAGTAAATCCTTCTTTGCCAGCTAGTTATTTTCCACAGAATAACCAACCTACAATATTCCCTAAACTTCCCTCCATTGCTCTCTCAGAGATAGGATTCATGCTGATTCTGCTGTTCTAAGACCTGCCCCTAGAGGGCAGCAGTCTTGACAGCCCCATTGACAAGCACAATCCATGCCTCCTAGGAAGTAAGCCCTCTGTACACAAGGCACTCGCTGGTTTATAACTGAAGGTGAGTCTCCCTGCTGAATGAGATACTGCTCTCTGGGTGCAGCTGGCTTCCTTGGCCAGTGTATAAAGTCTTCAAAATGATGCCGAAAGATTCGGAAAATTTTGAAACTTTAGCCATGAAATGATACTACAATATTAGGCAAAGACATATAGGAAAACAAGGAGGGTTTGTCTCATTTGTGCATCTTAACTAAAATAGTTTTGACAGGGCAGAGGAAATAATGTTACAGGGGCTGCACAGAAATGCAGTAAAGTACAAAGGTCTCTATGGGGAATGAAATCAATACTGATTATGTATAATCAGCCAAGTACACCTGGAGATTTAGGTTCACATAACATTAAAATGCATGACTACAAAAGCACATACATAATGAAAATAAATGAAGTTAGTTAGTGTTCCTATGGCCTATTTTGTGGAAATAATGAAAGCAGACCAGTGTTAAGCCAGTGAAATTGTAGTAATTCAAAAGGTAACTTCTAAAATAGCACAAGCTACTGTGTAAGGACCAAGATAATAGAAGAGGGAAGTACAGAAAAAAAGAAAGTACTTAAAAGACTGTAGGGAGATAAAAGAAGAGAAGAAACACAACTGTGCTAATTGAAATGTCCTGAGTCTCCTGGAACAGATAATGGAACAGGAGCTGCTCCTGTGTGACTGGGTGAAGGTGTGAGTCAGTTAAAACTAGATGCCAGGGGTGGGGAGCAGTGAGCAAGAGCACACGTTGGAAATCTACGAAGGAAGCAAAAGCATGACTGAAAAGTGTGGAAGAAAAAATGTGACGCAGCAGTAAGAAGGGAGGCAAAAGCAGTTTCAACTGTACAGTTCTCTGGTGGGGCAGGAACAGCTTCCGAAAGGCAATTCATATGATCCTCAAGCACCAGCCCACAGACCTCTCTATCTCAAAACCATTTGTGAAATGTGGACAGTGATTTCTCCCAGAGACGGGTCATAAGCACTGGGATCTCTTTATGTCAATCTGTATGATCCAGAGGGCAGGAAATGCTGCCGCCTTGAAAGAGAACCCATTAAAAATGATGACAGCTAACAGTCACAAGTCAAGGTGATTTTGGTCTCCCACAGCCCCAGGGAAATAAAGTGTAGGGAATTCTGAGAAACTAAGGATGTGGGTGGAAGGCCACTAGCTCAGATAGGGAAGTTCAGGGGAAACATCCATTGTAGGTGGCCAGGCACAGGTCTGAACACTGGGCAACTTTGGAGTTTGATAGCCTTAGGAATGAGTAATCAAGTACCAGAGCTCCAGTCTACTGGTATAGAGCCCAGTGCCCTCAAAGTTCCAGTGGTGTTCTTAGTACCTCAGCTGGAGCCCTCCATCAGAAACTCAGAAGATGTTCAAACCAGAAAGGCAGGTCTTCCATCTGTATATATTTTGGTATTGTGGTTACTTCCCATACTCCCAATATATTTTAAAGGTACTAACTGCCCATCTAAAACTAACAACCCAAAGGGGTATGACCTGGGGATTCTAGGGAAAGTGAGGAAACATCCTCTCTACAGACTAAGAGTTAACAGCATAATCCACCAACAAGCATGAAGGAGAACTAAAAGAGAGAAGACAACTAGGTAGATATTGGATTTCAATTCAGGCTCAGGAACTCCATAAACCACATAAGAAGTAAGAGAACACACGCTCCACTGGACACTGTCACTCTTCCGAGCATGGAACTGGCACAATTCGGTGAAACACTTCACCCTGCCATCTTTCTACAGCTTATTCTCTCTCCCTCTCTCTCTCTTTTTTTCTCTTTCTTTCCTTCTCTCTCTCTTTCTTTCTCCTTCCTTCCTGATTTCCATAATTTCAATGCACTTTTAGCAATAATTTTACTTTACTGTGCTGTAATATTTTTATGATTTTATTTCTTAATCCTTTCACATAGTCATATAATTTTGCACATATTGTCATTACTGGACAATTTAGAACAAATGTCCTTATTGTATTAGGTTTTTTTTCATTGCTATGACTAATCGCTTGACAAGAGCAAGTTAAAGGAGGCAGAGTTTTCTTTGTCCCTCAGTTTGAGGAGGCAGTATCCATTAAGGAAGGGAAGCATGCCAGTAAGAACAGACCTAGCTCTGGGACCAGGAGCACAGGGTGAAGCTGATGGAGACATTACATCCAAGATCAGGAAGCAAAGAGTGAAATGCCAGTGCTCAACTGTAACTTTGTGGAACCACCAAGGAACCTAGACCATGGAATTTTGCATCCCAAGCCAGAGAGTGAACTCTAACCTCATTAAATTTCTCACTACATAAACTTAGAAATAGGCCCAGATATTTGTCTCCTAAATTATTTTAATAATTGTCAGGGTGACAATCATGGTTGGTTAACTATAAGAAATCTACCCCTATTAACACTCAAACTTATCATTTTGTTTATAATTTTTATTAGTTCTTTAAAATGCTTGTGCAATATACTATGACCACACTTACCCCTACCCCACTTCCCAACCATGCAATAACTGTATGATTTCATCTTTTTCACTCATTGAGTCCAATTTGTATTGCTCATATATTTTTGGCTGTGTGGACGTCCACCAGAGCACAGTCAGTTTGCCAGATGTTATACACTTCAAAGAAAACCAAACACTGACTATCCTTGTTACAGCAGCTATCAGTTGCCAATATCTCCTCAAGTGGGGGTGAGTCTTCAAGCTCACCTCCTCTCTTCATGTGCAAGTTTGTCTGGCTAGAGGTTTCAAATGTATTGGATATTATTTAAATGTAAGAGTTAGCTAGCAAAATGCCTGAGCTATCAGCCTAACATTTATAATTAATTTAGGCCTTCTGGGTGTTTTTTCTGGCAATAAGCATTTGGGAGAGATCAGTCTGTTCACATCAATTCTACTGTTCCACACCCAGGGCTCATGTTTGGCTACAAGAGCCAGAATTTGTACTACAATTGCCGAAGCACGTGAAGCCTTTCTTTTGTCCTCATTCTACTCTGCATCCACAGCTTTCTCCAGTGTATATTCCACAGTTCTGATATCTTAAACATCTATGAGCCCATACTGAAATTTAGATTAATCTTTACAATTTCACATAATGGATGCTTAAAGTTCCTCAAAAGACACACAACAATGTAACAGACTGCCTGGCTGCAATTGCATTTGGAAGATCTGGTGCACGTATCCAATACTCCAAACTCCTGTATTTTACATGCAAAACCAGCACCACAGCACAATGCTGCCAAATTCTGTTGCTGACCAACAGAGCCAATCTTTGTGGCTTACTATTATTGTTGGTTTTAATGTCAACTTGCAACAACAAATTAAATCACTTGAGCAGAGAGCCTCACTTAAAGTGTCCTGATTGCTTTCATTAACATGGGAAAATCCAACTCTATTGTGGGGAATAAATGAGAAATAGAAATTAAAAGGATGACATGACTGCTCCCAGGTATCATAGAGGACAAAGTTTATTAAAGATAAAAAGGAGAGCATAGCCAGATGCAGGAACATCTGGGAGAGTTCAGAGTCAATGTGACCCCGAGGCAGGCCATGTGAGAAGAGGGGAAGTAGAGAGGTGAGAGCCAAAAAAGTTAAGGGTAGACAAAAGAGCCAGGTAACCAAAATGGCTGGGTTATTAGGGAAGGGCATCTGGGAAAAGAGAAGCCCCTCCCCTGAACTGGAGAAAGGGTAGGGACAGGGTATGCCCGTCATACCCGATAACAGGCAGAGACTGAGAGATGCTTGGAAAAGCTGGCAGCCTGGTATGACTTGATGTTAGATATGTACCTCAGTTAGCTCTTAGTCCCAGTTTTGAGACCTAACAGCGAGCACCTTCTGATAGTAGCCCAGATAAGGAACATAACAAAAGAAGGTCATTTTGTCTTTGCTTGATTGCCTTCACTCTTGCTGCTGAATTCTTCACTGATATCAGAATCACCTTTCCAAGCTTTCGTAATGAATTAGGAAACTTTTGGGCTTTTAGCACTGGTTTGGGACTGCTGAAGCAAAAAGGAATCAAGGACCATGTAGCTATCAGGTTCTCAGATCTTAGGTGTGAGTTTGCTGGTATTGCTAATGTAAAGCTGACTTAAATTCTTTAATATATATGTACATACATTAAATGAATTTACTTATTCCATTGGTTCTACTTCTCTAGAGAACCCTGACTGAAGCACAGTGGCTGCTTTGGAAATCAGCATGGCAGTTTCTTAGAAAACTTGGACTCAATCTACTTGATAATCCAGCAATATAACTCTTGCTCATATACCCAAATGATGCATATTCTTACCACAAGAACATTTACTTAACTATGTTCATAACAGCATTATTTGTATAACCAGAACCTGGAAACAACCTAGATGCCCCTAATGCAAGAATGAATTTTAAAAAAATGTGGTACTTATACACTATGGAGTACTACTTAGCAGTTTAAAAAAAAGATGACATCTTCAAATTTGCAGATAAATGGATAGAACTAGAAACAAACATCCTTAGTAAGGTAACACACCCAGAAAGAATAACACAGTATGTACTCACTCATAAGTGGATATCAGACATAAAGCAAAAGATAACCAAGCTACAGTCCACAACCCCAGAGAAGCTGGGTTACAAGGAGGACCCTAAGAGAGACATGAATGGATGCCCCAGGAAGGGGAAATATGTATTATCTCCCGAGTAAACTGGCATCACAGATGGGGAAGGGAGTAAGGGGATGTGGGAAGAGAACACAACTGATCAGCATGATTGAATGGGGGAGGGACAGAGAGGGAGAGCAAAGAAACACATATCTTGATAGATGGAGCCATTTTGAGGTTAGGGAGAAACCTGGCACTTTGGAAATTTACAGAAATTCACAAGGATGACTCCAGTTAAGACTCAAGCAATAGTGGAGAGGGGTACCTGAACTGACCTCCTCTGTAATGAAACTGATGACCACCCTAATTATCATCATAGAGCCTTCATTCTGCAACTGATGGAAGTAGTTACAGAGACCCACAGCTAAGCACTGAGTTGAGCTCCCAGTCCAGTTGAAGAGAGGAAGAAGGGATTATATCAGCAAAGGGGCCAAGATCATGATGGGGAAACCCACAGAGACAGCTGACCTGAGCTACTGGGAGGTCACTGACTCTGGACTGTCAGCTGGGGAATCTGCATGGGACTGAACTTTAAGGAATAGAGGGGGGTCTGTGGAGGGGTGAGTGACAGGACAGGAGGGAGGAGCAAGTGTGGCTAGTATGTAAAATTAAAAATACAGTGGCTGAGCCAGGAAAAAATCTCTGAGCTCTTTTTATCCAGGAGGGATTCCCTTTGGGGGCTTTTAGTTTCGGCTCTCTCCTTTCAAGTTAGTTTTCATCTTCACAAATTGGGGCCTTTGAGAAGTGAGGTCCTGCCCTCAGGCAAGGCTATGAGGCTTTACTTTAATGATGTTAACCCTATAACTATTATTGTAGCTACTTTCTTCAGACCTAACTTGTCTGCAACTTAATTAAAGATTCCCAAACCCCTAGTCCTTCACCATATCACACCCTTTCTATAGCTTTCCACCCTGGATCTCTCTCTTTGCCTCTCTCTCCACACATCTAGCTAAGTTGGTAGCAACCATGAACATGTATTCTATCTTCTCTTGAAATTCCCTCCACTGAACAATTTAGACCTTCATTTTTGGATTATACTTCACTGAAGTTCTCAGAACCCAAACAGAAGGCAGAAACATATCTTTTTTTTGGAGGGGGTATAATATGGAAAGCCTCTAGTACCCCTTCTAACTTAGTCCTGTTTTCCTCTGAAATAGCATGCACTGTTGGCATCTCTCTGGCATGCTAGTCTCTTGAACTCCTATCAGAGGGCCCATTAGACTCTGCCTACAGAATGCCATAGCTTCTCTAGCCTGCCATTTGAAACTCATAGACCTTGAAACTGGTTTTCAATTCCAAAGGTCTATGAATCACAAGGCTGGGTTTATCAGAGAAACAGACCCATTTCTTGGTAAAATGTTCTGTATTAGTTCCTCTTCTTGTTGGTATGACACAAAATCACATAAGAAAAGAGATTGCTGAGGAAAAGTTTACTTTTGACTCTCAGTTTAGGGCTGAGTAAACCAACCTACAAGTAACAAAGGACTGATCTCTAAAATATATAGAGAACTAAGGAAACTAGAGCCCAAAACTTGAATAACCCATTAAAAAAAAATGGGATTCAGAACTAAAAAGGGAATTTTCAGCAGAAGAATTAAAAATGGCTGAAAGGCATTTGAAAAAGTGCTCAACATCTTTAGCCATCAGAGAAATGCAAATCAAAACAACTTTGAGATACCACCTTACACCTGTCAGATTGGCTAAGATAAAAGACACTGAGGAGAGGACGCAGAGCAAGGGGAACACTCCTTCATTGTTGGTGGGAGTGTAAGCTTGTTCAGCCATTCTAGAATGCAGTAAGGCAGGTTCTCAGTAAACTGGGAATCAATCTCCGCAAGGATCCAGCAATACCACTATTGGGCATAAACCCTAAAGATGCACATTTGCACCCCAAAAACATTAGCTCAACTATATTCATAGCAGCATTATGCATAATAGCAAGCACCTGGAAACAACCTAGATGCCCCTCAACTGAAGAATGTATCAACAAACTATGGTACATTTATGGAATGGAGTACTACCCAGCAGTAAGAAAAAAATAATATCTTACAATTTGCAGGCAAATGTATGGATTTGTTGAATATCCTCCTGAGTGAGGTCCCACAAACTCATAAAATATGCAGGTGATGTACTCACTCATTAGTGGACTTTAAACAAAAAACGCTAAGCATGCCCAAGCTGCAAACCACAACCACTGAACAGCTTGGGATCTGAAACACCTTGGATGGGTACCTTGGAGCCCATTCCCTCCTGAGGAACACCTGACCCAGTCTTGATATTGGGGTGAGGAGAGTGGATTTGCCTGAAGTAGATGCTGACCTAAGCCACCTTGGGAACTTAGGACCTCCTGCCCTTGCTGGGGAGAAGATAAGGAGATGGAGAGAAGAGAGAGTGACTGGGAGGGGTGGGAGGAGGAAAGGAGTCTTAACAAAGGGATACATGGATAAAAAATGAGATTTATTCATAATAAAAAATGAAAAAAGAAGTTAATATTATAAATGCATAAAATAATCAGAACTGGAAAACAATATTATATGAACTGGAAAACAATATTATATGAACAATCATATATATAATATGAATATTATATATAACATTATATAGTTAGCATATAATGAAAACCTGAAGGTGGATAATGGGAAAAATCTGAAGTATCAGAAAGAGAAAACAGACTAAAGTCAACTCTTTCTCAGCCAACTTCTTAGGCCAAACAGTATAAATTCTGTCTTCAAGAGTCCACAGCCTGATGAGTTGCTCTAAAGAATACCTCAGTTTCTGCCTTCTCCTGCCTTATATATCTTCCCTGCCCAGCTGTTTCACTTCCAGTTAAACTCTGCATCAAAATCCTAGAGTTAGGATTAAAGTTGTGAGCAACTACTGCTTGGCTGTTAGGTCTTGAACCCACAGAGATACAGAAAGAGCTCTGTCTCCTGAATGATAGGATTAAAAGCATGGGTCACTACTTTATCATCATCCCAAGTGTTGGGATTAAAAGGATGAACTACCACTCTCTGACCTTCATAGCTTGACTGTAGATGCTTCTGTTCTCTGACCTTCCAGACTGATTTTATTAAATATACAATAAATCACCACAAAATGACACTGTAAAAATGTCCTGGAGTGTTCCATTCCTTTGAAATAGAAGCTGTAATTGTATTTCAGACATCATGCAAAGAAAAATTTGAATTCCAAGGGCTCATTTTTCATGTGTCTCTATGTCACGATTCTAAAACAAAATACCACGACCATTCTCACTTGAGTTTCTAAACTGAGGTTTGAGGGTGGGAGGGTGGTGTGATTTGAGTTGAAACATGAGGGAGAATTGAGACAAAAATTAATTTAAAGTTTGTTTTCTTTCCAGAAGAATGGGATGGGTTCATTTCCTGGCCTCACTGTGATGAGACCTACAGTTTACCTCATTGCTCTACTTAGGCTGTCATCTAACTTCTGTTTCATCATGACTTTTAGTAAGAAATAATTAATCAGATTGTTACAGCCTGTTCTCGACTGTGCTCCATTCACAGTTTCTTTAACGAGTATCACTAGGCCTACCCTTTCTCTGGCTTATTTTACTGTAACATGGAGATAAATGGGGAAAATGTACATTTGAAGAGATCTAGTACTAGGAGTAGACATGATAAGCATGAAGCATGCCTGACCCATTGCCACAGGAAAAGCCTGACACCAACACTGGCTGATGCTGTAACATATATAGCTATTGCTCTGTTACTGCACAGGAAAAAGAAGAAATCTAATGTTTTTCCTGATGGAAGTGAATACAATCTCAACTAGACAGTATAGTTTTAGATGAATATTTGCAGGGATACTTTTCCTGCATACTCATGATAACTTTAAACACATACAGGGGTTTCTGAGTACATGCTAAAACTTCCCAGGGAAGAACAGGTTCCTACAAATGAAGGATCATCTGGTTTGAGAGTATTTAGCACTTGTAATTTGTTTTCATCTATATGTTGGGAGAAGCCTATTGTTAATTAAAAACAAAACAAAACAAAACAAAACAAAACAAAACAAAAAAATAAGACACTGACCTATCAGGAAAGCCCCAGCAGTGGAAAAAAAAGAGATTTTTGGGAATTGAGGCAACTTATAAGATTTGGTCTGAAGCTTGCATTGTACAAATGCCAGGGATGGGGCCTGGAATATAACAGAATTAAGAAGAAGGAGACAGTCTGGTAACAAGACACACAATGTGGTACCATGCATAAGGGCCACAGACACATGCAAGTTGTGTCTAGGGCAGTTCTTCAACATGTCATGTTACCCAGTGAACATAGAGAAGATATGAGAATTCAGAAGGTCAAAAACATGAAAACAAGGACTCTGGTTGTGTTTTAAGATTAAACTTGTGCAACGCATGCCTAAATCACGTGCTCATAACCCCAACAAACAGCTTAGCTTTCCATCTATGAGGAAGAATTTTCAGATCCCTAATTCAGGTTTGCAATCTCAGGGAGAAGAAAACCATCACATTTATAGATATTCAAAGTGTTATTTGCTTCTTATAATAAGACAGTTATTATGCAAAATGTACATGTGTGAAATTGTAAACATTAAAAATTTTAAAGGCTTAGTAAAAATGTAATGTATATATGTGGTGATATGTTACATATTTAATAAAACCTGGAATATCAAGAGATTAACCCACAGACATACTAGGTAGAGGTAGCTCTGGGAGTCCTGGATCTACCAAACAGCTGGACTTCAATGGCACAGGAAAGCCTGGAATGGTGACCTACTCTTTTAATCCCATAACTCTAGAGACAGAGATCTTTCTGTGTTTCTGTGAGTTCAAGGCTGACTACCAAATAGAGTAGCTCACATCTTTAATCTTAACCTGGATGGGATACAGCTAGGTGAAGAAAGTATTTAAGATGGGCTTGGGGAAACAGCAGGAATTAGAAGTGACCAGGAACGAGCCTGAGAAAGCTGGAAAATAGCTGGGTGAAATTTGACTGTGGTGTTTCTCTCTAATATTTCAAACTTTCCCCAATATCTGGTTCCAAGTTTCTTTTATTACAATCAAAATTTGTGCATCATTTGGCATCCAACTTTGGGGCACAAATTCCCTTAATAAATAAATAAATAAATAAATAAATAAATAAATAAATAACTTTTTCACACAGTGGTCTCTTGCTCCTGGGGGGTTGTGGGTTTTTTTTTCTCTTTTTGAACCCCTCCTTGGGCCTCACTTCTCAGTCATTTGAGCTGTCACTGACAACAAGATTGGTGAGTACATTGCATTTTTTTTAAAGGGGGAATTTGTTTAAAGCAGTTGCAGGTGCTTAGTCTCTCTGTGATCTTTATCTATAAGACTTGATATTGGAACCAGTAAAGGAAATAATAAAGTAGATCATGCTTCTTATTATGATTTTTTTTACTTTTGTTTTATCATTGAAGAAGTCAATTAATGTGAATTTCAATAAAACGTCTTAGCAAAGCCTGTTAAGAGAGAACACAAAGATATTCAAAACCAAACAGAAGAATATAAAAAAACCAATCTCAGCAATGTCATTTAAGATCACACAAAAACCATCTAAGGTTATCAGATAGCCAACATTAATAATAATTTACAGTAGCTGCAAAGAAATCACAAAATGATAAAAATAGTATATAAGTTAGTTGGGCTCCAGTACAAACGTTAGAATTAAGAAGAGTCAAAGAAGCAATTGTGACATATGGAATGCATTCACAATTTGTAAAACAAATGTTAAATTCCTAGTCCTCATGTAACTAGATCACCCCTAAGGACTAGTTAGATATGGTTACTGCTGTTTTAAAAGGAGAACCACTTTTACAGTGGAAAACATGGTGGAAAGTGGAGGCTAAAACAATAGAACAAAGAAGCAGAGCCAGAGGCACAGAAGTCTCCCAAGACCAACTTCTTGGGGAAGAGGATTATGCTGATATTGAAAGGCAATCCCTATACGATGAATATACTCTGGATTTATATCACATGACAATGCTAAATGCTTGAGATTAGATTGAAGAAATAGAAAAAAACCTCAAATCTTTCCCAAAAGTAATTCAAAGTCCCAAAGAAACTATCTGCAGCAGAAAATAGAATGGTAACAGATTCTGAAGCAAAGTGAACAATAATTGAATTGCTGGCTTTTGAGAATGCTAAAATACAGTGTAAAAAATAAATAAAACTGTTAAAAGCAAGGTCAGCATCTTTGGAGGATTAGATTCCTGAGACAATTAATCTAGAGCATTATTATGATGGTGATGATAACTGGGTAGGGGACTTTATTTCTAGAGGTTTAAGTAAAAGTCAAAATGTTAAATGCTATAATTGTGGAAGGCAAGGCCATATACAAAGATATTGTAATCAAGGCATACCCAGAAACTGTGCCTTTGTTAGAAATAACTTCAAGAGAAGAATCCTCACTCCTAGAGTATGCAGGAGGTGTGGAAAAGGTCAACATTGGACTAATGAATGTCTGTCTACAAGGGAGAGACAAGATAACATTTTGCCTTCAGGAAATGCCCAAAGGGGGCTTTCAAAATCCCCCATACCTAATCCAGTGCAATCTTACACTGCCATCATGGAAGAAACACCTTCCCAGAACAATTAAAAAAATTTAAAACCTTTCTATTTTATTTTTTTTTAAAAAATACTACACTGAATGGTAAAAAATCTAAAGAAAAGGAAAAACTCAGAAAATTAAAAAAAGAATATTCTAGCAAGCGTCTATTAATGAACAAAGGCCAAAATTAAAAGTACAAGCAAATGATGCTGTTATTGAAGGTTTATTAGACACAAGTGTGGATGTATCAATAATTTCACCAGAGTCATGGCATCCAAGTTGGCCTCTTCAGGAGGTAAGCGTTCAGATTTGGGGAATTGGGTCATTATCCCTGGTAAAACAGAGTGCAAAATGGCTTGAGTGTATAGGACCAGAAGGACAGAGAGAAAAATTAAATCCATATGTGGCTAATATTGAGATGAACCAGCTTCATAGACTACTTTAGTCAGGACTTGTGACATGCCCTGTACTTTCCCATTATGCAGAGACTAGACAACAAATGATATAACTACTTATTTCAGGACTTGACAATTAACAAAGCTTTTCTTTTCAGGATCTCTAAAGATACCATCACCCCCAGACAGCAGGAAGTAAATTTAAGAACATGACACCCACATTCCTAAGAGGTGGAGTGGGTGGCTTTTGATCTTTCAGTGGGTTCAATGATGATTGTCATTGTTTAGGATAATTGGTTAAAAACTATTGTTGGTTATGGTTAGAAAAAAGCTAAACAAGAGAGATTAGATTCAGGATTCTTGTTTAAAAAAATAAAAAAGGGATAAAGATATGATAGGATATAAGGATAGATTATTGAATTACTTTATTTAATAATAAATCTAATAAAACTTTATTTATAAAAACAAATAATGTGCCAAATATGGTACCTGAACTGTTTACTAACTTTTGCTTTTAAAAAGCCACAGGATGTTATCCTTTGTACTTCAAAAATCTTCTCTGGCCTTTTGAAGGGTGTGCTTTCTTTTTTTTTCACATGAGAAAAATATATAAACCATTTTAGATAATATATTATTTTTTATTTATTATTTGGTGATTTTACATCACACACCTCATTAAACTCAAGTTATCAGCCCTCTCAGATTTAGACTCACTCTTATGATCTCCTCATTTACAACAAAGCCCATTTATGTTGCTCATTTACTTATTAGAGCATAATTAATTAAACTCTCTTTGGCCAGTCCTTCCTCAACCACACCCCTGCCAGAGGCCATCAATGCAGAAGTGAAGTACTGTCTCATTTAGCTATGTTCTAGCCTTAAGCTCATGTATAAAATATTATCTTCTTTTTTTTTTAAGTCCACTAATGAGTAAGTACATCCCCTGTTTTATCTTTCTGGGTTTATGATACCTTGCTTAAGAGGATATTCTCCAAAACCATCCATTTGCCTGCAAATTTTAGGATATCATTTTTTCTTACTGCTGAGTAGTACTCCATTGTGTAGATGTACCAGTTTGTTAATCCATTCTTCAGTTGATAGACATCTAGGCTGTTTCCAGATTCTTGCTATTATGAATAATGCTGCTATGAACATAGCTGAGCTGATGCTTTTGGGGTGCAAATGTGCAACTTTAGGATATATGCCTAAAAGTGATATTGCTGCATCTTTGGAGAGATTGATTACCAGTTTTCTGGGAAACTGCCATATTGCATTCCAGAGTGGCTGAACAAGTTGACACTCCCACCAACAATCGAGAAGTGTTCCCCTTGCCCTGCAACCTCTCCAGCATAGGCTGTCATCTGTGACTTTTATCTTAGCCAATCTGAGAGGTGTAAGGTGGTATCTCAAAGTTGTTTTGATTTGCATTTCTCTGATGGCTAAAGATGTTGAGCACTTTTTCATGTATCTTTCGGCCACTTGTAATTCTTCTGCTGAGAATTCCCTTTTTTAGTTCTGAACCTCATTTTTTAAATTGTGTTATTTAGGGTTTTGGGCTCTAGTTTCTTGAGTTCTCTATATATTTTAGAGATCAATACCCTGTCACTTGTAGAGTTGGTAAAAGTCTTTTCCTATTCTGTAGGCTGCCATTATGTTTTATTGACTATGTCCTTGGCTTTACGGAAGATTCTCAGTTTCAGGAGGTCCCACTTATTGATTGTTGCTCTTAGTGTCTGTGCTACTGGTGATATATTTAGAAAGTAGTCACCTGTGCCAATGAATTTGAGGGCATTTGCCACTTTCTTTTCTATCAAGTAGCTGGGTTTATGTTGAGGTCTTTGATCCACTTGGATTTGAGTTTTATGCAGGGTAATAGGTTTGGGTCTATTTGCATTTTTCTTTTTTTTTCTTTTTTTTCCTTTATTTTGTATTTAACAAAAAAAGTAACATGAATTTAAAATGAAGAAAAGTTAACAATAACTATGAACAGGATAAGAATCATAAGCATGGCATATCAAGAGTGTTAATGCAAATAAGATTGCTACACATATATTTACTATGTGTTCAGCTTTCCCTCTGAAATTTTTTTCCATCCCTGTATATCCTCATTCAAGGTCCCTTCCCCCTCTCAACACATCTTGACATTTCTCTTCTCTGCAACTCCCCATCCCTTCACTGGGCAGGGAGCAGACAGTCCTATGGTCCCACTGATCCAATAATGCTTGGATCAGTCACCACTCCTGGCCAAATCCAGTTTTGTCCCCCTTCCTTCAAGAATGAGTCTGGTATTCCTATAGTTGGAGTGGGGTTCGAAGGATCAGTCCAGGGTGTTTCTGATCCCAAGCTGTTCAGTGGTTGTGGTTTGTCACTTGGGTATGTTTGGCTTTTTTTTTTTTCTTGTTTGTTTGTTTAGAACCCACTAGTGAGTGAGTACATCCCCTGCTTATCTCTCTGAGATTGTGATACCTCGCTCAGGAGGATATTCTCCAAATCCATCCATTTGCCTGCAAATTTTTGGATATCGTTTTTTCTTACTGCTGAGTAGTATTCCATTGTGTAGATGTACCACAGTTTGTTAATCCATTCTTCAGTAGAGGGACATCTAGGTTGTTTCCAGGTTCTTGCTATTACAAATAATGCTGCTATGAACATAGTTGAGCTAATACCTTTGGTATGTGAATGTGTGTCTTTAGGGTATACACCCAGAA
>PVIH01001276.1:129385-140122 GCA_004025045.1 Sigmodon hispidus | reverse complement strand
TAGGGTTAGGGTTAGGGTTAGGGTTAGGGTTAGTTAGTTACATACTACCATCTAGTTATGTCAACACCATTTGTTAAAGATACTATCTTTTTTCCATTAAAAATTTTGGGCCTCTTCATCAAACATCAGGTATTCAGAGATGCATAGGCTAATGTCAGGGTCTTCAATTTGATTCCATTGATCCACAAGTCTATTTTTATGCCATACTAGGCTGTTTTTATTACTGTATCTCTATAGTATAACTTGAAGCTGGTGATGGTGATGCCTCCTAAAGTTTTTTTTGGTGAGCAAAATTGTTTTGGCAATCCTGGCTTTCTTGTTATTCCAAATGAAACTGAGTATTGTTTTTCAAGGTTTGTAAAAAAATTGTGTTGGGATTTTGAAATGAATTGCATTGAATGTGTAGACTGGTTTTGGTAAGATTGCCAGTTTTGCTATGTTGACCCCACTTGAGATGGTTCTGCCCAGAACAAAGGAGGAGCAGTCAAGTCCCTGGGCAGACAGCTGAGAGGTCAGAGGTCAAGTGGTGACAACTGGTGTCATAGCACTGTGACCTCACTTGAGCAGCTGACCCTCTAAACATACATCTGATTAAGAGCTCTCAGACCAACAAACCACTAAGAGCTGACCAAGAACTAACCAAGAGTGAACTGAGTAAACAATGGGCAGAAGCCAGTGCAAGAGTACATACAACAATACAAAGATCAACAAGACACCACCAGAAGAAGCAAAAATTCTATAGCTTCAGGACCTGAACATAACAATGAAGAGGAAACAGCCTTAAAAACAGCCTTATAAAATTAATTGAAACCTTAAAAGAGAATATAAAAAAATTCCCTTAAAGAAAGAGAGAAAAATACAAACAGAAAATTAGAAGAGATGAACAAAACTCTGAAAAAAAAAATAAAGAAAACAAACAGGTGACATAAACTTTCCAGAAATTAAAAACTGAAATAGAAGCAATAAAGAAGGCATAAACTGAGACAGAGCTGGAAATAGAAATTCTGAAGAAAAAACCTGGAACCACAGATTCAAGCATAACCAACAGAATCCAAGAGATGAAAGAGAGAATCTCTAGAGTAGAAGACTCAATAGTGTTAATAGATACATCAGTTAAAGAAAACATTAAAACCAAAAAAGGTACAATACAAAATGTCCAGGAAATTTGGGACACCATGAAAAGGCCAAATGTGAGAATAATTAGAATCCAAGAAGGAGAAGAACACCAGCTCAAAGGCACAGAAAATACATTCAACAAAAATCATAGAAGAAAAACTCCCCAACCTAAAGAAGGAAATGCCTATAAAGATACAGGAAGCCAACAGAACATCAAATAGACTAGACCAACAAAAAAGTATGCTTGCTATATAATAATCAAGCCACTAAACTTACAGAACAAAGAAAAAAATAGTAAGAGCTACAAAGGAAAAAAGCCAAATCACCTACAAAGGCAGACCCATCAGAATAACACCCAACTATTCAAAGGAAACAATGAAAGCCAGAAGGTCCTGGTCAGACATTATTCAGACATTGAAAGTGCATGGATGCCAACCTATACTACTGTATTCAGCATAACAATCAATCACTATAAATGGAGTAAACAAGATATTTCATGACAAAACCAGATTTAAACTATACTGAACCACAAATCGGGCTCTACAAAACTCCCTAGGAGGAAAACTTCTACCTAAGGAAACCAGAAACACCATGTAACCACAAATATTTGATAAGCCCACAGGAGAACCCCCCCAAAAAAAGGAAATTCAAGCTGCTACCAAAAATGACAGGAAATATCAATGATTGGTCATTAATATCCCTTAGTATCAATGGACTCAATTCACCTATGAAAAGACACACCCTAGCATGATGGATACAAAACCAGAAATCATCTTTCTGCTGCATACAAGAAATACACCTCAACTTTAAATACAGACACAGGCTCAGAGTAAAGGGTTGGGAAAAGACTTTCTAATCAAATGGCCCTAAGAAACAAGCTGGCATATCCATTCTAATACTAATTACTTTTAAAAATCAATTACTAGCTTCAAATATTTTATACTAGATTAGATTTTTTTTGTATATTGTATATAAAATGTAAATATTTATATAAAGTTGAGATTAGTGTTGTTACTGTACATATATCTCTGTTAGCTCAAGGTACTATAATTACAAAGTTCATCTAACAATATAGTACAAATTGCTAGTTCATGGAAGTTATTACCAACTAATTATGATATAAAGCAATACAAGTTAGTAGTTAGATATTACAATCAAACTTATAGCCATAGCAGATATTTAAGATATAAAGAAATGAAAGTTAGTAGTTAGACATGATAGTCAAACTTATAGTCATGTTAGATATGTCTTCAAGATCAGATATATTTTAGTTGAACAGGTCTTCCTTAAACACTTCATAGATCTATTTAATATGGCATTTAAGATATTTTAAAAACATAGGTTCTTATAATTTTGACAATGGGACATCTGCTCCTGGCAGCACCAATCTACTTCAGAGAAGATTAGGGACATCAAAGAAACTCGTCCATGTGAGTTGACCTTCTTTGTGAAAAAAGTTAGCCACTGGACAAGAAAGCACTCTTGCCTTGACTACTGACAATATAATATCCAAAATGAATAAGCCGGAGACACGCATAAAAATGAATTGCTGAACCTTGCCAAGACAAGTTAGGCAGGTCTTTGAGAATATTCTGCTTCACAGAGAAGTCTGTCAGACATGCTAGGCCTGTAGGCTGAAGATAGATGCTTCAATAGCACAGAAGAACCCTGGACAACTGTCAGGCAACCAGCTGTTTCATTTCTTCCATTTTTTTGGAAGTTGCTTGCTTGCCTGTGCTATTTACTTAATATTATTTCCTTCTTGGGTCTCTGGAGGATTTTAAAATGAGATAGTTATAGTTTTCTAGTGACAGTTTTAGAAAAAAATTCACTTAGAAGTTAAAGTGTGTAAGTTTAAGAGACACTGAAATATAGTTTTTAGTTAGTAATAAAGTTGGATACAAAGTGGATTGGTACAATGCTTTGGATTCACCAAAATAGGATAAATAACAGAATATTTTCTTTGAATTTGTCAATTGTTAATGAACTGGGCATTCCTCATGTAATTATTGTTTGTATATATTGTATATGATTATTGTACCTATTGTATATGGTTTTTCTTATGTTATAACTTTCTTTTTATTTTTGACACAAAAGGGGATATGTGGTGATATGTTACACATTTAATAAAACCTGGAATATAAAGAGATCAATCCACAGTCAAACTAAGCAGGGATAGCTCTGGGAGTTCTGGATCTCCAGAAGTACAAGGCCGAACAGCTGGGCTTCAATGGCACACACCTTTAATCCAAGTACACATGGGGAAAGCCTGGAGTGGTGACCTATGCCTTTAATTCTATAATTCTAGAGACAGAGATCTTTCTGAGTTTCTGTAAATTCAAGGCTGACTACTAAATAGTGCAGCTCATGCCTTTAATCTTAACCTGGATGGGATACAGTTGGGTGAAGAAGGTATTTAAGGCCGGCTTAGGAAAACAGCAGAAATTAGAAGTGACCAGGAGCAAGGCTGAGGAAGCTGGGAGACAGCTGGGTGAGATTTGACTGTTGTGTTTCCTCTTCCTGATAGTTCAGCCTTTCCCTGAGCTCTGAGTTTTTTTTCATTACAACCATAATTTGTACAACATATATATATATATATATATATATATATATATATATATATACATATGTGAGCAGCCTTAAATTTAGCTATTGAGAAAAGGCTGAATGAATCTCCAGAAAATGAGAAATTTATTAAAAGAATTTGAGTTAAAAAGTCCCAGAAAATCACAGTGAGTCTGCCCTTTCCTTGCATATCACAGGTCCTGAAGCTATCCTTCCCTGTCTGCCCTGTTTATTGTAGACATACCCATAGCAGATTTCAGCCCATTGGGGGTTTAGTTCCTTCTAGGTTCTATGCTCTCCTGGTGATTTTCCCCAGCACACAGTCAGAGTAGAGCCTCCTGGGAGCAGCATGTACACACCGTGCTATTAAACTTCCATCCTGTATTACCGTCTGTGTTCTGAGACTAGTATTTCATGGAGTGGTAATGAACAGACCCATCCCTTTGCAGTGCTGCTCTGATATTGTTGTTAAATGCTGTACAAATATTTGCAAAATTAAGGAATAGTTATTATAAAACTCTTTGGGAAGTGAAAAGTGGAAGATTTCATGGAAACTGAAAGTAGGGAAATGTTTTCATTAAAACAGAAGCATTTTATTCTGATTTACCTGGCTATTCTGTGTCAGTAGGATTCTAACCAACCAACCTATTCTTACCATAAATTAACTAGGAAACAAAATATATTTTCTTTTATTAACCAGAGATATACATATGGTTCCATGTTCAAATATTAAAAATATATTGACCTACAGAACAACTGAGTTTTAACATGACCAGATTCATCCACAACATTTCTTTGACCATTAAGAAGCTATTTTAAGGCACCAGTATGTGACAATTTAAAAAGGAGTCAAAAAGCTTCTATTCACTTGTTCAGTGTTATGAACTTCTCAACCCTTGGTCTCCAAATACTGTCCAGAAAACCACAACGTTTATTAACAACGGACACTGATTCTGATGTAGTATGGAGACACTAATTGCTATTTCCACAGACTTTTGCATTAATTCCCAGACCTCTGAATCATGTCCATGTAAATGATGTAGGAGTTCTAAAATTCTGTTAAAATTACAAAGTTTCTGGATGCACAATTTTAATTCTGAATCGAATGTGTCGTAAAGCCAGGTTCTATGGCAGCACTGTCTAGCTGCAGCTTCCAGGGCATTCGAACCTGGGCTCTGGCACTTGCCCTCTTTGCCCTGTGTGGCCACCCACAATCCTTGGAATGTCTTAGCTCAAATTCACCATTACTGTATTTACGACTTGTAGAAATTTTATTGTACATATGTATGTGTAGCACAATATGTTAATACAAGCCTGCCTTAACATATTGTACTATAGAAAGAGAGCGGCATCATTACAGAAAATGATTTCTAAGTTTCCTATCACTGTTTCTTCCTTATAAGTACCAAAAAATATGTTCTTGGGCTTTACTAGAATTTTGATTTTAAAAATTTGCTGTTTGATTTATCAACTTTGTGTTTCCTTTAAAAAGAAATGTTTAAATGAAGCTTCTGCAGTAGTGAGTTTCCATAATTATTCAAAAGGCCTTTAGTACTGCTGCCCCGCTTCCCACATCCCTTCCCTTACTCCGCTTTCCAGTCTTCCTCCTCCTGTTTGAGTTTCACCCTTTATCTCTTTATAACACTGCATTCCCTTTGCCTTACTCTGGAAGACTCCCACCTCTCAACTCCATCCTTACCACCTGACTAACATTTGTGAATTTAATCTTCAAAGCACACACACACACACACACACACACACACACACACACACACACATCTATAGCTTAAAAGTTAACACATACACATAAGAGGAAACTTGCAATGTTTGTCTTTTTGCATCTTAGAACCTGAAGTTTGTTAGGTATGGAGGTGAGGAAGATTTGAGAGAATCTGGGGGATGGAAAATAAGATAAAAACATAAGAACAATTAATACAAATATTTTTAAAATATTTTTTCCCAAGTCCATAAAAGTATTTCTAATTGTCTTAGATTCTGGAATACAGTGGTATTTGGTATACATGGAAAACATCATTAAATGAATTTTGGCTAGCAATGAGGACAGAGTTTCTCAACAGTTCCTGAGATATCACCATTTCTGCTGTCCAGTATGAGCAGAGAAGAGGTCTTAGCACTGATGATTATAAAATCAAATTATTTATCAACTCTGCAAATCACTAAAGATGCTTTATGTTCTGTAGTATCAAGTATCAGCCAAGATTTAATTCTTCAATAAAATAAAGAAGCTTATTCATTTTATTAGTATACAAATTTCTATCATCAGTGGTAATACTACAAGTATAGTTAAGAACTGGTTTTGAAATAAGTTTATAATTTAATACCAATGATTTTTATTTACACACCTACTTTTTATATAAGCATACCTGGGTTTTTGTAAAAAAATTCTCAGGCTAAAAGTGGAGAGATTGAGAATCAGCTTTAGTTCATGGTAAGACATTTGGATTAATCAGGTAATATCTCCATTCTGTATTTACTAGCTGTATAGTCAGGCATAATTCCTCCTAAATTACTTAATTTAGATGATACAACTAGTTATATTAGCCACTGTTCACTTCATATTATAAAGCTAAAAAGGCTTATCAGATGGGGGCCAGGTGAGAGTCTAGTTCCCACCTGGTATAATTTAAATGTCTCTTTTGCTCTGTACTTATATTCTACTTGAATTCTAAGGAGAATTTATATCTTATCATATTATTCAACACATTGATTATCCATAAATGTGAATTGTCCTCCCATCCTTTTTTGTAGCCACAAACACAAATTTAAGGCATTTAAAGGAATCTGCTATTAATATCTGCATAAATGAGCCCTGAGTTATTCTGGGCTGCACACAATGTGTGTGAACCATAGTGAGGCAGTAGCAATTTTCAGGCTTATTGATTCAAACCCCAAATCAACTGCATGTAATTTGTTCCTTAACTGTATTTCCTGAGGACAGCAGCCATCACAGACAAGCATCGGCATGGATAAGGAAGGAAAATACCGCAAGTAAAAACATTCCTGTTCATATCCTGGGAAATGAGTCAGACACTAACTCACAGCTGCTGGAAAACTTCTAACGTTCACATTTTTCACTTCTTCTTTTGCGCAGAAGACACAAGGTCAGCCTGTTTGTCAGCAGCTTTGAGAGAATGCTCTTCTACTGTCCATTGCTTCATTCAAATAGTTCTGTGAATGGTTTCCAGTGCATCAAGCACTGCCTTCCACTGCAGTTATTCACAGTTACATTCAGTAGGCACAGCAGAGCTTTGCCTTGAGAGCCACACCTGAGCATATGCAATAGGACCCAAGAATGAAGAAAGATGGCTCACCTTCAGTTCAGTGACAGAGAGCTTGTTTGGGGGTTTTAGCAGCAGAGAGCAATTACTCAGATACTGTTGAACAAAGACCATGTTCCTGTTTGGGGAAGGTCATTTTCCACCAAGCATGAAGCTTCTGGGGTTTTGTACATGCTAGAATCAACAATGGAGATCAACGGGGTGACAGATGTCACAACCAGATTGCCATTGAACCCAAAAGAAAGTTATTTTAGAATGTTCAGGCAAGGACATCTGTAAATGTGTTCTCATAAAAAAAGCAAAGACTACGCTGGTGAAGTTGATTGATTCCAGCTGTTCAGAAGTGAGGCGTGAAGCAACCCATGGAGGCTTCAAAGAGACACATTTAGGAAGTTCAGCAGGGACAGGGGTCTTGTGTCCTCCTGTAGGTCCTGGAGCCACCTGCCAAAGGACAAAATAAACATCCCCAGTAGGTATGAGAAACAGTAGTTATTAGCTAAGAAAGAGGTTTGGAAATGAGAGGACCAGGTCCTCATTCTCAGAATTGTGCACCCTCTATGAAAGCTATGGTAGAATGAATAACAGCCCCTAAGTGTACCCACAGTTCCTAGAATTAATATTTACTTTGGATAGCAAGCTGGCTTAGGGACACAGGGTCTTGAGGTAGGTTTGACCTAAACATAGAGGTTCTGCTAAGGAGGCAATGGAGATAACTCAGAGAAAAGTGACGGAGGCACCAGCCAGAGTCAAGAGCCCTGCACTTGGGAATGTCACAGGGGGTGAAATACAGAACAGCTAACACTGCTGACAGGCTCTGACAATCCCTCAGACACTTACTAAATCATAGAATAGAAATTACATTGCTATGAACCACTAAGATCTGGCCCTCTGTTACAACAGAGTGGCAACTTGACTCAACTTTGACAGCTAGAAATGTAATTGGCTTGGGGATGCACAGAAGCCCTGGCAGAAAAGACTTAGATGTTCTGGAAGGGCTATGATGTCTAGGTGTGGATTCTAAGAGCTTTACTAGTGGGACTCAGAGGAGCATTGTGGGCACATGCATCAGATCAATGATGGGAATGGCGGAGATGGCTCAGAAGACTAGAGTATGCTGCTCAGATGGAAACATGGGCTTCTTGTTCCACAGTGATGGAAAGCTTCACAGACTTGTGATCTAAAGTTCTATGAACTATAGTACTTTTAAAATATAATGTACAAATGTACATTATAGGTAAGGAGATGGCCAAGAGAAGGTACAATATGTTTTTTCTTTATTATGCCAACAGTGAAGAGAATGGGGGATACTGAGCTTCAACAGTGCATAAAAATTTTATACTGAAACAGCTACTTCCTTTCACTTGACTTTTGTGTTAAATTATGTGTAAATTACTTTTCAAATATTATATGTTTATAGGCATATTTATATGACTATAAGTTATGGTTTGTATCTGTTAGTCTGCTGAGAAGGCTCAGTGGATCTGAAAGTCATACAGCCAACCGTTACAAAGTTCCCTTTATAACAGAACACACAAAGAAATGCAAATTATTAGATAAATTAAATACATGGGTAAATAGAAAGGCTACTATAGTGAAATATCGGGCCCCACAATGATGATTTCACATGGACTATGACAATGCCACTAGGCTGACAAACATGAACCAAAGATCAGATTTGGACTACAAACTGCTCAGAATAATTTCAAGGTGGCTACCTGATATGAATCACCTTCACAGACTACTCTAGTCAGGACTTGACAATTAACAAAAGCTTTCAGAATCCCAAAAGATGCTGTCACCCCCAGACAGCACGAAGTAAATTTAAGAACATCATGCCATATTCCCAAGAGGTAGGGTGGATGTTTTTTGTCTTTTAGTGGGTTCTAGATGATTGTCATTGTTTAGGGTATTTGGCTAAAAACTGTTATTGGTTATGGTTAGAAAAAAGCTAAACAAGAGAGATTAGATTCAGGATTCTTGTTTTAAAAAAAATAAAAAAGGGATAAAGATATGACAGGCTATAAGGGTAGATTATTGAGTCTACTTTTAAAAAGCAGTTACTATTTTTAAATATTTTACATTGGATTGGATTTTTTATATTGTATACAAATTGTGTATATTAATATAAAGTTGAGATTAATTTTTTACTATACATATATCTCTATGCTTGTTCAAAATATTGTACCTGTTCAGTTCATCTAACAATGTAACACA
Source organism: Sigmodon hispidus (assembly GCA_004025045.1). Lineage (NCBI taxonomy): Eukaryota > Metazoa > Chordata > Mammalia > Rodentia > Cricetidae > Sigmodon > Sigmodon hispidus. Next base: position 130,928 of record PVIH01001276.1, on the reverse strand, counting down.
AATTGCTAGGCCATGAAAGCTATTATTACCAACTAATTAGGATATAAAGAAATGCATGTTAGTAGTTAGATATTGCAATCAAACTTATAGTTATATTAGAAATGTTTTCAAGATTAAACAGATATATTTTAGATGAATGTCTTCTTCAAACACTTCAGAGGTCCACAGAATATGGCATTTAAGATATTTTAATAACATAGATTCTTATTATTTTTATGACAATAGGATATCTGTTCTGGTAGCACCAATCTACTTCAGAGAAAATTATGAACATCAAAGAAACCCTATATGGAGTTAACCTTCTTTGTGACAAAATAATGGCCAATGGGCAAGAAAGTACTCTTGCCTTCACTGCTGACAATATGATGTTCAAAATGGACAAGCAGGCCACACAAAAATAGAAATTCTGAACCTTGCCAAGACAAGTTAGGAAGGTCTTTGAGAATATCCTGCTTTAAAGAGAAGTCTATCAGATATGCAATGCCTGAGGCCAAAGATGGATGCTTCAATGATACAGTAGAAGAACCTTGGGTAACAATTGTCCAGGTAGTGAACTGTTTCATTTTTTACATTTTTTGGAAGTTGCTTGTTTGCATGTGCTGTTTACTTAGTTAATATCATTTTCTTCTTGGGTCTCTGAGGGAGTTGAAGATGAGATAATTGTAGTTATAGTTTTCTAGTGACAGTTTTAGAATAGAAACTCAGAGTTTAAAGTGTATAAGATTGAGAGACATCAAAAGATAGTTTTCAGTTACTAATACAAATTAGATAGAAAGTGAATAAGATACAATTCTTTGACCTCACCAAAATAAGACAAATAAAGAAGTATTTTCTTTGAATTTTCCAATTGTTAATGAAATGGATATTACTCATGTAATTATTGCTTGTATATAGTTATTCTACTTATTCTATATAGTTTTTCTTATGTTAGTTATAACTTTTTTATTTTTGACATAAAAGAGGATATGTGGTTGGTATGTAAAATAAATAAAAAATTTCTTAAATAAAAAATTAAAAAAGAAGTGATGCCAAGGTATAATCTATATAATGGGATAAGAAGTATCTATTATATAAAAAAATAAGATTCAAATTGAGTACATTAGTGACAATATTTCAAATATTACATTACTTAATATTCTGAGGTGTCATGGAAGTGTTCAAAAGGATGATGACCATGAAAAACAGATTATCTCAGATTTGAAGAAAATATACTGCTGTTAGAGAGTTATTTTTAAAAGTTATTTTATATCTTGTCACCTGTGGAGGCCTGCTGGGAACAGGACTTCCAAAGGCAAATATATCGGGAAGGCTGTGGTGTAAGCCCAGTTTTGCTGGCTGTAAGCAAAGTCTCAAGAACCGAAGAGAGCACACAACTCTTCTTAAAACTGAAGAGTTTATGCCTGAGATACAACTAAATTCTACTCAGGCAAGAGATGTGCTTATGTGTACAAAGCAAAAAAAAAAAAAAAAAAAAAAAAAAAAAAAAAAAAAAAAAAAAAAAAAAAAAAAAAAAAAAAAAAAAAAAAAAAAAAAAAAAAAAAAA
>PVIH01001276.1:94918-120984 GCA_004025045.1 Sigmodon hispidus | reverse complement strand
CAAAACAAGAGAGTAAATTAAATTTAGTAGCCATATTATAAACCAACAATTGTATCAAAAAAAAAAAAATCAAGGAAATAGTCCCAATCACAACAGCCTTACCCCAAGAAAATAATGTTTTCTAGACATCACAAGGTATATGCCCATAGAAACTCACAGGAACACTCACAGCATACACAAATGACCTGCAGAAGTTCAAGACAGAGAAACTTCAGCAAGGAAAGTGAGAATTGGATACAAGTCCCACCTATTATTAAGAAGGTATTTCTTTGTAATTGATAGGTGTTGGATGAAAGAAAATCAGTTTTCTTCAGTGGAGTGACACTAGGCGTATCAATCCAGGGCCTACCTTAGGCTCAGGCCAACACAAAATGGACAGTTGGTTTGGTTTTTGTTGTTGTTTTGGGTACTTTTTTGTGGTTTGTTTATGTTTGTTGTTTTGGTTTTTCTACAGGAGAAAAAAAAGTATAAAGTTGGTTGGATTGGAAGGAGGAGGATGTGGGAAGAGTTGAAGATGGGAACAAATATGATCAAACTATATCCCATGAAAATTTTAAAATAAAATTAAGGCATAATAAATATAACAAAGTAGGTAAAAGATTTGTACAAGGAAACATGAAGATACCAAAATAAAACTAAAACAAACAAAAAATAAATTAAAGAAGATGCAATGACCTCCCATGTTCACAGACTGGCCTGATTAATGTTTTGATAGTGGCCATCCTACCAAAAGGAATCTACAGTTTCAGTGCAATCCCAATTAAATTCAAAGACAATTTCTTCACAGAAACCAGAAAAAATAATCATAAATTTTATTACATTGGAAACATCAAATCTCAGCAAGGCCTGAACACTAAAAAAAGAGTGGTAGATTTCCGCATTAAATCTATCTGGACCTAGGCTTCTCTTAGCTGGAAATTTTTAATCAGTTCTTCTACCTCACAGATAATAGGTATGTATTTAAATTATTTCCCTCATATTTTTTAAAATACATCTTGTCTTTTTAAATTTTAAGTTTGGTAAAATATAGATTCTTGAAGTATGTTTTTATACATCTCTGAATTTCCCTGGAGACTGTTGTAATGTCTCTCTTTTCACCTCAAAGTTCACCTATTAACTTTGATTCTTTCTGTCTTTTTCCTTTTCTTTTTTGGATAATTTGGTTAAAGTTTTGTTAATTTGTCAGTCTATTCAAAAAGCCAAATCTGTTTCCTTAATTTTTTAAAATTTTCTATTTGATTAATTTCAGTCCTGATTTTGATTATCTCCTCTCATCTACCTCTTTTGGGTGTTGAGTTTTCTTATTTCTCTAAGAGTATTAATTTCAGATCACTGTAGGATTTTTATGTAGGCACTCAGTGCTGTAAACTTTCCTTTAGAGCTGCCTTCCTGTGTCCTACATATTTTGGTATGTTGTGTTTTTATTTTTGTTCAGTTGTAGGAATTTTTAAATCTCCTTCTAGATTTCTTCCTTTATTCATTTTTTTAATTCAGCACTGTGCTGTGGAGGGTTCATGAATTTGTATAGTTTCTGGGTCTTAATAATTTTCAGGTTTATTCCACAGTGGTCAGAGAGGATGAAGGATATAATTCAGTTTTCCTTCATTTGTTGAGAATAGTTTGTGCACTCATACATAGTGTGTTTTGAAGAAGGTTCTTGGGGCTGTGCAAAAACATGTATTATTTAGAGTCTGGGGAAATGTACCACATTATTTGATAAATGACTTTCTCAATTTATCTCCTCCAAAAAACCTATCTATTAGTGAGACTGATGCAATAAAATCATACATTATTGCTGTGCTGGAACCTGCAATTTTATATCTAACAGTGCTTTTTTTTTAATTTTGTTTTGTTTTTATTTTGAGGGTTTTTGGTTTATTTTTATATTTCGGGAACAATTTGCTTATAAATGAGGACCCACAGCAATAACAGTGTAAGCATAACATATTAAATTTGAAAAGCTGCTATGTGAAAAGTCACTACAAATTTACCCATAAGCCTTAGGTTTGATGTATTACATGACTGTGTGTCACCAGGCAGATAGAGGTCTGGCAAGGCTCCTATCTCAATTGAGACTAGATTATATGCCTCCTCATATCTTGTGACAAACCTGAATAGTTGTCACCACACAGTCCAAGCCTGCCTAATTTCTACATACCTTGCATCCTGAGTCTTTACTTCCATATTTAAAATCTGGAATTTATCTCCAATTTACCAATTATTCTTATCTCCATTGCCCAACTCATTTTTTTCGAATTCTGCTTTATATGAACCTAGAGCCTTAGAGCCTGATGACTCAAGAGAACATGGTCATAGTTTAAGGATAAATAATTATGATATGATCACATTTTCAATCACTGTTCATTCCAATTTAACAGTGCTAATTTATTAAATGAAATTCCATTTTCCTGTGTTTGGTGAATATATGTTTATGATTATGATATTTGCTGTTGATTTTTCCTTTAATAAGTATATAATGTCTCTTCTTATTCTGATTAGGTTTGGTTTGAAGTCTATTTTGTCAGTTATTAGAATAACTGCACCTACTTGTTTTTCAGTTCCATTTTCTTGGAATATCATTTTTCATCCTTTTATCTCATAATGGCTAATCTTGGTTGTCAACCTGCCTACATTTGTATTTAACTAAAACCCAAGAATCTAAGCACACCTGTGAGGGATCTTATCTTGGTTGAATTATTTGCAATAGAAGACCCACTCTAAATCTGAGCTACACCTTGTATGGCAGGCTACCTAAACAGACATTGAAGAGAAAGCTTTGGCTTTTGCCTGCTGGCAATCACACTTACTAGCAAATTCTAACCTTCTCCTGAGCCATTTGTTTACTTGTTTTAGATCTCTCTCTTTCTCCATATAAATCATTTCTTTAGAAAGCCCTTACTTATTCAGACCCTAAGGTGGTATGTTGTTTTCTTACTCTTTCAATTACAACTGATAATTTAGCTGAATATTAGTCTGTGTTGGCATGCATTCTCCAATCCGTTCTGCTTTTTATAGCTTCCACTGAAAAATCAAGTTATTCTGTGACTTGATCTCTCTTGTTACTAAATTGACACAGAGTTAAACGGATACCTAATAAACAGTATATGAATGAATTAGTGAAACTCTCAACTGTCATTACAGAAAATTCAATTTACAGTAGATGGAGTCTAACATCAACTTTCACAACTGGTCAGCTTTTACACAGTAAGAAGCTGTTCAACCCTACATGGGATACCTTTATCACATGCCATCCACAGTGAATTACTATGGACTAGAGGCAAAAAGATTGTAAGAGATGAGGTGGATGACTATAATGAAAAGTGTTTTCTAAACACAGAAGTGCATATACACATGAGCTTGAAGCATCTGTAACAGCATGCACAAAGACGTTCCAAGCTCAAGGTAGACCAAACCCTAGTATGGACCAGGGGTGGTGAGTATGAAAGTCCAACTCAATGGAGGATCTATTTGCAAATGGTAGGTGGTGGGAAAAAGAGAATCAGTTTTCTTTGAGGATCTTTCCATTGTTATGGTGACCATTCTGTAGTGGAAGTCCACACACCAGAGACTACATGCAAAAAGCAAAATTAGACATGATGGGTTTAATCAGCAAAAGAAAGAAAAATAACACAAATTAGTGTGACTCGGGAACAAGGTGGATCTAGAAGGAGTTGGGAGAGTAAAATTAAGATAATCAAAGTATATGGTATACACTTTTCAAAAAGTAATTAAAAATGAGAAAAAATGTAAAGAGGATCTGAAAAGATACAGCTTCATGTAAGATACACACATGCCTGAAAAGCTGCTTAACATAAACAGCTATTAGAGAAATGACGACATCATGATGAAATATCATTACTCATATGAGGAAATTAAAATGTAAAAGCATTAGAGGCACCTGGAGAGAGTTGAGGGATCAGAATTCTGCATTGCTGATAGGGTTGCAAGCTCATAAAGCCATTAGGGAAACTGTTTTCTAGTTCTTAAAAATGTAGAGAATTACCAACAATTCCAATATTGGATATACATTCAAGAGCACAATTGAAACATGCACATTAATTTTATAGTAGAATTATTTAAAATAAAGTAAAAGCAATCTAAATGTTTACTATGATTTGGGTGTAACTTGTCTTCAAGGCTTGTATGTTGGATGATTGTTCTCTAAGGGGCAGTGTTGAGAGATACAATGGTATTTGCAAAAGATGTGGCCTGGGATGTGATCCTTGTGGCACAGAGGATGTGCTATTGGAAGAAATGAAAAAATCCTTCTAGCAGCCCCATGCTAGTTCTTTAAGACTATTATGATGAAAGTCTAAGCTAGATACCTGTGTCCCTCTCTAGCTTCTTCCTGTCTGTGTTACCTGTGCTTCCTGTGAGCACTCCCACCACTGAGATGATGAGGCAAATGGAGCCCACAACAAAGCAGGTGCTACGTTTGTGGATATTCATCCTCCCCAAATGTGGGGTAAATTAGCCTCAACTATCTTGTTAAAATAATAAAAAATTTGATCAATTTAGTATTCACTCAGTGAAGGATAGATAATGAGGGAGCTAGGATTTACCTGTGTGGTTAAATGGCTGTGCTGAATGATTAAGTCCACAAGTTTCATGTTCAGCATCAGAAACAAAAGAAAATCACAACAACAACACAATGCCAAGAAATGTCTAATCAAATACACTATTCTCAGGCCCTGAAACAATACTCAACCATTACAGGAATTAAAACAAAAACATACAATATGCACAACTGTAAAAATCATCATTTTGTAAAGAAAATGGATATAAGGCCTCACATATTCCATGATTAATTTCTATGAAGTATGCAAACTTAAAAACAGAAAGTGGGTTTTAGGAGCTGGGAATAGGGGTGTGGAGTAATTGTGAGTGTGTGTACCATGTATATGGTTTATACGGGAATGAAGCAAGTGTTTTAAAATTAAATGTTGCTGATAGTAACACAATTTTGAAGCTGTGCTACAAGTTTACTTAACTTTGGCCATAGACAGAGATATGTGATATATGAAGGTTTCTAGTAAAGGCCACTGTCTTAAAGGGAGCCATTGGAACCTGAGACTGCAGCTCTCATTAGACTTCCTATTTATTGCTCAAGCCCAGATGCTTTGGACACAATTCATCACCACATAGGCTCCCTTGATGTGAAACTTATACAAATAATCATTTAGAAAGTAAACATTTTAAGCAAAATAATCTCATTACTATTTTTCAATAATATGATACAAATAATTTAGCTCAAAATGCCTAAAGTTCATTTTTTTAAATTATGTATTAGCATACATCCATTGTATAAAAATCATAGATTTCATCATAATACCTTTGTGGAAGAATAATGTGTATATTGAACATACTCAGTGATGTACAAGACCCAGTTTTATTTCCAACATTGAAAACAAACACAATATAAACACCTAAAAATAGATAATCCCAGTGGTATATCAAATAAAGCAGCATAGCTCATCAATATGAGAGTTCAGTACTGATATATGTGTAAAATTTGAAGAAGCCAGACACAGAAGAGCACATATTGTATTACTGATTGCACTTATCACATGAAATGTCCTAAATAAGCCATCCTCCCAGGACTTTTCTCTTGGTACTCATCTCCTTTTTCCTTCCCAATAGTCACCATTTATTTCATATTAAAAAGATGTACATGTAATATATGTGATAGATAGAATAGTAACATGTCAGATACATACGTCTATGAATCTGGTTTATTTATTTTTTTCTTTTTCTTTTTTTAACCTGGAAAGATATATTGGTACACTGTACAAACATAGTTATACAGTTCTAAAAGCAGAAATAATTATCAGTATTTTTGTCATTGTTATTTGTAAGAATGTTGTAAAACAAACCTGTTTTAATAAAAAGAGGTATGACTTCATGATTTACCATTACAAAAAGTAATGTCAATACAACTATCAACTGATAATATGCATACCCTTGGCTTTTGGGGCAAATTCTGTGTGATTCAAACCATAACTGTCCATGAGAGGCATCATGATCTAGGAGCCAGGAAAGGATGGGAAGTGGCAGATACCTTAACTTGCCTGTTTCTCCATCATTGCTTTCTAGTGTAATAGCTGTTTACAATTCACAAATTTAAGAAAACTTGATAGGAAAAGTCTACTCATCCTTCTATCAACTTAGCACTCTTGTCACTTCTTTTCATGTTAATTTAAATGTATTAATTTACTGATACCTGGTCATCAAGAATTCCTCTAAAATGTGACTTACTCAAGCTATGAATAAATCCTCATTTTTCTGTTTTCTTTTTTTTTCCTTATGAACAAGGTCGTATTTTTTTATCCATGTATCCCCTTGTTCAAGCTCCTTTCCCCCTCCTGCCCCTTCCAGTCACTCGCTCTTCTCCCCATCTTATTATCTCCTCCCCAGCAAGGGCAGGAGGAAGTCCCAAGGTCCCAAGGTGGCTTAGTTCTTTATTCTCTCCAGGCAGATCTGCATTCCTCATCCCAACATTGAGACTGAGTCGGGTGTTCCTCTGGAGGGAGTGGGCTCCAAGGTGCCGGTCCAAGGTGTTTCAGATCTCAAGCTGTTCAGTGGTTGTGTTTTGCAGCTTAGGAAAGCTTTGCTTTTTGCTTAAAGTCCACTATGAGTGAGCACATCTCCTGCTTATCTTTCTGGGTTTGTGATGCCTTACTCAGGAGGATATTCTTCAAATCCATCCATTTGCCTGAAAATTTAAAGATATTATTTTCTCTTACTGCTGAGTAGTACTCCATTGTATAGATGTACCACAAATTGTAATCCATTCTTCATTTGATGAACATCTAGGTTGTTTTCAGGTCCTTGCTATTATGAATAATGCTGCTCTGAACATAGCTGAGGTAATGCCTTTGAAGTGCAAATGTGCATCTTTAGGGTTTATGCCCAGTAGTGGTATTGCTGGATCTTTTGGGAGATTGATTCCCTTTTCAAGAAACTGCCATAGTGCATTCCAGAGTGGCTGAACAAGTTTACATTCCCACCAACAATGGAGGATTGTTCCCCTTGCTTCACATCCTCTCAAGCATAGGCTGTCATCTGTGTCTTTTATCTTAGACATCCGGAAAGGTATAAAGTGGTATCTCAAAGTTCTTTTGATTTGCATTTATCTGATGGCTAAAGATATTGAGCACTTTTTCAAGTGCCTTTCAGCCATTTGTAATTCTTTTCCTGAGAATTCTCTTTTTAGTTTTGATCACAATTTTTTGATTGGGTTATTCAAGGTTTGGGCTCTAGTTTCTTGAGTTCTCTATATATTTTAGAGATAGTCCTCTGTCACTTGAAGGGCTGGTGAAAATCTTTTCCCAATCTGTAGGTGGTTGTTATGTGTTATTGACTGTGTACTTGGCTTTACAGAAGCTTCTCAGCTTTTCAGGAGGTCCACTTACTGATTATTGTTCTTAACGTCTGTGCTACTGCTGTTATATTTAGAAAATGGTCATCTATGCCAATTCATTTGAGGGTTTTTCCCACTTTCTTTTCTATTAGGTTCAGTGTGGCTGGGTTTATGTTGAGGTCTTTGATCTATTTGGATTTAAGTTTTGTGTAGGGTGACAGGCTTGGATCTATTTGTATTTTTCTACACACTACCATCCAGTTATGCCAACACCATTTGTTAAAGATACTATCTTTTTTCCACTGAGTATTTTGGGCCGCTTTGTCAAAGAACAGGTGTTCATAGGTTTTTGGGTTAATGTCTGGGTCTTCAATTCCATTTCATTGATCCACAAGTTCGTTTTTATGCCAGTACCAGGCTGTTTTCATTACTGTAGCTCTATAGTATAACTTGAAATTGGGGATGGTGATGCCTCCTCAGGCTCTTTTGATGAGCAAAATTGTTTTGGTAACCCTGGCTTTCCTGCTATTCCAAATGAACTAGAGTATTGTTCTTTCAAGGTCTGTAAAAAATTGTGTTAGGATTTTGATGGGAAGTGCATTAAATCTTGTAGATTGCTTTTGGTAGAATTGCCATTTTTACTATGTTGATCCTTCCTGTCCATGAACATGGGAGTCCATTTACTGATATCCTCTTCAATTTCTTTCTTCAATGTTTTAAAGTTTTTGTCAAATAGATCATTTCTTTGGTTATAGTTAAACCAGGGTATTTAATGCTATTTGCAGCTATTATCAAGGGTGATTTTTCCCTTATTTCTTTTCAGCCCTTTTATCTTTAGTGTATAGGACAGCTACTGATTTCTCTGAGTTAATCTTGTATTCTGCTACATTGCTGAAGGTGTTTATCAGCTATAGAAGTTCCCTGGTAGAATTTTGTGGGTCACTTATGTACACAATCATATCATCTGCAAATAGAGATAGTTTCACTTCTTCTTTTCCAATTTGTATCCCTTTAATCTTCTTTTGTTCACTTATTGCTTTAGCTAAAACTTCGAGAACTATATTGAATAGATAAAGGGAGAGAGAACATCCTTATCTAGTTCTTGATTTTAGTGGGATTGCTTTGAGTTTATCTACATTAAGTTTGATGTTGGCTGTCAGCTTCTTGTTAATTTCCTTTATTATATTTAGATTTTTCCCTGTATTCCTGACCACTTCAGGACTTTTATCATAATGGACTGTTAGATTTTTTCAAAGCTTTTTCATCATGTAAGGGTATGATAATGTTGTTTTTGTCTTTCAGTTTGTTTATATGATGGATGACATTTACGGTTTATTGTATGTAGAATCATGCCTGTATTTCTGGGCTGACGCCTACTTGATCGTGGTGCATATTTTTTATATGTTGTTGTATACGGTTTGCCAGAATTTTGTTGAGAATTTTAGCATCAGTATTCATGAAGGAAATTGGTATATAATTCTCTTTCTTTGTTTCATCTTCCAGTGGCTTGGGTATTAGGGAAATTGTGGCCTTATAAAAAGAGTTTGTTAATATTTCTTCAGTTTCCACTGTGTGAAACAGTTTGAGGAGTATTGGTATTAGTTCTTCTTTGAAAGTCTAGTAGAATTCTTCACTGAAACCATCTATACCTCAGCTTTTTTTACTTGGGAGGCTTTTAATGACAGCTTCAATTTCCTTTAGGGTTATAGGTCTGTTTAGGTATTTAATCTGATCTTTATTTAATTTTGGTAAATGGTCCCTGTCCAAAAAGTTGTCCATTTATTCTAGGTTTTCCATTTTTGTGGAGTATAGATTTTCAAAGTATGATCTGATAATTCTCTGGATTTACCGGGGATCTGTTGTTATGTCCCCATTTTCCTTTCTGATTTTGTTGAAGTGGATACCCTCTCTCTGCATTTTGGTTAGTTTAGATAAGGGTTTATCTATCTTGTTAACTTTCTCAAAGAAACAACTCTTTGATTCATTTCTTTGTATTGTTCTTTTGGTTTTAATTGTATTGATTTCAGCTCTAAGTTTGAATATATCATGCCATCTACTCCTTCTAGGTGAGTTTGCTTCTAATTTTTCAGCTGTGCTTTTACTTCTCTAGTGTGGGATTTCTCTAAGTTTTTTATATAGGCATCTAGGGATATGAATTTTCATTTTAAGACTGCTTTCATTGTGTCTCATAGATTTGGGTATGTTATAAATTCATTTTCGTTTATTAGAAAGACTTTTCTTTCTTCATTTCTTCCTTGACCCAGAGGTGTTTCAGTTGAGTGATGTTTAGTTTCTATGAGTTGGTATGCTTTCTGTGCTTTTTGATATTGTTGAATTCTAACTTTAGTTTATGGTGGTGTGGTATGATACAAGGGACTATTTCCATTTTTTTGGATCTACTAATATTTGCTTTATGACAATTTATGTGGTCAATTTTAGAGAAAGTTCCATGAGGAGCTCAGAAATATTTATATTCCTTTGCATTTGGGTGAATGCTTCTGTAAATATCTATTAAATCCATTTGTATCATAACCTCTGTTAGACTCCTTATTTCTCTGTTGAGTCTCTGTCTGACCTATCCAAGGGTAAAAGTGAGGTATTGAAGTTTCCCACTAAGGAGTTAAGGTATGAGAATTGATGTGAGATTTGAACTTTATTATTGTTTCCTTAACATTGATAGGTGCCCTTATATTAGTGACATAAATATTCAGGATTGAAATCTCATCTTGATCAATTTTTCCTGAGATTAATAAGTAATGTCCATCAGGTCTCTTTTAATTGATTTTAGTTCTAAGTCTACTTTGTTAAATATTAGGATGGCTACACCAGCATGTTTCTTAGGGCCATTTGATTGAAAAATCTTTTCCCTCACCCTTCCTCTGAACCTCTGTCTGTCATTAAGGTTGAGGTGTTTTTCTTGTATACAGCAGAAGGATGGCTTATCTTTTTGTATCCGTTGTGTTAGTGTGTGTCTTTTTATAGATGAATTGAGTTCATTGATACTAAGGGATATTAGTGTCCACTGATTGATATTTCCTGTTATTTTTGGTGGTAGCTTGTATGTGTTTCTTTTTCTTTGGGCTTTTATTCTGTGGAATTATTGATTGTTTGTGGTTTCATGGGTGTATTTGGTATCCTTAGATTGGAGATTTCCTTCTAATGCTTTGTGAAGGGTGGGATTTGTAGATAGGTATTGTTTCAGTCTGACTTTGCCATGAAATATGTTTACTCCATTTATGGTGATTGATAGTTTTACTGGGTATAGTATTCTAGATTGTCAGCCATGCTCTTTTAGTGTTTGTATAACTTCTGACCAGGGCTTTTTTGCTTTCATTGTTTCCATTGTATAGTCTGGTGTTATTCTAGTGGATCTGCCTTTATACATAAGTTGGCCCTTTTCTTTTGCAGCTTTTAAAATTTTTTCTTTGTTCTGTATGTTTTGTGGCTTGATTATCATGTGGTGAGCAGACTTTTTTGGGGGTCAAATCTATTTGGTGTTCTGTAGGCTTCTTGTGTTTTTATAGGTATTTCCTTCTTTAAGTTGGGACAGTTTTCTTGTATGATTTTTTTGAATACATTATCTTTTTCTTTGAGCTGATATTCTTCTCCTTCTTCTATTCCTATTATTCTTATGTTAGGTCTTTCCATGGTGTCCCCAAATTTCTTGAACATTTTGTGTTATAACTTTTTTGGTTTGTGTTTTCTTTGACTGATGTATCTATATCCACTATTGAGTCTTCCACTCCATGAGCCCTATATGTCCCATCTCCCAACACATCTAGCTGGATCTTATTAACAGATGAAACTATATATATATATATACATATACATACATGTATATATATATAATCTCTTCATGAAAATATCTTTCAAATATGGCAATAGGGCTTTAACTTCAGACTCACACCCACCTCTCAACAGAAGAATGTTATAACAGCCAGAGGGTTACACAAGACAAGCATTTGGTCATTTGGGATGTAGGAAATCCATTTGCAAATGGAGACAAATTTAAATTAACATAGCTTTTTCTTCAGCTTTAGACTATTTGCTTATACAATCTTGATACCTAATACCCAAAGCCCTCCTGTGGTAATTAGGAAAGCTTACAAGGAATGTGACAAGGTCTGCTTCTATTAACTTGGTCTCTAACTGCTTCATACTCAGCAGTTGTCATCCACATAAAAGAGGAGAATAAGGGTCTAGGTGACCAAAAACTGCACAGGCTATCCAGATGAACAAGAAGTAACAAGTTTGCGGGGCATTCTTCTTGGTCTCATAAGACTCCTCCTGTACTGTCTTCCTATTGCCTATGTGAAAGCAAATGTAGTTGAGGGTTGTCTTCTATCACACCAGCAGTTCTGCAATGATTCTAGTGAGAGTCATGCATGAAGCTCACACATGCTCCATAGTATAGGTTGTTAAGAAGTTCTGGTCCCTACCACCAAACCACATTTTAAGGGTTTCTTTGTTCCACTCTTCAAAGTTTCATTAACAAGTTATTCCAGGTAAAAATTAAATTTGAAACATTAAGTTGAGTCAATCCTAGTAGTCAAGCCTGCTGTTTATTATGAAAGCACTTGATCTTTGGACAAACCCTGCAATGAGAAGTGGACAGTATGCTGGAGTTGTGCAATGGGGTGGTGCAGTAATATCTACTTAGGTCTGTGGCCAGGCTCTTGTCTAGTAACAACAATAGCAATGACACATACACCAACTGCACTCTTTTCTGGATTCATATGGTTTATTCATTAGAAGATATAGTATCTACTTATTCTAGATAAGTGTTCCCTATTTGATACAGGCTTGGCCTTCATGGAACATGTGGACTATTTGAAGCCTCTTAGGCCTCTGGAGGTGTATACTTCAAGGGAGTCATGGATCTGTAAATTTTCCCACTTCCTTTCTTCCTAGGCTGACAGTGAGGAAACTGGCCTTGTTGTGCACTTCCCACCATTCATTGCTTTCTAGGACATACCCCAGGCCCATAGTGCATGTCCACATCTGAGACTGGAACTCTCCAAACTGGGAAACAAAGGAAACCTCACCTCTTTACATTTTAATGGCTGAGGATGTTTTGTTACAGTGATAAAATATGGCATACACTAAGGATGAGATAATATTACTGAAGTGTTATGAATGCTTTAGACAAATGAAGTTAGCTTAGAAACATGATCCACAATTCTGGCCCATGGGGATGGAGGAGCCTCAGGGATAAAGGGTACACCTCACTTTCAGAGAACCACACCAGAGTCAGGCTCCTCAGAACTGGTACATCTCTGACTCCAGACACCATTTTCTGGCTTCCAAGAGCACCTCTCAAGTGCACATATTCATGTATAAGCACACATACATACACATAAACAAATATTAAAAATAAATCTTAAAAACATCCCAGTGCTTAAATGTCTGACTTTTAAACATTTCAAAGGCATCAAGAGCATTTTGTTCTTAAAGTACATGTTTTGGTTTTGTTGTTGTTGTTGTTGTTAGCAAATTTCCAACATATTTATTAGAACTGAATGTGACTTGACTTATCGCAAATGTAAATGCTGATAATCAAAGTTCAGCACAGCTTCTGATCATTGATGGCAAAACAGAATCAAGGCATTGCTGGCTGGCTGCCAATTACCATTTCAGAACTTAAAGTTGCATTTCCTTTAAAGCAAATAATGGACTAGCTTTATGGATCAGTAAATTTGGTACATTTGCCTATGTGTAAATTAATTTGGCTATTGGAGACATTGAAATTCTAAGCCGCATCAACCTGTTTTGCCACCTTGCTAAAAGTGGAAACCTCGAGCTCCTATTCTCTGTAGAAACAATGCAAGTTCCCTCTGGGAAGTGTAAAGGACTCTCAGCTGGGCAGAAGGAAGGAGAAGAGAGGAAGCTGTGGCCACACTGAATTATTTATTCTGGAATAGGTAACAGAAAGCTCACGGGAGACAGGGCACAGAACAGGAAGAACAATGTTAGGGGATGCACAGAACACTGTTTGAGACCCTCCCTCCCCCATCCTAAGGGACAAGTAGGTGGAGCTCAGCAGGTTCCCTGCTGTGAGGTCTGAAATTGAGGGGATGGGAGGAGTGTCAAGACCAGTGGAAATTGACCAGGGATGAACAGAGCAAGAGTTGCAAAGGCCCTTCAGGTTCAGGTAGAAAGCAAATAGTTCTCCACTTCTAAGGCTGACAGCCATTTTATGGTCTTTGGCACATTTTGTTTGTGGAAATGCAGCAGCTTTGAATTCAGAATTGAATGGAAGAGCAGCCTGCATGCCAATAGATACGTCTTAAATCCCAGGTAAGCTACCAGTGCACCTAGATCTAGTAAAAAATCACAGCAACCACACTCTGTCTGACAATGACTTTATTGTGGACTTTCATGGCTTGATTTTTTTGCCTATGTTTTGACAACACAGGGAACATGGAAGGTTCCTGCAGTTGTACAGTTATTGCTACAAAGTCTCCAGGGACCCAAATAAAACAAAGAAAATGGTTTTATTGAGCCTTTATTGCTTCACCTTTTTTTTTTTTTTTTAATACTCCTCTTGTAGCTACACTGGAACTACAGAAATCTCTGTAGCTCACAGTGATGTGCAGGAAGAAGGTCTCCTAGCAGGGACCACAGCAGTCTGAGGACAGAAAATGGATCCGCTGCACATGTAGCTGATTCTGTAACCCACAGCTCCTGAGCCAGGGCTAGATGCTGTCCTCAGGAAGTATCCTTATTGCTTTGAGCAACACCCTCTGTCACACTGTGACAAAGTGATCATAGAAAAGCCTGAGCATCCAAGCTTGCTCTCAGATGCTGTGCACCTTCCCTCTAGGATAGCCTTATTATGCTGTCCTCTGCTATAAATTCATTGCCATGGGGTAGGGAATGTGGTACTTCCTCAGCTCCTGACTGTGAGCATGTGGTTAGCAGGAGCACTGAGCTTGCCAAGGGCAGGTCTGTTGAGAGAAGCACATACTACTAGTTCAGGCTCAGTTTACATGGAGATGTGTATATGCCAAGCCAGCAGAACATTTATACCATACACTGGAGTTCAGAATGCTATGTTCGAAAGTATGTTATTATGCATTTCTGTCATTAATGACATCACTCCATAAAGTAGGATCTTTACTACCCCATTTTCATTCATTAAGAAAGGGGGGGGGAAGAGATTCATTCAAGGAAGAAATGGCAAGAAATACATTTTTGTTTTCCAAGTGTCAAGGCTGGTAGTCATTACAGCTTACCCAGACACTGTAGCAATGAGACTGCTACATGCCAGCTACAGTGTGAAAGCTTTAGCCAGTAGCTGAAGGAAGGACAGGGCCATGGGAAGGCAGAAACAGCACCCAAGTCTCCAGCTTTTCTCAAATTTTGTGTATCAATAGGTAGTGACTTCATAAATTCTCATAATAGCAGAACAAAGAAATCATACTTAAGCTATGGTGGTTTGAAAGAAAATGGGCCCCAAAGGGAATGGTACTACTAGGAGGTGTGGCCCTGTTGGAGGAAGTGTGTCACTGTGGGGATGGGCTTTGAGTTCTCCTATGCTGAAGACACTCCCAGGGACAGAGCTGATTTTCTGTTGCTTGCAGGATCAATGTGTGGCAGCTCCTTCTTCAGAACCATATCTGCCTGCACACCACCATGCTTCCTGCCATCATGATAATGTGCTAAACTTAGGAAACTGTAAGCCACCACTTCAATTAAATGTTTTCCTTTATAAGAAATGCTATGGTCATGATGCTTTTCACAGCAATAGAAACCCTAACTGAGACTATGGGTTACCACAAGTTATGTAGAACTTTAACGTTATATATGACTAAAAAAGTTATATATGACCAAATCGTCTGCAAATTTTCAGAAAACCAATCCTAAAATTACATGAAGAAATCACAATTGGAGGGGAAGGCACAATTGGAGCTGATACCCAAGTGAAAACTGTGAGGCCTGGAGTTAATCTGTCATGGCAGAGTTACTGCACCAGGCTTCTGAGACTCACATACCCACTAAGTGCCTCAGGGAGGCCAACAGTGAGTTTAAGGTGTTAATGTGATTGATAGGCACCATAGCACCTCAGAAGCAAATTCTCTCTAATTCCTGGATTTCTTCTCAGTTCTTTCTGCTGTTTGTTTTATGTGTTCAAGATAAATACTATTTGCTTCCCCTCTAAGTAGAATCTTTGTCTGTTTTAAACAAGGAAGGAATTCCATTCTTTAGATAAAAGTCCATCTTGACTGTTCATAAAATCATCACTCTGTGGAAGGAAGAGTGAGCTGTGCACAAAGATAGCTTGAGGGGACACGAATGTGTGGGAGACTAAAATGATGGGAAGAAAGCAGAAGAGAGGAGCCCAGGTGTCTGTGAGACCTCTGAACCAAAAAGAGTCCATGGAGAGAGATGATCAAAATGTCTACATAATTCATTTCACATTGTCACGTTATAAACAGAACATTGCTGGAGAAGAAAATTCCAGTGCAATGCAGACTACAGTGTACCTGTATCACAGGATTCCACATAAGCACTAAATTGTCTGAAATCTCCTTAAAATTAATGATGAAAAACTTGAGCACTTAAATTTCTACAGGGATCCACATTACACATTTTGTACATATAAACTTAATTCCCAAGAATACATTGGGTTCCTAACTGATGCTTGGTAAATGAGAGCAAGCACTTGATATTTGTCTTTTGAGGCTGAGTTACATCACTTAATATGATGATCTCCAGTTATTTCTATTTTCCTGAAAACAACACAACTCACTCTTCTTTAAAGCTAAAAA
Source organism: Sigmodon hispidus (assembly GCA_004025045.1). NCBI lineage: Eukaryota > Metazoa > Chordata > Mammalia > Rodentia > Cricetidae > Sigmodon > Sigmodon hispidus. The sequence goes on along the minus strand of PVIH01001276.1, from coordinate 104,853 downwards.
CAAGTCCAAGATGGGCAGTGGTGGCACATACTTGTGAGCACTTGCAAGGCAGAGGTAAGATTCTGACATTCCTAGTAGCCAAATCTCATAGTAAAATGTTCCACTGACCCTAATTATCTTTCTGCCCCCTCTTCCACAATGATCCCTGAGCCTTAGGTTTGGGAGCTGTTTTGTACATGTATCTCTAAGGATGGAGGCCCCACAACTCTGTAGTTCGACTGGTTGTGGTTTCTGTAATAAACTCTATGGTAAAAAAAAAAAAAGTACTTACTTTCCTTGATGAATGGTGAGAACTATGTTTATCTGTTGGTGTAAGGATAAATGTTTAGAATGTAGTTAGGCATTAGCTGGTTTAGGAAAGTGGTTGTAGGTTCTTCAAGATCCATGACTTGCTTAGGGCTGGGTAGTTGGCTATGTTTCCAGTATCAGACATGATTTTCTTCTTGTTGAGTTGGCCTTAAGTCCAATTAGAGGCCTGATGGTGACCATTGAGGCATGCATCCCATGATTGCACTCTAGTATTATCCTGCTACTCTGGTCATTGTTCTCTGACTACAGGTTGCTTACCTACCTTAATATCTTGTATAGCACCTTTTGAAAACAGAAAGCTGCTCCTCGGGGAGGAGGCTTTCATGACACATCCAGCCCAGGATTTGGGGTTCTGATGTCAGAAACTGATGGTGGTTTCAGCAATAGTGATTTATCATCCATCTTTAAGAAACTACAGCTTACAGTAGCCATGAGTCTCTTGGACAAACTTGAACTACAATTCAAAAGAGGGCTTCTATGTCTATGTCTAGCGTTGGGATTCTTGTTAGATGTTTTAAGGCTATTTGGGGACAACATTTTCAACTAAGATAAAAACTTATTTATAGTATATATACATGTATTTATAGAGAGAGACTTAAATGGTTTATATGTATTTTAAATTTTTTAGATTTTAGATAGCTGTATTATATATCTAGATATCCTTACTGTTTATATATATGTACATATATACATATATATACCCACATCCTAATTAAGGTTGTCCATTTTACCAATTTAGCGCCTCAGATCACTCGTATCCTGGTATTCCCCACTCTACTGCTCCTCTGTCCCTCATCATTGAAAGGGTCCTTTTTATTTCTCTGTATTCTGTTATTATTCTAGGTTATATACTTTCTTGTGAAGAATTAGAGCTAGGACTTGAGATGAGAAAGAAAATGAAACATTTGTCTTTTGAGGTTTGGATTATGCTACTCAATATTGTCTTTTCTAATTCCATCCATTTACCTTTAATATTCATTATTTTATTTTCCTGTACAGATCAGTAGTATTTCATTATATATATATATATATATGTATATATATATATGCACCACATTTTCACTATCCACTTATCAATTAAAGGACATTTAGGTTGTTTCTGTTTCACAGCTGTTGTGAATAGAGTGGAAATAAACATGGCTCAGCAAATATCTGTGGAGTGTGATATTGAGTCCTTTGAGCATATGACAAGTAGTGAAATAGCTAGATCATGTGGCAGACTTGTTTTTAGAATCTGAAGACACTCATATCAATTTCTGGAGTGGTTGGACCAGCTTAGAATCCAAGTGAATGAAAATTCTATTTTCCCGAGATTTTATCCAGTATTTGCTGTGGCTTATTTTGTTGTTATATGCCATTCTGACTATAGCAAGATAAAATCTCCAATTTGTTTTAGTTTCACTTCCCTAATTGCTAGGGATGATAAACATTTTTTGAGATATTTATTAACTGTTTTTATTTCTTCTTTTGAGAACTCTCTGTTCAGATCCTAAGCCCATTTTAAAATTTTTGAGTTCTTTATATGATGTAGTGCAAACCATAAGAGGTTTTCATAATAAAACCCAGAGCCAGACATGTAGATAAATACTGAAAGATCAGAGAAACAAAGAAGCAATCCATAGCCACCTCTTACCTCTTTGACTTCTCAGACCAAAAGGGGAAAGCTTCTGTCTCCTTCCACCTTATATTCCTCTCTTTGCCCAACCATGTCACTTCCTGTTTCAACCTCCCTAGTGCTAGGCATATGCTTCCTAAGTACTAGGATTAAACACAGATTCTATGTCCTGGGATTAAAGGCATGGATCTCCACTGCCTGACTCTTTTTTATCTTTTAGACTGAATCAATCTTTTCTAGCCCAGGTGGGCTTGAACTCCTGATCTTACTGTTTCCTCCTCCCAAGTGCTGTGATTAAAGGTGTATTGCACCACTGCCTGGCCTTTGTATCTAACTATCAGCTAGCAGCCCTGTGATTTTCAGGTAACCTTTATTTTTCATAGTACAAATCTTAAAAGGGAAGAAGGATTAAAGGACAAATTGAAAATCCTGAAAAATAAGAAATGCAGACCCATGTCCAGAGTAAAATTAGAGGTGAGCAGATTCCAGCTTCTGGGCCACCTATCCTGAGAATCTCTCTCTGGGGCTGGGGTCACACCCATGGTTCTGACATCACACACTTCCTAGCACACAGGCCCTAGGCTAAAGCTGGGAGGGGATTTCACCAGCGATCCACACCAAAAGGGACCACCCATGGCCGGGCCCTGCCACCAGTGTGAACAGTATCATCATAAATAATCAGATGCCTTCAAAACATAGATCTGTGTCCAGAGCAGAGTCAGAGATTGTGCAGAGAAGACAGGAGACACAAAAACCCTCTAGCCAAAACTTACTAGATGACTAAGAGTGAACCAATGAAGCAATGGGCAGATGCCAGTGCAAGAACACATGTAACAATATAAAGAACAACAAGGAAACACCAGGAGAAACTGGTAGTTCTACAACTACCATGCCTGAACAGAGCAGTGAAGAGGACACACAAAGAAACAACATCAAAAACACCTTTATGAAGATTATAGAAGCCTTAAAAGAGGATATAAAAAACAAACTTAAACAAATAGAAGAAAATACAAACAAAATATTGGAAGAGATGAACAATTCCTTGAAAAAAAGTCAAAGAAAAGAAAAAACCAAAAAATGAAAGAAATATGCCAGGAACTAAAAACTGAAATAGAAGCAATAAGAAAGGCACAAAATGAGGCAAAGGTGGAAATAGAAAACCTAAAGAAAAAAGCTAGAACTACAGATACAAGTATAACCAACAGAATCCAAGAGATGGAAGAGAGAATCTCTGGAGTGGAAGACTCAATAGCAGAAATAGATACAGCAGTCAAAGAAAATACTAAAACCAAAAAAGTCATAACACAAAATGTTCAGGAAATCTGGGACACCATGAAAAGACCTAACATAAGAATAATAGGAATAGAAGAAGGAGAAGAATACTAGCTCAAAGGCACAGATAATATATTCAATTAAAACATACAAGAAAACTTTTCTAACCTAAAGAAGGAAATACCTATAAAGATACAAGAAGCTTACAGAACACCAAATAGGTTCGACCCCCAAAGAAGTCTGCTCGACATATAATAATCAAGCCACAAAACATAAAGAACAAAGAAAAATTTTAAGAGCTGCAAATGAAAAAGCCTAACTTACCTATAATGGCAGACCCATCAGAATAACAACTGACTATTCAATGGAAATGATGAAAACAAGTAGGTCTAGGTAAGAAGTTATACAGACACTAAAAGAGCATGGCTGCGACCCAGAATACTATACCCAGCAAAACATTCAAATACTATAGATGGAGTAAACAAGATATTTTACAATGAAAGCAGATTTAAAAAAAAATAGCTATCCACAAATCTGGCCCTTCAGAAAGAACTACAGAGAAATCTCCAACCTAAGGATCCTAGATACATCCATGAAACCACAAACAATTGATAATCCAACAGAAGTAAAGCCCAGAGAAAGGAAATACACACAAGCTACCAACAAAAATAGCAGGAAATAACCATCAGTGGTCACTAATATCCCTTAATATCAATAAACTCAATTCTTTTATAAAGAGACACACCCTATCAGGATGGATACACAAAGAGAAGTCATCCTTCTGCTGCATACAAGAAACACACCTCAACTACAAAGACAGACACAGGATCAGAGTAAAGTGTTGAAAAAAGATTTTCCAATCAAATGGCCCTAAGAAACAAGGTGGTACTGCCATCCTAATATCTAACAAAGTAGATTTCAAACTGAAATCAATTAAAAGAGACCAGGATGGACATTAGTTATACATCTAGGAAAAATTGGTGAAGATGAGATTTCAATCCTGAATATTTATGTCCCTAATATAAGGGCACCTATCTATGTAAAAAAAAACAGAAACAAAAAACAAAAAAAAAAAACACTAAAGTTCAAAATCCATATCAACTCTCATACCTTATCTCCCCAGTGGGAGACTTCAATACCCCACTGTCACCCTTGGATAGGTCAACCAGACAGAGAGACTCAAAAGAGAAATAAAGAGTCTAACAGAGGTTATGATGCAAATGGATTTAATAGATATTTACAGAAGCATCCAACCAAATGCAAAGGAATAAACATATTTCTCAGCACCACATGGAACTTTCTCTAAAATTGACCACATAAGTGGTCATAAAGTATCAATGGATACAAAAAGTGGAAATAGTCCTTTTTATCATATCAGACACACTTGCCTAAAGTTAGAGTTCAACAATATCAATAATCACAGAAAGCCTACTATCTCACGGAAACTAAACATCACTCAACTGAACCACTGCTAGGTCAAGGAAGAAATTAAGAAAGAAATCAAATCTTCTTAGAATTTAGAAAAAAATGAATCCAGAATGTACACAAACTTGAGGGACACAATGAAGGTAATCTTGAGAGGAAAATTCATAGCACTAGATGCTTTTTTGAAAAATCAGGAGAAATCCCACACTAGAGAACTAACAGCACTGCTGAAAATCTTAGAACAATAAGAAGCAAACTCACTTAGAAGGAGTAGATGGCAGGAAATAATCAAACTTAGAGCTGAAATCAATACAATTGAAACAACAACAACAACAAAAAACAACACAAAGCATCAATGAATCTAAGAGTTGTTTCTTTGAGAAAGTTAACAAGATAGATAAGCCCTTATCCAAACTAATCAAATAACAGAGAGAGATTGTCCAAATCAACAAAATCAGAAATGAAAAGGGGGACATAACAACAGACCTTCAGAAAAATCCAGAGAATTATCAGGTAATACTTTGAAAATCTATATTCCACAAAAATGGAAACCCAGAAGAAATGGACAGTTTTCTCAACAGGTACCACTTACCAAAATTAAATCAAGATTTGATTAAAGAACTAAACAGACCTATAACTTCAAAGGAAATAGAAGCTGTCATTAAAAGCCTACCAAGTAAAAAAAAGCAGATGGTTTCATTGCAGAATTCTACTAGACATTCAAAGAAGAACTAATACCAATACTCCTCAAACTTTTCCACAGAGTAGAAAATGAAGGAATATTGCCAAATTCCTTTTTATGAGGTCACAGTAACCTTAATACCCAAGTGACTGAAAGAAGCAACAAAGAAAGAGAATTACACACCAATTTCCCTCATAAATATTGATGCAAAAATTCTCAACAAAACTCTCACAAACTGAATCTGACAACACACATCATCCATCATGATCAAGTAGCCTTCATCTCAGAAATGCAGGGCTGGTTCAACATACAAAAACTGTAAACTTCATCCATCATGTAAACAAAGGGAAGGAAAAAAACCACAGGATAACTTCAGACTCTGAGAAAGCTTTAAACAAAATTCAACACTTCTTCATGATAAAAGTCCTGCAGAGATCAGGAATTCAGGGAAAATATCTAAATAGAATAAAGGTGATTTATAAGAAGCCGGCAGCCAACATCAGACTAAATGGAGAAATACACAAAGCAATCCCACTAAAATCAGTAACTAGACAAGGCTGTCTTCTCTCCTCCTATCTATTTAATATAGTTTCTGTTGTTTTAGTTAAAGCAATAAGAGAACAAAAGGAGATTAAAGGGATACAAATTGGAAAGAAGAAGTGAAACTATTTCTATTTGCAGATGATATGATTGTATACATAAGTGACCTACAAAATTCTACCAGGGAACTTCTACAGCTGAAAAACACCTTCAGCAATATAGGAGGATACAAGATTAACACAATGAAATAAATAGCCCTCCTATACACTAAAGATAAAAGGGCTGAAACAGAAATAAGGGAAACAGCACCCTTTATAATAGCTGCAAAGAGCATTAAATACCTCGGAGGAACTATAACCAAAGAAGTAACAGATCTATTTGACAAAAATTTTAAATCATTGAAGAAAGAAATTGAAGAGTATCAGAAAATGGAAAGATCTCCCTTGTTCCTGGATAGGTAGGATCAACATAGTAAAAATGGCAATTCTGCTAAAAGCAATGCACAGATTCAATGCACTTCCCATCAAAATCCCAACACAATTTTTTATAGAACTTGAAAGAACAATACTCAAGTTTATTTGGAATAACAGGAATGCCAGAATCACCAAAATAATTTAGCTGAACATAAGAGCCTGAGGAGGCATCACCATCCCCAACTTCAAGTTTTGCTATAGAGCTAGAGTAATAAAAACAGCCTTGATACTGGCATAAAAACAGACTTGTGGATCAATGGAATTAAATTGAAGACCCAGACATTAACCCACACACCACTGAACCCCTGATCATTGACAAAGAGGCCCAAAATATTCAATGGAAAACGAATAGTATCTTTAACAAATGGTGTTGGCATAGCTGGATGGTAGTGTGTAGAAAAATGCAAATAGATCCAAGCTTATCACTCTGCACAAATTCAAATCCAAGTGGATCAAAGACCTCAACATAAACCCAGCCATACTGAACCTGATAGAAAAAAGTGGGAAATAACCCCCTAACACATTGGCATAGGTGACCACTTTCTAAATATAACACCAGTAGCACAGACATTTAGAACAACAATAAGTGGGACCTCCTGAAACTGAGAAGCTTCTGTAAAGCCAAGGACACAGTCAATAAGAAAAAACTACAGCCTACAGAATGGGAATAGATTTTCACTAACTGTACAAGTGTCAGAGGACTGATCTCTAAAATATATTGAGAATTCAAGAAACTAGAGCCCAAAGCCCTAAATAACCCAATTTAAAAATAGGGTTCAGAACTATAAAGGGAATTCTCAGCAAAAGAGTTAAAAATGGCTGAAAGGCACTTGAAAAAGTGCTCAACATGTTTAGCCATCAGAGAAATGCAAATCAAAACATCTTTGAGATACCACCTTACACCTGTTAGAATGGCTAAGATTAAAAACACCCATGTTTTTGGAGTCTATTTTGGGGAGGTTGCAGGGAGAGAAGAACACTCCTCCATTGTTGGTGAGAGTGTGAACTTCTTCTGCCACTCTGGAATTCAATATGGTGGTTTCTCAGAAAACTGGGACTCAATCTTTGCAAGGATCCAGCAATACCACTACTGGGCGTATACCCTATAGATGCACATTTGCACCCCCAAAACATTAGCTCAATTATGTTCATAGCAGCATTATGCATATTAGCAAGAATCTGGAAAAAACCTAGATGCCCTTCAACTGAAGAATGCATTAACAACTGTGGTATATCTGTAAAACGGAGTATTAGTCAACAGTAAGAAAAAATGATATCCTAAAATTCACAGGAAAATGGATGGATTTGAAGAATGTCCTCCTGAGCGAGGTGTCACAAACCCAGAAAGATATGCAGGTGATATACTCACTCATTAGTGGACTTTAAACAAAACAATCAAAGCATGTCTAAGCTGCAAATCACAACTACTGAACAACTTGGGATCTGAAACACCTTGGATGGGCACCTTGGAGCCCACTCCTTCCAGAGGAACACCTGACTTAGTCTTGAAGTGGGGGTGAGGAAAGCTGATCTACCTGGAGTAGATCCTTGGGACATCATGCTCTTTCTGGTGAGAAGATGAGGAGAAGAGGAGAAGAGAGAGTGACTGGGAGGGGTTCAGAGGGGGAAGGGAGTTTGAACAAGAGATACATGGAAAAAAAAAGACTTTACTGAAAAATAAAAAAAGAAAAAAGAAAACATACATAAATCTTTCAAGGTAATATATGGATTTGTATCAATATAAAAATACTAAAAAATAAATGTCATCAAGATTTCCACATCCAGAAAAGTTATTTAATGACCAGCATAAACTAGAGCAATTCATAACCAATGATCCAATAATTCAAAGGACATCTAAAAAAATTTTAAGCACAGATTTGGAAGAAGGAAAAGTTACAAATAAATTTCATAAAAAAAGCTCCTTATGGAACTTTCTCCAAAATTGACCACATAATTGGTCATAAAGCAAATATCAACAGATACAAAAAATGGAAACAATCCCTTGTAGCATATCGGACCACAAAGGCCTAAAGTCAGAGTTCAACAACATCAAAACCCAAAGGAAGCCTACCAACTCATGGAAACTAAACATCACTCAGCTGAACCATCTCTGGGTCAAGGAAGAAATTGAGAATGAAATCAGTCTTCCTAGAATTTAATGAAAATGAATCCACGACGTATGCAAACTTGTGGGACACATTGAAAGCAGTCTTAAGAGGAAAATTCATAGGGATAGATGCCTATATGAAAAACCTAGAGAAATCCCACACTAGAGACCTAACAGCTCAGCTGAAAGCCTTAGAACAATTAGAAGCGAACTCACCTAGAAGGAGTAAACAGCAGGAAATAATCAAACTCAGAGCTGAAATCAATACAATTGAAACAAAAAGAACAATACAAAGAATCAATGAATCTAAGAGTTGGTTCTTTGAGAAAGTTAACAAGATAGATAAGCCCTTACCCAAACTAATCAAAAAACAGAGAGAGAGTGTTCAAATCAACAAAATCAGAAATGAAAAGGGGGACATAACAACAGAACCCCAAGAAATACAGAGAATTATCAGATCATATTTTGAAAATCTGTATTCCACAAAAATGGAAAACCTGGAAGAAATGGACAGCTTTCTGGACAGGTAAAACCTACCAAAATTAAATGAAGATCAGGTTAATTACCTAAACAGGCCTATAACCCTTGAGGAAATTGAAGCTGTCATTAAAAACCTCCCCAAAAATAAAAGCCCTGGTCCAGATGGTTTCAGTGCAGAATTCTACCAGACATTCAAAGAAGAATTACTACCGTTACTCCTCAAACTATTTCACATAGTAGAAACTGAAGGAATATTGACAAATTCCTTTTATGAGGTCACAATTACCCTAATACCCAAGCCACTCAAAGACACAACAAAGAAGGAGAATTACAGACCAATTTCCCTCATGAATATTGATGCGAAAATTCTCAACAAAATTTTGGCAAACTGTATACAACAATGTATGAAAGATATCATCCACCACAACCAAGTAGGCTTCATCCCAGAAATGCAGGGCTGGTTTAACATACGAAAAACTGTAAATGTTATCCATCATATATAAACAAACTAAAGGAACAAAACCACATGATCATATCCTTAGATGCTGAAAAAGCCTTTGATAAAATCCAACACTCCATTATGATTAAAGCCCTGGAAAGATCAGGAATACAGGGAGAATACCTAAATATAAGAAAGGCGACTTACAAGAAGCTGACAGCCAGTATCAAACTTAATGGAGAAAAACTCAAAGCAATCCCACTAAAATCAGGAACTAGACAAGTATATCCTCTCTCCCCTTATCTATTCAATATAGTTCTTGAAGTTTTAGCTAAAGCAATAAGGGAATGAAAAAAGATTAAGGGGATACAAATTGAAAAAGAAGAAGTGAAATTATCTCTATTTGCAGATGATATGATTGTATACATAAGTGACCCACAAAATTCTTCCAAGGAACTGCTACAGCTGATAAACACCTTCAGCAATGTAGCAGGATACAAGATTAACTCAAAGAAATCAGTAGCCCTTCTATACACTAAAGATAGAAGAGCTGAAAAAGAAATAAGGGAAACATTACCCTTCATAATAGCTGC
>PVIH01001276.1:0-94818 GCA_004025045.1 Sigmodon hispidus | reverse complement strand
ACTATAACTAAAGAAGTAACAGACATATTTGACAAAAATTTTAGATCACTGAAGAAAGAAATTGAAGAGGATATCAGAAAATGGAAAGTTCTCCCATGTTCCTGGATAGTTAGGATCAACATAGTAAAAATGGCAATTCTACCAAAGGCACTCTACAGATTCAATGCACTGTCCATCAAAATTCCAACACAATACTTTTTGGACCTTGAAAGAACAATACTCAATTTCATTTGGAATAACAGGAAAGCCAGGATTGCAAAACAATTTTACTCAACAAAAGAACCTCAGGAGGTATCACCATCCCTGACTTCAAGTTATACTAGAGAGCTACAGTAATAAAAACAGCCTGGTACTGGAATAAAAACAGACTTGTGGATCAATGGAATAGAATTGAGGATCCAGACATTAACCCAAAAACCTATGAACACCTGATCTTCGACAAAGAGGCCCAAAACATTCAATGGAAAAAAGATAGTATATTTAACAAATGGTGTTGGCATAGCTGGATGGAAGTGTGTAGAAAAATGCAAATAGATGCGAGCCTGTCAACGTGCACAAAACTCAAATCCAAGTGGATCAAAGACCTCAACATAAACCCAGCCACTTTGAACTTGATAGAAAAGAAAGTGGGAAATACACTTCTACGAATTGGCACAGGCGACCTTCCTAAATATAACAGCAGTGGCACAGACACTAAGACCAACAATCAATAAGTGGGATCTCCTGAAGCTAAGAAGCTTCTATAAAGCCAAGGACACTGTCAATAGGACAAAACGACAGCCTACAGACTGGGAAAAGATTTTCACCAACCCTACAAGTGATAGAGGACTGATCTCTAAGATATATAAATAGCTCAAGAATCTAGAGCCCAAAACCTTGAATAACCCAATCAAAAAATGGGGTTCAGATCTAAAAAGGGAATTCTCAGCAGAGAAATTATGAATGGCTGAAATGCACCTGAAAAAGAGCTCATCATCTTTAGCCATCAGAGAAATGCAAATCACAACAACTTTGAGATACCACCTAACACCTGTTAGATTGGCTAAGATAAAAGGCACAGATGACAGCTTATTTTGGAGAGGATGCGGATCAAGGGCAACACTACTTCATTGTTGATTGGAGTGTAAGCTTGTTCAGCCACTTTGGAATGCAGTATGGCGGTTTCTCAGAAAATTGAGAATCAATCTCCCCAAGGACCCAGCAATATCACTTCTGGGTGTATACCCTAAAGAGGCACACTCACACTCCAAAGGTATTAGCTCAACTATGTTCATAGCAGCATTATTTGTAATAGAAAGAACCTGGAAACAACCTAGATGTCCCTCAACTGAAGAATGGATTAACAAACTGTGGTACATCTACACAATGGAATACTACTCAGCAGTAAGAAAAAATGATATCCTAAAATTTGCAGGCAAATGGATGGATTTGGAGAATATTCTCCTGGGAGAGGTATCACAAACTCAGAAAGATAAGCAGGGGATGTACTCACTCATTAGTGGTCTCTAAACAAACTAACAAGAAAAAAGCCAAGCATGCCCAAGCTGCAAACCACAACCACTGAACAGCTTGGGATCGGAAACACCCTGGACTGACCCTTCGGATCCCAGTCCACCTATAGGATCACCTGACTCACTCTTGATGGAGGGTGGACAAAACTGGATTTGCCAGGAGTGGAGACTGAACTAAGCATTATTGGATCAGTGGGACCATGGGACTGTCTGCTGCCTGCCCAGGGAGGGGATGGGGAGTTGTAGAGAAGAAAAAATGATCTGATGTGGCGGGATGGGGAAGGTACCTTGAATGGGGATATACAGGGATAGAAAAAAAATCCAGAGGGAAAGCTGAACACAAAGTAATTTTATGTGTAGCAAATTATTTGCATTATCACCCTTGATAAGTCATGCTTATGATTTTTATTTTCTTTATAGTTATTTTTAGCTTATCAACATTTTTAAATTCAATTTACTGTCTTTCTTGATAAATAAAAAATAAAAAAATCATAAAATTACATGAATTAAAATGAGGAAAGAATATACAGTACTGAAGCAAGCAAGTCTCTTATATAAGTAGGAAAATATAAAACATCAATCAACACACTTTGTCCCATAACTCTTCAATTTGAAATCCCACATGAGTTTATTAGGTGCAAAATTTAAGATCCACCTCTGTTGTGGAAAAGGCAGACACAAGAAAAGACATACAGTGACTGGGATGGAGGGGAGGCAAACCATAATATAGTCATGGCTGTTCTGCTATTAAGTAGATTTCAAACTCAAACTGGAAAAATTGAATAAAATACAACCTATCAGACACAAAATAATTACAAATACTTATGAACTATATTTGGGGTTTTCCTATTTTATAACAGAAACACTAACAAATATTAAAAGATATCTATGTCTAATATAGTGGTGGTGGGTGACTAATATTTCACTGTCACCAACAGGCAGGTCATCGAGACTGAAAATGAATGAAGAGTTTTGAGAATTCTGCTGCAACACAGATCAAATGGACTTAGCAGAATGCACACAAAGCATGACATCCAGCAGATGCAGAACACACATTCTTCTTAGTCATCCTTTGGACTTCCTCTAAAACAGATCACACCATCAGCCTTAAAGTGAGACTAAATGTATATAAAGGATCAAGACAATTGTGTATCTTATTAGATCATAGTGGAATATAACACAAGCCAATAGTCAGAGAAACTACAATGACATGGAGATTGAATAAAATACACTCAGGTAATTGCTGCTTATTAAAGAAATCAGAAAAATTTAAATTTTCCCAATTAAATTAGGATGAAAGCATGTTACTATATAGTAACTATGTTACTATAAAGTAACAAGATACAAAAAAGAAAATTCTAAGAGGTAAAGTCAACGCTGTAAGTTATTACATTAAAAAAATCAGAGATATCATGTAAGTAACTTAGTGGTGCAAAGCTGAGTTAGAAGACACAAAAAACAACCCATGGCAAGTAGTACATGAGAAGAAAAGATAAAAACATGTTAATGAAATTAACACTAAAGGAATAATGCAAAAATCAGTAAAACAAATAATTTGTTACTTCATACAACAAACAAGATTGTCAAACCTTTGCCAAAGCAAACAAAAAATAATCCAATTTTTAATAATTCCATTATGAAAATGTGTACATTTTAACAAATACTAATGAAATTCAAGAGATTACATACACAATTGGGTACATACATACACACACATGTGCACTCAGATACACATGTACATGCATATACACATGCATACATCCAGACACACATGTAAAGATATTCACACAAAGTACACCAAGACTAGAAGGAACATAGTCAACATACACACATACTAGCATACACACAAAGAGACACACATAAAACTGAAGTCAATAGTCCACTAAATGAATGAAGCCCTCCTCCTACCAGTGTCTAAAATAAGACAATGGTTCCACTCTTCCTCCACTTATCCATATTGAGCTTGAAGTCTTAGCCAGAGACAATAAAAGAAAAATGAGAAGTATTGGAGAAAGATACAATCCTGTACTTTAAAAGATTCCTACAGAAGTTCTTAGGCCTAGGTAAAACACTGTCAGCAAAATAGCAGGATGAAATCAACATACCAGAATGAGTAGCTTTGCTATATGACAATAACAAACTCTCTGAGAAGGTAATCAGAAAAAAAAAAAAAACATTGCAGGGACAAAATTTCAATAAAGTATAGCTACAAGTAAGCCTGAATAAGAAGAAATATTATAGTGAGAACTTTAAATCCTCAAGAAAGCATTCATGAAGACAACAGAACGTGGAATGACCTCCTCTGCCTATGGAGCTGCAGAGTTAATAGTTTGAAAATGACTATATTGAAATAAAATAAATCAGGCACATAAGAAGCAAATTTCCCACCAGAGATAACTGGAGAAGCAAAGATGCCTGTCAATTGACAACTTGGGCTTTGGCTCTTGCCAAGACCTAACTCAACTAATTTCTTAAACCCTACCTCCATATTTCAACTACCATTTTAATCATATGTATATTATCATTCTATAGTATTTATATATACAATTCTATACAGAATTGATATACCATATAATTCTAAATTCCATTCACAGATTCAGGTGTTTTGCAGACTCTATTTGAAATATATTTTAAGAATAAAAGTATTTTTATCATATAAAAAAGAAAATGACTATGTCATATTCAAAGTCAACTCCAACAAAATTACATAAGTCATCACAGACACAGAAAACATTCTAAATATTCCCGTGACACTAAAAGGACTCTACTAAAGAGAATTCCAAGTAGGAAGAACAATGACAAAGTTTTATAAGACTTCAGCTCATTGTATCATAGCTACAGCAAGAAAGCTGGCATGACAGCATCATAAACCACATTCCCTGTACACTAATTCAATTTATAGAATAGAATAGAGACCCTACGCCTAGTTTGAAGCCTCAGCTATATTATGTAAATAATTCACTGGACAAAGACACTTCAAATGATGCTGTTTAGAATGAAGCGATATCCACATCTAGAAGAATAAAACTAGATTCATCTCTTTCACTATATTAAAGATGTACAAACGAATTTAAAAATCCACAAAACTTTGATGTTAAACTTATACTTCTGGAAATGCCAGAAAAATCCTGAGGGAAACATGTAAGGACACAGGCACAAAGATAGACATTTTGAAAAGAAGCCCAGAAACAAGCAGTGGTGTGAGGAGACAGCTTTCAGAATGGGGGTGTGGTGTAGACATGCATCTGATGCAGGTTCCTATTTAGAACCCAGAAAAACAAAGACCACAAGAAATTCAGGACCATCAATCAATGAGAAAATGAATAGAAAGTTTTAAAAAAAGATCTAAGAGCTGATAAATATATGAAAAAAAGAAATGTCATCACCCACAGTTATTAACAAATCACAAATTTAAACTACACTTGAGATTTCATCTGATACCACACTGAGTGATGAGCATCCATCCAGAAAACAAAATGCAATCAGTTGTGGAAAGGATGTGGAGAGAGGTGAAACTTAAACAAATAAAGTCATATTATTTGCAGGAAAATGGTTTGAGCTGGAAGTTATCATGTACATACTTAGGTGTGTGTGTGTGTGTGTGTGTGTGTGTGTGTGTGTGTGTGTGTGTCTGTCTGTCTGTCTGTCTGTCTGTCTGTCTCTCGGTATCTGTGTCTGTGTCCCATTTTGTGTAAGGCTCTGGAGAGAGACCATGCAGTTACTTGTCTGGAGCTATAGTCAGAATCCACACTAAAATTTCAAGTACACTCCACATCTATCCCAGCTGCTCTCTGGCCAGGTGCTAAGCATTCTGGGCAGCACCTGAAAACAGTACAAATTTCCACTTCCCTCAGGGGTCCTACTTCTATAACTCCAAGCCACTTGTTCTCACAGCTCCAGCTTGCCGATTCCTTGTGTCCATGTTAAGCCTGTTGTGATCTGTAAAGCAGCCTTCTCCCACAACTGCAACAGTTCCGAATTTCATTTGCACATCTGCAAACTATGTTCTCCATGAAGAAATCATTAAAATGATAAAACATTGTACCGTCTACATTTTAGTTTTTTCAAATGTTGGGCAATGGCCAGTTGAGACCTAGCTTGAGACATTGGGAGCATCCTCCTTCATCTGCAAAGCCCTCATCAGGAGAGTAGAGCACCCATGACGATAATGTCTCACCATTTTGACCATTTGACTTTTGTTCTATGAGAACAAAAACTAAACTTTTTAATATTTTGGGCACCTAACACATTGCTTGAAGCTTCTGTTTGTTTCCACAGACTAAATGAATATCCATGTAAAAATGCATCTTCTCATACTATATCAAGTACAAAGAAATTTAATAGTACTTTTTAGGTTAGATCATAGTAAACATTGCAAAGTAAAATTATTTCCTATTCAGAAATTTCCAGGCCTGTGCTGACACACCCAAACTAGAAAGTTTTGGATGCAAATATTCAGTGTGGATATTTCAGCGTCAAGTCATCTTCTTGTAAGTTTACATGTTTGATAACCCTAGATGTGAGTCCAGACATGTTCTTCTTCAAGCCAAGAGGCGAGGAGAAGGGGTGGTTTCAGAGGAGCAATGGACAACACTAGTAAGCAAGTATGAGCTGGGCAAGTCTGTAACAATATGCTCCAACTATAAATTGAAAACCAATCTCAGTCTAATGAACATTCCTGTCTCTATCCCCCAAGTATGCTGACTGCTGACCTTTGACTTGTCTGCTATATTCAGAATGCTATACAATGGGAATTAGAGAATGAGCATTTTGGTTTGGCTTCTTCCACTTAGTGTTTCACGCCCACCTTTTCTCTATTTCATTTTAAGGATTCATTGCTTATGGACCTTTTTTATTTATTGTTGAGTGACTTTTCACTCTTTGACTCTATTGTAGTTTTTTATCCTTTAATCTAGGAAGAACACCTTGGTTGATTCCACAATTTAATTTTTATGAACAGAAGTACTACAAACAGTGATGTTCGGCGTTTTGTAAGACATTCTTCAATTTCCTTATACTCATGAAGAAGTTTAATTTAGGAGTCTATTATAATTGTGTAAGGGAGTGTCAATTATCCTTCAAGTAGGTCAACTTTCTTCACTGTAAATGATCCCAGCAGAGGTTCTGTTATTTCATACCATCACCAGCTTCTGGAATGGCCAGTGTCCTAAATTCTGGCCCCTCTAATTGGTGTGTGGTGGTAGCATATAATTTAAATAAACATTTACTTTAGAGTAACTACTGATTACTAGTAAAGTTTCAAAGATATTAAGCAGGAGACTCAAGTTGATTTATCTTTCTTTTGTTGCAAATTGGCTAATGCCATGGCTCTTCAGTAAAATTAATATGTTATTCTGGTAAACTTCAGTCCCCCATTTCCACTTGCTTCTGAGTTCCCCTAGCACTCATGTTCTGTTCCCAAATCTTTCCCAACATCTCAGTGCATAATGTTTCTGTTTTCCTTTACTCTGTAGCATTTATAATACGTTGACAGTCATGAAGGGCAGAAATTAAGTATCTCATAAAGTATCCTTCAACTCGGTATAGTCCAATGGTTTTTTAATAGTAAAACAGGAGTCTTGTGTATATTAAGAGCCCTAAAAGGAAGAACAAAAAATCACATTGTCTCAGGTTTAATATTAGGAAGTTATGGCCTTTGAAATTCAGAACCCCGTTCAGAGTTGAGTAGATTCCAGCACCTAGACCATAGGTCCAGAAAGTCCCATTCAAGGACCAGGGTCAATCCTTAGGGTCTGATCTATGATGCTCCCTAGCAGACAGGAGCTGGTCTGGCTGTAAGGGGCTCCTCCAGCAACACCTAGAAGAGGGGACCTTGCACAGCCGGGCCATGCCTCCAGGGGTAAATGTGTCATCACAGAAGGACTGAGGCTTTGAAATTCAGACCCCTGTCCAGAGCAGAGTCAGAGACTAAGCACACCCCTTGCTCAGAGGAGACAGGAGGCACATAAGCCCTCTTGCTGCAAATGACAAGGAGCTGAATAATCGCAAGCCACTGAAGCCATGGGCAGATGTCAGTGCAAAAATACATATAACAATATAAAGAACAACAAGGCAACACCAGAAGAAACTGGTGGTTCTACAAGTACAAGACCTGAACAGAGCAATGAAGAGGAAACAGAAGGAAACAATAGCAAAAACACCTTTATGAAGATTATTGAAGCCTTCAAAGAAGATATAAAAATTTCCCTTAAAGAAATAGAAGAAAATACAAACAAAAAATTGGAAGAGATGAACAAACCTTTGAAAGAAAACCAAGAAAAGGTAAACAAAAAAAAAAAAGAAAGAAAGAAAGAAAGAAAGAAACATTCCAGGAACTAAAAACTGAAATAAAAGCAATAAAAAAGGCACAAAATGAGGCAAAGATGGAAATAGAAAATCTGAAGAAAAGAGCTGGAACTACAGATACAAGCATAACCAACAGAATCCAAGACATGGAAGAGAGAATCTCTGAAGTGGAAGACTCAATAGCGGAAATAGATACATCAAAGAAAACACTAAAACCAAAAAAATTATAACACAAAATGTTCCAGAAGTTTGGGACACCATGAAAAGACCTAACCTGAGAATAATAGGAATAGAAAAAGTAGAAGAATACCAGCTCAGAGGCACAGATAATGTATTCAATAAAATCATAGAAGAAAACTTTCCTAGCTTAAGAAAGGAAATGCCAAAGATACAAGAAGCATACAGAACACCAAATAGATATGACACCCTCAAAAAGTCTGCTGGCCACATAATAAACCACAAAACATACAGAATAAAGAAAAATTTTAAGAGCTGCAAATGAAAAGGGCCAACTTACCTATAAAGGTAGACCCATCAGAATAACAACTGACTATTCAATGGAAATGATGAAAGCAAGAAGGGCTTGGTCAGAAGTTATACAGACGATAAAAGAGCATGGCTGCCAAACTAGAATACTATACCCTACAAAATTATCAATCACCATAGATGGAGTAAACAAGATATCTCATAGCAAAGTCAGACTGAAACAATACTTATTTATGAATCTGGCCCTCCAGAAAGCATTAGAGAAAGAACTCCCACCTAAGGATCCCAGATATACCCATGAAACCACAAAAAAATCAATAATCCCACAGAAGAAAACCCCAGAGAAAGGAAATACACACAAACTACAACCAAAAATAACAGGAAACATCAGTCACTGATCACTAATATCCTTTAATATGAATGGACTCAACTCACCTATAAAAAGACATACACTAACAAGACGGAAACAAAAAGAGAAGAAATTCTTCTGCTGCATATAAGAAACACACCTCAAACACAAAGACAGACACAGGTTCAGAGTAAATGGTTGAGAAAAGATTTTCCAATCAAATGACTCTAAGAAACAAGGTGGTGCTGCCATCCTAACATCTATCAATATAGAGTTCAAACTAAATCAATTAAAAGAGACCAAGATGAAAATTACTTATTCATCACAGGAAAAATTGGTCAAAAGGAGATTTGAATCCTGAATGTTTATGCCCCTAATATAAGGGCACATACCTATGTAAAAGAAACACTGCTAAAGCTCAAATCCCACATCAATTCTCACACCCTAATAGTGGCAGAATTCAATACCCCACTTTCACCCTTGGATAGGTCAACCAGACAGAGGCTCAACAGAGAAATAAGGAGCCTAACAGAGGTATTAATGCAAATGGATTTAATAGATATTTACAGAAGATTCCACCGAAATTCAAATGATATACATATTTCTCAGCACGACATGAAACTTTCTCTAAAATCGACCACATAAAGCAAATATCAATAAATACAAAAATGTAAATAATCCCTTGTATCATATCAAAACACCAGGGCCTAAAGTTAGAGTTCGACACCATCAAAAATCACAGAAAGCCTACCAACTCATGAAAACTAAACATCATTCAACTGAACCACTTCTGGATCAAGGAATAAATTAAGAATGAAATCAAAGTTTTCTTAGAATTTAATGAAAATGAATCCACAACATACCCAAACTTATGAGACACAATGAAAGGAGTCTTAAGAGAAAAATTCATAGCAGTAGATGCCTATATGAAAAGCCTAGAGAAATCTCACAATAGAGAACTAACAGCGCAGCTGAAAGCCTTAGGACAATTAGAAGCAAACTCACCTAGAAGGAGTAGACAGTAGGAAATAATCAAACTTAGAGCTGAAATCAATACAATTGAAACCAAAAGAAAAATACAAAGAATCAATGAATCAAAGAGTTGGTTTTTTGAGAAAGTCAACAATATAGATAAACCCTTAACCAAACTAAACAAAAAACTGAGAGAGAGAGAGAGTATCCAAATCAACAAAATTAGAAATGAGAAGGAGGACATGACAACAGACCACGAGGAAATTCAGAGAATTATCAGGTCATACTTTGAAAATCTTTATTCCACAAAAATGAAAAACATAGAAGAAATGGTCAGGTTTTTGGATAGGTACCATTTACCAAAATTAAATGAAGAACAGATTAATTACCTAAACAGACCTATAACTCTAAAGGAAATTGAAGCTGTTATTAAAAGCCTGCCAAGTACAAAAAAGCCCAGGTCCAGATGGTTTCAGTGCAGAATTCTACCAGACATTCAAAGATGAATTACTACCATTACTCCTCAAACTGTTTCACACAGTAGAAACTGAAGGAATATTGCCAAATTCCTTTTATGAGGCAACAATTACCCTAATACACAAGCCACTAAAAAAGACACAACAAAGAAAAATTACAGACCAATTTCCCTAATAAATATTGATGGTAAATTTCTTAATAAAATTTTGGCAAACAGTATACAACAATATATAAAAAATATCACCCTCCATGATCAAGTAGGCTTCATCCCAGAAATGCACAAATGGTTCAACATACAAAAAACTGTAAATGCCATCCATCATATAAACAAACTGAAGGACAAAAATCACATAATCATATCCTTAGACACTGAAAAAGCCTTTGACAAAAATCTGACACTCCTTTATATTAAGAGTCCTGGAGAGATCAGGAATACAGAGAAAATACCTAAATATAATAAAGGCGATATTCAAGAAGCCGACAGTCAACATCAAACTCAGTGGAGAAAAACTCAAAGCAATCCCACTAAAGTCAGGAACTAGAAAAGGACATCCTTTCTCCCCTTATCTATTCAATACAGTTCTCAAAGTTTTAGCTAAAGCAATAAGAGAATGAAAGGAGATTAAGGGGATACAAATTGAAAAAGAAGAAGTGAATCTATCTCTATTTGCAGATGATATGGTTGTATACATAAGTAACCCACAGAATTCTACCAGGGAACTTCTACAGCAGATAAACACCTTCAGCAATGTAGCAGGATAAAAGATAACACAAAGAAATCAGTAGCCCTCCTATACACTAAAGATAAAAGGGCTGAAACAGAAATAAGGGATACATCACCTTTATAATAGCTGCAAATAACATTAAATACCTTGGAGTAACTATAACCAAAAAAGTAGCAGATCTATTTGACAAAAACTTTAAGTCATTGAAGAAAGAAATTGAAGAGGATGTCAGAAAATAGAAAGCTCTCCCATGTTCCTGGATAGGTAGGATCAACATAGTAAAAATGGCAATCTTACCAAGAGCAATCTACAGATTCAATGCACTTCCTATCAAATTCCAACACAATTTTTTATGGACCTTGGGAAAGAACCATACTCAACTTTTTTGGAATAACAGGAAAGACAGGATTGCCTAAACAATTCTGCTCAACAAAAGGACCTCAGGAGGCATTACCATCCCCAACTTCAAGTTATACTATTTATAACTTTAGCTTTAGTGACAGTAATTAAAACAGCCTGGTTCTGGCATAAAAACAGACTTGTAGATCAACTGAATTGAATTGAAGATCCTGACATTAACCCAAAAACTTATAAACACCTGATTTTGACAGAGGCCGAAAATATTCAATGGAAAAAAGATAGTATCTTTAACAAATGGTGTTCACATAGCTGGCTGGTAGTGTGCAGAAAAATGGAAGTAGATACAAGCCTGTCACCCTGCATAAAACTCAAATCCAAGTGGATCAAAGACCTCAACATAAACCCAGCCACACTGAACTTGATAGAAAATAAAGTGGGGAATACCCTTCAACAAATAAGCACATGTGACCACTTCCTAAATATAACATCATTGGCACAGACACTAAGAACAACAATCAATAACTTCTCTTGAAACTGAGAAGCTTCTGTAAAGCCAAGGACACAGTCAATAGGAGAAAACAACAGCCTACACATTGGGAAAAGATTTTCACCAACCCTACAAGTGACAAAGGACTGATCTCTAAAATATATAGAGAACTCAAGAATCTAGAGCCCAAAACCTTGAATAACCCAATCAAAAAATGAGGTTCAGAACTAAAAAGTGAATTCTCAGTAGAATTATGAATGGCTGAAAGGCATTTGAAAAAGTTCTCAACATCTTTAGCCAACATAGAAATGCAAATCAGAACATCTCTGAGATACCACCTAACACCTGTTAGATTGGCTAAGATAAAAGATACAGAGGACAGCCTATGCTGGAGAGGATGCAGAGCAAGGGGAACACTCCTCCATTGTTGGTAGGAGTGTAAGCTTGTTCAGCCACTCTGGAATGCAGTATGGTGATTTCTCAGAAAACTGAGAATTAATCTCCGCAAAGATCCAGTAATTCCATTCCTGGATGTATACCCTAAAGATGCATAGTTGCACTCCAAAGGCATTAGCAACATTATTCGTAAAAGCAAGAACCTTGAAACAACCTAGATGCCCCTCAAGTGAAGAATGGATCAATAAACTGTGGTACATCTGCAAAATGGAGTGATACTTAGCAGTAAGAAAAAAAATGATATCCTTAAATTTGCAGGCAAATGGATGGATTTGGAGAATATCCTCCTGAGTGAGGTATCTCCCACCCAGAAAGATAAGAAGGGGATGTACTCACTCATTATTGGACTCTAAACAAAAAAGCAAAAAGCAAAGCACGTCCAAGCTGCAAACCACAAACCCTGAACTGCTTGGGATCTGAAACACCTTGGACTGGCACCTTGGATCCCATTCTCTCCAGAGGAACACCTGACTCAATCTTGATGTTGGGGTGAGGAAAATGGTTATGCCAGGAGTGGATGCTGAACTAAGCCATATTGGGACCTTGGGACCTCCTGCCCTGCCTGGGAAGGAGATAAAGAGATGTCAAGAAGAGAGAATGACTGGAAGGGGTGGGACGGGGATGGGAGCTTGAACAAGAATATACAGGAATAAAAAATATGACTTTAATCATAATAAAAATTAATAGAAATAAATAAAAAATAAAAATATAAGGAAGTTATACCTGTCAGGCCTTTTCTACAGCAGCATTCTATTGCCCCCTTTCTGTTCTTCGGTTATCTAGGAGAAAGTCATGAAGTACTATCTATACTGTGGTGGGGATGCAAGCAAGTTCCATCAAGTAGTATCCCCCAGAAGCACGCTGAGTTATACTATAATAAAGATGCTATGTCTTTTGTATTGCTCATGTACATAAGCATTTAGTGTGGTATGGACTCAAATATATTTTATTACTTAATTCAAAATTTGATGATTTGTTTTGTTGTTACAGATGTCTAGGATTTGGAGTTGCTCCCATTGGTTCCTGGGAGTCTTCCCATGCTTCATCATTTAGGTCTGAAGGTGTTTCTCACCTTTTGTAACTACAAAAATGCTTCAGGATATTTCTGTGCTTCCTTCTTGCAGTCCTACAGCCAATATTTTTCCAGGGTATCTTGTTTTGTTTCATTAGAATATTGTATTCAGAAGTCAAGATCTTTAAGCAAGATTAGGAGGTATGTAGCCTTGTTGGAGGAGGTATGCCATTGAAGGTAAATTTTAGGATTTCAAAAGCCCTTACCATACCCAGTCTCACTGTCTTTCTCTCTCCCTCTCCCTTCCCCCACCCTGGACCTATATAGATCAGGATTTAAGCTCCTAGCTATTGCTCCATCACCATACTTATCGCCTACCACTGTTGTTTGCCATTGTGATCATGGACTAACCCATTGAACCTGTAAGCAAGCACCCAATTAAATTCTTTCTTTTATAAGTTGCCTTGGTTATGCTGTGTCACCACAGCAAAAGAAAAGTAAGACAACATCAGTAATCAAGATACAGGGAAACAATGCAGAATGAGGTAAGTGTGTGCCCTGAGGGCAAGTGGTAGTGGGTACAAAGGCAGATTCCTGCTTTAACACCATTTCATTTGTGAATGGATACGGTGGGAACACATATGGAACTAAAATCTGAGCCAGTCAATAACATCTGAATCTCCTTGTGACTGACACGAGTAAGGTCACCAAACATCAGTGTGCCAGTACCTTTTTTTTGTCCAAGTTCTTGCCGAAGATAAAAAAGTATCCACTATCCAGAGAGCCCTCAGGTGAAACTTAGCCCAAGACTCTGAGCTAGATCCATGAATGCAGATCTAGTTCTCAGTGAGAGAGCATTCCCAGGGAAACAAGCACAACTGAGTGAAAGTTGTACTGCCTACTGTCACAAGGCAAGTACCCGGACATTGTCAAGGACATGTCCATTCCAGTGAATGCTCTGGATGTAGGAAGGGGTGGCAAGGCATGGCTATGCCACAGAATTTCTGAAAAATGACATTTTCAAAACATGGGTCTTCCTAGACATGATGTATAGATAACAGGCTTTGAGTCAACTTTGTTACCAGCTGGATTTGCAGTGTTCTGCAAAGAGTGACCTTCTTCAGTAGCCTGTGAAGGACAAAGAGCGACTTTCAGTCACCTTGGAAGAAAATGGATGCTTTTGCTGCAGGTGGTGAAGATCTTCCTTTTGGTCTGATTTTCAGCTGATTACTTGGGTGCACTTAAATTTTAAAAAAGTCACTTTTTTATTCATCCTCACTGAAATTCACAGGTATTCTTGAATCCTTGATTTTATGTCTTTTATGAATTTCAAAATTTTCCCTATTTTTATTGTTGCTTCTGTCTCATTTTCTTCCTGTTTTTAATGCCATATATGTATATATACATATACAATATATATGCCTACATATGTGTGTATACACATATATTCTGTTGCATCTATGTCCATTTCCCCATTTTTTCACTTTCCAGTGTTGTTTCAGCAGCTTCATTCTGTCTTCTAGCTCATAACTTCCCCATCAGTTGTGCTTATTCTTTCAGAACTTTCTGTTCAGTTTATTGTTATGTTTATTGTTCATATTATACAGTGCATTTAGTTTTCCATTGTTTGAACTACAGGCACTGCTACAAGTGCTGAACTATCTAGATACACTATGAATCTATAATTTCCATGTTTCTCTTTTCTTGATCTTGGGGGGGGGTGAGTTTATATTTTTGTGTACTATATTTGTTCATTTTCTATTCATCCCAGTTATTAAATATGAAAATCTGTAATCATTGGGAGCCAAGTGACAGTCCACTGGAAATGATTTGTCTTGGATTATGTCACAGGAGCCTAGCAATCCTGACTTATTTTGAACTGATATGATTTGCTACAGGTCTCCAGGTCCCAAATTGGGGACAATCTTGAGCTGACACTCTGGTGTGCTATATACTCATCTAATCCTTTAAGCTGTAGGCTGTAGTACTGTCAGGACAAATTAACCCTTAACCATCTCAGATGCTTCATCAGAACTGCTGATGTAGAAAACTGGGCTTATATGAACATCTTTCTGAAAGTTTTTCCCCATGAACCTAGTCACTGAATATAAATAATATATACACATTTAGTTTAAATGAAGTTATACCACATAAAGTGATATCTCCATGAGATTTATAAAACATTTTTACAAACTGTATCTTTAGGCAGGTTCATCTGTTATCTCTTGTGCCATTATAAGCTCAAAAATGCCACACTTAACCATTTTTTCTCTTCTTAGATATTTTTTGACACAGATTATCATTTTATTGTTGAAGAAGTACTCAAATTCATACCCTCCTGCCTCTGTTTCTGAAGTTTGGGATATGGGCCTGAGCTGACCTATGTGAACATTTGAAGTTTGTAAATATATTGGGGGAGAGAGAGATTATCTCTTGTCTTATCTCTTCAATACTGAGCACTTAAAATTGTGCACATAATTTATTTTCTGTATAAATACTTATGGGCTGTATCTGAGAGTTTCTTATTTTATGACAGAAACGCTAACAGATATTAATGGACAGCTATGTCCTTATATGCTGCATTTATATGTGCTATTGTTTAAAATAAAACAACCAGTAATGAGGTCACCATATGTGTCTTTTAAAGTGTGCTAGTTGTTTATGCCTACAGCCAAGTATATAAAGTAGACAGTGATACATTGGTCTTTCATTCAAGGGATTATTTTACTTGAGCAAAATACACTATCACTTCTTTAGGTTAACATCCTTACTTATTTGGCAAATAATGAATGCAAACATAAAGGCTCCTTTTAGCTGCAGTTTTACTTTTCTACACTTTGGGTTATTTGGGTCAATCTCAGGCTGAAAATACTGAGAAGTATACCCCAGAAATGAACACTTTACTTGTTTTACACTGTGAGCAGGTCTGAGGGTGTTATGAAACCTTATGTTATCTGCTTCTGTGGCCTTCCAGCTTCTGGGAAAGTGCATAGAGACCTAAGAAGGTGAATGACCACTGTACCTCACTCAACATAGAGTTAATGGACATCTCTGAGAATGTGATCAAGCTTCAGTCTTGGAAAAACAGCACAAGATTTCATAGAATGATTATTCTTTAATACAAATAAAAAGGGACATGATTAAATCATGTAAGAGTTTATTTTGTGAATGGGATTTGACCTGTGTGTTTCATTATAACTTCATGAATACAAGAATTTTACTTTTGATGTTGGGCATCTCAAAATAAATATCTACCTATTTTAAGGCCATAGATTTCAGCTTGATAATAACCTAGATGTTTACAACAACTCACAAGTAAAACATCAGTGTGTCTTCTAACAATTACAAACTAAGCCACAAAGATTTGTTGTCAGTCACTGATTTTAATGACCACACTGTCAGACATTATCATCTGCTTATAATTATAAGTTGAAAGGTTAAGGTATATAAATGAATAAAAACACAAATTAAGCCAAGCTAGGTAGTGCATAGTCTTAATTCCAACAGTAGATAGCAGAGACAGGTCAATCTTTCTGGCCAGCCTAGTCTATATAAAACACTATAAGACAACCAGGAATACACAGTGAAAGCCTGTCTCTAAAGCAAACAAAGCAAACAAAAAAACATGCCCCCTTCTACTAGAAGAGGACCATTGGTGGGAAGGAGCAAGAAAGATTATAAGGGAGAAGGAGAACAGAAGACAGATGATGTGATGAGGTGTATGTGGGGAATTAGTAGGCAGGGAAGCTCAGATATTGAGAAGGTAGAGCAGAGGAGGAGAGGGAGGAAAGAAAACCAACATAAGGATATCTGAAAAAACCATATGGAAACCTATTATTTTATTAGCTCCCTATGTGATTCTTTGTCTAAATGATTTTAATTGAAGTTACCCTTTACAGGAGATAGTGCAGCTCCTCTCAGAAGCATAGGTCCCCAAATGAAAAGCACAGTGTCTTCAGAGCCTGTGTGGAGGTTATAGCAGGTGAGCACAACTATTCATATACCCTTAACTGAAAAAAGGATTTTACAGTTATACTTGGTCATCTAATTTCACGGATGCTCTATTTATAATAGCCAAAAATTGGAACAGCCTAGATAACCATCAACTGATAAATAGATAAAGACAATATGATAGGCTTTACAGAATGGAATAATATCTGACTGTGAGAAGACAAAATTGTGATATCTGCAGGTAAATTGATGGAGCTAGAAAAACATCATCCTGAGAGAGATAACCCAGATACCAAAAGACAAAAAGTGTATGTTTTCTTTTATATGTGGAAGTTAGCTTTTAGGTGTTTGACATCCATATTACAATCCATATAACCACAGAGTTTAGATATTAAGTAGTGATGATGGGTATCTTAGTTTAGGTTTTAATTGCTGTGAAGAGACACCATGACCATGGCAACTCTTATAAAGAAAACATTTAATTGGGGTGACTCACTTACACTTTTAGAAGTTCAGTCTACTATCATCATGATGGGGAACATGGTAGCATACAGGCAGATGCAGTGCTGGCGACATCCTTAACAGAAGGTATCAAGAAGTTTAATTACAAAGTAGGTGTTATCCTGAGCATAGGATCCTCAAAGCCCTCTCCCACAGAGACAAGCTTCCTCTAATGAGGCCACACCCACTCTAACAAAGCCACACATCATAATGGCCCCCACCTATGAGATTATAGGGGCCAATTACATTCAAGCTACCTCAATGGGATAGTATCAAGAAAAAGAAAAAGAAAATATATAGTATGGAGAGACAAGGAAGAAATGGAAATGAGGGGATTAGTTGAGAAAGGTGTTGGTAGAGAAGGGTAAGAGATAGAATATGGGGAGGGACCACTAACACTAAAGAATATCTGAGGGGCCATATGGAAAACTACTAATGTAGAACCTTCCTAAAATATATGCATACATGAAAGAAATTTAAATGAAGTTACCAAATGAAAGACAGGGGAGAAAAATGTCCAACTAGGACATCTTTGTCACCAAGTTAAATTTCCAGTGCTAGAAATAGGTTACATGTAGTAGAATCTTGGACAAAAAGGCCTCATAGAAAAATCACAAATATATTAGGCTTTTACCTAGTCTACTGGTTATCTCCACAAAATGATAATAAGGTGCTATTGTTGAAGATGACACTAATATACCTCACTGAACACAGAGAAGTTGAGCAAATGCGTAGGCATCACCCTTCATGACTAGGGGTGTGCAAGGTACTGGAAGATACTCTGCATGTTTTCAGAAGAGAAAGATAGCCATCAACCTATCTATCAGCCCTCCAATCTACAACAGTGATCTACCTACAAGATACACTGCTGCAATAGTGTCACAAACAATAGAGGAGTCAGCAACCACTCCTATTTGAATTTAAGGCCCATTCCATGGGATAAAAATGCTTGACACTGCTCAGATGGCCAAGAAACTGAGACTGGATAGGCCATGGGGAAAACCAAATATGTGGATATATATTACATATTTTAAAAAACCTGAATATTAGAGAGAGGAAGTATTATAGCTCATTTTTATTTACTTGTCCACACAAAATATTGGCTTCTCTGTCCATCAATCACTGATGAATCACTGATCTCTTCCTTCTCTAACCCAAACCCTAACCCTAAATCCAGCCACACTGAACTTGATAGAAAAGAAAGTGGGAAATACACTTCTACGAATTGGCACAAGTGACCACTTCCTAAATATAACACCAGTGGCACAGACACTAAAATCAACAATCAATACTTGGGATCTCCTGAAGCTGAGAAGCTTCTATAAAGCCAAGGACACAGTCAATAAGAAGAAACGACAGATTGGGAAAAGATTTTCACTAACCCTACACGTGATAGAGGATTGATCTCTAAGATATGTAAAGAACTCAAGAATCTAGAGCCCAAAACCTTGAATAACCCAATCAAAAAATGGGGTTCAGATCTAAAAAGGGAATTCGCAGCAGAAGAATTACGAATGGCTGAAAGGCACTTAAAAAGTGCTCATCATCTTTAGCCATCAGAGAAATGCAAATCACAACAACTTTGAGATACCACCTGACACCTGTCAGATTGGCTAAGATAAAAGATACAGATGACAGCCTATGCTGGAGAGGTTACAGAGCAAGGGGAACACTCCTCCATTGTCGGTGGGAGTGTAAGCTTGTTCAGCCACTCTGGAATGCAGTATGGCGGTTTCTCAGAAAACTGAGAATCAATCTCCCCAAGGACCCAGCAATACCACTCCTGGGTGTATACCCTAAAGATGCACAGTTGCACTCCAATGGCATTAGCTCAACTATGTTCATAGCAACATTATTTGTAATAGCAAAAACCTGGAATCAACCTAGATGCCCCTCAACTGAAGAATGGATTAACAAACTGCGGTACATCTACACAATGGAGTACAACTCAGCAGTAAGAAAAAAAATGATATCTTAAAATTTGTCTTCAAATGGATGACTTTGGAGAATATCCTCCTGAGCGAAGTATCACAAATGCAGAAAGATAAGCAGGGGATATGCTCACTCATTAGTGGACTCTAAACAAAACAAAACAAAACAAAACAAAACAAAACAAAACAAAACAAAACAAAACAAAACAAAACAAAAAGCAAAGCATGCCCAAGCTGCAAACCACAACCACTGAACAGTTTGGGATCAGAAACACCTTTGACTGAATCCTTGGATCCCATTACTCCTAGAGGAACACCTGACACAGTCTTGATGTTGGGGGGAGAAAACCGGATTTGCCAGGAGTGGAGGCTGAACTAAGCAATATTGGGACCTTGAGACCTTGGAACCACCTGCCCATGGCGGGGATGGGGAGATGTGGAGAAGAGAGAATGACCTGATGTGGTGGGAGGGGGAAGGGTCCTTGAATAAGGATATATAAGGATAGAAAATGGGACTTCTTCATTCATAATAATAAAAAAGAAGCCAATATTTTAGATGCTTTCAAATAAAAGACACAAGTCCTTATTGTCGATTTGAAAATCGTTATCTTCCCATTCACCATTTTGACAACCAGTGATCTTTGGATAAGTTCATGCTAAGAATGGTGTTACCTAAGGGTCATGTGTGTGCAACATATTAACTTTGGGTCAAGAGTAAATCTCGGTAATAAAATCGTGAAAAGCTGCTGAACAAAGAGAGGGAAAGATTTCCTTTGGGACAAAGTACTTAATCCAAGGATAAGCCTGTGAAGAGAAGAGGGGCAGTAAATACTGTGTCTTGTTCTTGGGTATCAGTTCTTTAGCTGAGGTGAGGAATTCTATGGTATATACTTCTAGAAACACAAAGCCCTACACTGTAAACAATGCAGTAATTTGGATTTTATTGAAGAAAAGACCTGTCATGGCAAAGATCTCTTCTCAGTCCAGTATACACTTGAATAGTTACTATATAATTTTTGAAAAAAGCACAAAAGGCATACTTCACTTAGTTTTATTGATTAACAACAGTCTGGAAGCTATGAATTATTTAAAATTCAAAGATCTTCCTCTTTCTGGTTTAGTTCTAGAAAAAATACAGTTAGTGTTTCCTAAAATATCATTTAAAAAAAGTAATCAAGCAAGAATAGCTAAGTAATAAAAGGAAAGGAACAAATTGATTATGAATATAAAAGAAAACATTAAATAATAGTGCATCAACAGGCAGGGAGGGGATCTTAATTTTTGTAAACATATTAAATTTGAGAAGTTAACCATTTCCTCCATAAGTACAAAGTTCTTTGAGAAAAAAATTAAAAAGGTCAATATCTTTCAGCTACTTAAAAAGCTTAGGTTGTAAAATCCCTAGGCAAACTCATTCATAATTCTAATGTAAATAAAGGTAGAAGGCCTTGGAAAATGTGATGATTAGTGTTAATGTCTAAGCTGACAGCATCTAGAATGAGCTGGGTGACAGGCCTGGTTGGTTAGGTGTGACCCATCTTGACTGTAGGCAGGGAAGCTTCTGGGATGGGGGATCCAGAACTGTACAAATGAGAAAAGCAAGCTAAGCATTAGTATACTTTCTCTACTTTGCTTCCTGACTGAGGATGCAACATGCCCAGCTGTTCAGCCTTACTTCCCAGCTTCCTCTGAGAGGTGTGCTTTAGAGACTGCAAGCAAAAGAAGCTTGTTTTCTTCTTTACATTGTTTTCATCAGGTTATTTTACTACAATGGTTTATTTAACCACAATAGAAGGACAGTTGAAGACTTTTCAGTTTAGTTTTAGTTTTAGTGCCAGGACTGTAGAGAGTGAAATTCCAAAATTCTTATAGATACCTTTTATACAGAAACAGAAGAAATATCACCAGAGGAATTAGCTTTTAACTTTGAAAAACTCTTTCATAATACTGTGATAAGAGATTGAGATTTTATTTGTACTTTAGACATGTTGAATAAAAATCAAGTGGACATACAGTAAATAATGCCCTTAGTTATAGAAATCTGTGACTCTTACTTCTTTTTTGTCGGGAAACCAATCTAGTCTGCTCTTGTAATGAGGATGAGCACCCAAGGAACAACTAATAACAACAGGGTACAGTGCATCTGATTTTGTTCCAATCTTTCCTGTCTGTGTAAAAATCTAGACCAATTGACATCATGGACAAAATGACCTTAATGGTCTTAAAAATTGAGGGCAATTCAAGAAAATGAACCCAACTCTCAGAGTCTACCACTCACCTAACAAATTTGGGGTATCACTTTTAAGTCAGACCTAAAATTGAGTCATCTCTTTCTACCGGGAGGGTTCTGAGGTCAAGTTCAGGAATCTTCTCTCCAGAAAAATAACTTCAAATCACAGTTTTCTAGAAATGTCAAAGCTTAAGAACATGTCTTCTGGTATATTAGTTGAAAATTGGAACAAAAGTTTCTATGCATATATGGGGAAATTGAAGGAATTATACAAAAACTGTTGCTATGTAATTAAGGATGATGCTTGAATATTGATGAACCACAGACAATGGAAACCACTGGCTGAGCCTGACCAAAGGCACACTTGTCCATCTGTAGAAGCAAACCTTCTCTTTCTTGGGCTTTAGTACAGAATTAATGCCCATTTGTTTATGTTTTTAACTCAATCATCTCCACCTTATATACAAGGTCTTCTCACTTATGACATGGACTCAGTTAAAGTGTTCAGTGGAAACTACAGTCATTAACTTCACTGTGTTCTTAATTGAAGCAATGGCTGCACCTTTATTTTAGCTTTTGTATATAGCTTTGTGATTGGAAAGAAGGGGTTAACTTTTCACAGTGTAACCAGACTCTGAGAGGGAAGAAGGCTGGTGGAGCAAACAAATCCCTGCCTTGTTGCCAGGTAGCCAAAAAGACTTGTGTGCCCATATTCTGAATTCTCATATATTGGCAAAATTGCCAAGAATCCTAAGGATTTATTTTACAGAGATTCCATACTATCCTGGTTGGAAACCAGTGCTCACAATGTAGCACAAATTTTTCTTTCAAAGCAATATAGGTACACATAAGTATTTCCTTCATGTGCCAGAGTTTGCACACAGATGCACACATAGAAGAAAAACATGTACATATCTTACAGGTGCCCCGTATGTACTTTTTACATTAAAATGTTATATGACATATGAGAACAAAGAAGGGCACTGCTTTTTGAGAAGGGCTTTAAAATATTATCTGTTCCTGTATTTCTAGCTATCAAAGACTTAACTAAAGCAGAAGTTGACATAGCTTAAGACATACATTTAAAAAAGTCATTTTCATAAAGGAGATGCCTAATTGAGGGGAGAGGCAGCTCACAGAACAAGAGAAACCTTCACCAATTCTAAAGCTGATGAAGTCTTTATATCTTGAGCTAATGATGAATAAGAATCATGTAACCAACCAAACAATGATAAAAGTAGGCTATGAGGGCTGATGAGATAGATGCTGTAGTGGATAAATATACCCACAGCCATGCCTGATGACTTACATTTGATCTCTGTGATACACAGAATGGGAAAAACCAACTCCCACAAGTTATCGTCTGTTCTCCACACACATGTATTGTGGCATGGACGTGCCCATGGGCACACATGTGTGCATGTGTACATACACATACCATACACACCACACACATACACACACACCCTCAGATGCATATCCACAATAAATAAATAAATGTAATAAAAATGTGCGGAAGAAGACAAAATACCTTTATTCACTATTGGTGAGACTCTAAATTGGTGCAGCCACTGTACAAATCAGTGTGGAGGTAGCATTCTCTTCTGGGTGTATGCCCAAAGGGCTTTACATCCTATAACAGACATAGCTGTACATCCATGCTCCTCACTGCTCTGTTCACAATAGCTAGGCAACAAAACCAGCTTTGCTGCCTACAAACTGATCAGTAGACAGTGAAAATATGCATAGAAATTTTATTGAGCTCTAAAAATGAATTATGAAGTCAGCAGGAAATAGATGGAATTGGAAAAATATTATTCTACGTGAGGTAACTGAGACCCCAAAGGAAAATAACACATATTTTCTCATATGTGATCCTTGCTTTGAGATTTTAGACTTTTGTTCAGAACATAAAGAAATCAAGCTGAAATTTATCTGAAATCTTTCTCCTAGCTGACTAGTGTTCATAGCTTCATGAAGGTTGCTGCATGAAAGAAATCACCTTCTGTAGACCCTGTGTAGTACCAAGCAGAATGTGCTCACTCGAATAATAGTAGCATTACTGGTTTGGGGATAAACAATTATTTTCTGATTTGGATTTCAGACCTTTTCTGTGAGAAGAAATATATCCTCATACTGTTAAATCTAGTCAAAAACCTAGGTCCAGGAAAGTCACAAGCCCTAGAGTAGAACCTACTACTGATATTTTGCTAAATGAACACATAATCAAACATATTGTTTTATTTTGTTTTGTTTTTCAAGACAGAGTTTCTTTGTATAATAGCCCTGGCTTTCCTGCAACTGGCTCTATAGACCAGGCTGCCCTTGAAGCCATAGAGATCTGCTTACTCTGACGCCTGAGTAAGAGGCGTCACCGAGTGCTGGCACTAAAAGCATGTGCCACCATGCCTGGCTCAAACTAACTTCTTAGTGTTCATGTCTGTGGAATTTTGTTTTTTAAAGTTTCATGTTAAAAATGAGTCATAATGTAAAGCCTTACCTTCCAGAAACTGTTATCCCTATTAAGATCAATTCAGGTCTTCCTTTCAGTGACTTTAACTTTGCTAACATACAATAGAGAAATGGTGATTTTGGTCTGTATTGAAAACATGATATTGATTATATAAGGTGCCATAGTTTCCATATGGTTTGTTCCCAAGGGTTTACATATAGAAGCCTGGTCCTCAAACCAATGACGTTAAGAGATATTTGGACTTTGAGAAGCTGGAGTCCAGTGGGAA
The DNA here is from genome assembly GCA_004025045.1 of Sigmodon hispidus. NCBI lineage: Eukaryota > Metazoa > Chordata > Mammalia > Rodentia > Cricetidae > Sigmodon > Sigmodon hispidus. The sequence goes on along the minus strand of PVIH01001276.1, from coordinate 70,323 downwards.
GGAGGAAGCAATTCTCATGGGACTGATGCTCATTCCCAGTGCATAGGTATTTTAAGAGACCATTTGTGCTGGATGTAGTGGTGGTACCTTGTAAGTCAAGCACTGAGCATGCTTAGACAGAAAGATGATGAGTTTGACATAACTCTGGGCTACCCAGCAAGTTACAGATAAACCTAGGCTCTATAGCAAAATCTTGAGTCAATCTTCAGAGAGAGAGAGAGAGAGAGAGAGAGAGAGAAGAAAGAGATAAGGCAGAAAGAGACCTAGAGACATAGATATCAAACACCTAACTGACTTTCAATTTCATTTTCTGTCCTTCTGTTCAGGCAGACAACAGGCTTTTGAAGGTATTTCCACCACTACCATGGCATCATCCTTAAGCGTTAGTGCTGAGCAGAAGTTATTGCTACACACTTGAATTTCTAAAATAAGAGCTAAATAAGACTATTTTTCTTTAGAAAATGACCAGCCTTGAGTATTTCACTAGACTAGTGAAACGTATCAATATATAGATAGAAAAATTTCAGAAAAAGAAGCCCAGTTGATGTTGAGGTGAGGATTAAGTGTGATATTGCAAACACTGAGAGCAAACACCTGAAAATGAAAATAAAATCCTCTATTCTCATTAACTATATGTCAGTCATCGCCAGTCTAACTATGAGGTTTCAAAAAAATTACAGGAATGAGCTGAGAGAAAATGTAGTTAAGCAGAGAGAGAAACAAGTGTCAGAGAAAGACAACCGGAAGCCTGGAGGAAATGGGCACAGGAAGCTTATGGTGCATGAAGGACCAAAATGAAGGTTGTAAAAGAGCAATCTATGTAGGATGGAATGTGCTGGAGCTGAAGATTGCTTGGAGCCACTTGGACACTGACTACAATGTAGGAAAAAGCATGGAGAAATTGCAGGTTTATAATGTGTTAATGAGTTATGAGACCACTATAAATTTATAGATTGGATTTATAGATGACATAGAAGTAAACACAACAATAAATCAAGAGTTTTGTAGCCGTGTCTTTGGCTCCACAGGAGCATGTCAGCACACTAATGCTTTGGAGAGCACTTTGCTGCTCTCCCTTTCTATGAGATGCATGTTTCACTGGCAGGGCAGATTTATTCATCAGGGCTTCGTCTCGTCAACCATATCAGGCTGGGTTTTAACGCATACATGGTCAAAATACACTTTTGGATGTACAGCTCTATTGGGTGTGACAAATACAAGTTTGTGTCACCCATCAGAATTATAATGCATGCTAACCTCACCAGCTTCCTGTGTGCTCACAATTCCCACCCCTATCCAATTGCAGTCCACTCTCTAGCTTTTTCCTCATATAATTGTAATGTTTGCATGATAATACAGATTTAATCCTGCAAAAGATAACCTTTGGGTCTGACTTCCTTTCCTTTAACATTTGAGTGATTTTGGTTTTCAGAACAAGAGTTTTACTAGTCTTCTGAGTAGTAACTCATTATATGCTGAAATTAGCTACTTATTGCATTGATGGACCAGCCTGACTCCATCTTTAGGAAGATTATAACCATTTGGTTATAAGGTCAGAGTAAGTTCATTTCTGTTTGCTGCAAAATTCAAGCTTGACCATGCTTTAACCTGTTTCTGGAATTTGACATGCTTCCCTACTCTATGGAGTTTGACTCATCTTGAATATATTCTGATAAGATATCAGCAAAATTATTTTGAAATATTCAGGCAAGTTTTTACATAATCAAAATTCCTCTGGAAATCCCCAACCCTGAAAACTCCACGATCTTACAGTTTTAAGAATTTATATAAGCCCCACTTTTTTCTATTTTCAATGTCATTATTTTCAAATCCCACTTTAGAGAGATTACATTTAGATTAGGTTTAGAGAGAACATTATAAACTCTGTCTGACAGAAAAATCAAGCTTGTTTAATTTGACCAAAGAATTTGGGCAATGGTATTTACTCTCATCCAGTGGGATTAACAACACATAATGACAATTTATGGGAGAAAGTTGGCCTGGGCTCATAGTTGCAGAGAGTTCAGTCTGCCATGGTTGAGAGAGCAAAAGATAATAGTTCCCATTGTATCAAACTAAAAAACAGAGAAAACTTGAATGCCTTGTCTAGTTTTTTCCTCTTGACAGGATCTAGGAACTTTCTTAGGACACAAATCACAGGGTTTATCTATAAGGGAGTTCCTATATTGGGTTAAACAAGGTGGGAAGACTCACTCTAAATCTGGGCAACACTACTCCATGAGCTGGTGTATCAGATGGAAAAACAGGGAGAAAGCAAGCCAAGCATGGCACTCATCTCTCTGTGCTTCTAGCTGCCACACCTTTCCCACCCTGGTGCATGTACTCTGCACAGACAGAACAAACCCCTTCATCTTTAAATTACCTCCACTGTGCATTTTCCCCCGTAGCAATGAGAAAAGTATCTAGTTCAGCTAAGAAGTAGAAGAACATAAAAGACATGAAAAATATAAAACAAATAGAGAAAATGTCATCTTAAATCCAGCCTTATAGTAAACACATTAACCATGAGAAATAACAATATGGTTAGCAGCATAAACTAACAAAATAGATTTATTTATTTATTTATTTATTTTATTATGAATAGTCATATTTTTATCTATGTATATTCTTGTTCAAGCTCCCTTCCCCCTCCCGCCCCTTGCAGTAACTCTCTCTTCTCCACATCTCTTAATAAATTTTTATAAAACCAACATAATCTAACTTCCACCTACAGAATGAAACAGATAGATTAAAACTCTAATTCAACAATATAAATGTATTATTCTAGAGATTCATGAGTCAGAACTTTACTGTGAGTCTCTAGGGTATCAGCAAGGGCTCCTTCCCTATTGCTTCTTTAGTGAGGCTAACGATGCTGCTCCTTCAATGCAGTCAGCAGAAAAGTGTGTTTGCATATAGTAGTGAAAATACATCCTTATTGGTCATGCCTATAAACTTGAAACAATCTAGACCCTGGCAACTCTGGTGCAAAATTTTTGTATAAAATCTCCTTTACCATAAAACCCATCCAATATGCAGAATAGACTAATGCTGTGAGGTATTTGTAGAAGCCACAAGCAAGCAGATTCTACATGGCAGAGATGTAGAAGTGCAAACCTTGGCCCAGGAGATCCTAACGTGAGATCACAGCTCCAGAGGACAGAAGGTGACACTAAAGAGGAGTCTCTCACATCTTTGGGTCTAGTTGAATTTGCCTTGCTCTGTGCTGGCTTTGTTTGAGGCCAGGCGTTCATCATTCATTCTATTAATTTCTATTTCTCCTTCTCCTCCGCCTCATTCTTCTTCCTCCTCTTCCACCTTTTTTTCTGACTATCTATCTTATGCATATCCTACCTCTGTATTTTGAAAATGTAATACATTTGGTTTCATAAATTGACTCTAGGAGAGGAATATATCTCAGGAGAAAACAGATATTGGATAGCACTACTGTTTGATTTAGATGACAGATGAAAGTGTGATCTTTACTCTTGGGTGTTCACATTAGGAGGAAGGAGGTGCCAGTAGAGGTGAAGCCCTTATGAAGAGATCAGTGATCTTATATGTAAAAGCCTGAAAAACAACCTTTGTGTCCAGAGAGCTGATGAGAATCTCATCAGCAGGTGCCTTGTTCATGGGTACCTCTCCCCCTCCAGAACAGTGAGCACACATTGACTGTTTAAGCTACCCTGCTGATAGCAACAGTTGGACTTACCCAAGAATTATCAAAAATATTTCTTTCACTGGGTAGTGGTGGTGCACACTTTTAATCCTAGCACTCAGGAGGTAGAGGCAGGCAGATCTCTGAGTGTGAAACCACCCTGGTCTACATATTGAGTTCCAGGACAGCCAGGGCTACACGAAGAAACCCTGTCTTGAAAAATTAATATAATAAATATGATAGAATAGAATAGGAATGTATATTATACAAGATGAGACATTGTATAAGAATATTAAGAACAAAAAGCAATCAATAAAATCAGAACCCCTAATTTTAGGGTCAATATGGAAAAAGATATAATGGGCATAAAATGAACACAGGGGCACAGACAGAACTTGATATAGCTTGAGATGAGTGGTGAGTAATGAATTTTCACATACGCACAGCCCCTCCAAACACACACACACAAAAGTACACCAACTCAGCTCGCTCAACATATATGGTCTTTACTGTACTATCATATCCTAAACACACTATCTCAAAGTTAGAAAGAATATGTGGAAAATCATCTATTATTTATCTCCTTTTAAACAAAATCCATTTGCTTTCTGATCTGTTAACATTATTCTTTACAGATATCTGCTCACATGTCTTGTTTTCAGTTGATTTTAACCTAAAGAAAATGCCTAAAGATAGCTATCATGTGAGTAAGGAATGTTGAAATCATCTCTTTAAGTGAGGAATAGAGAAAGAGGAGACCCTGGAATGCAGAATGTGCCAATCTGGAGTTGAATTATTCTCAGAGACTATAGATGGTATATCACATTCTTATGCTGCAATTTCATCTGAGACTAAAGCTGCCCCTCTGAAAGGAAGCTCATTTAGACACAGGAGGCTTACAGGGCTGTGAAACAGGATGGACCAAGGGGAGGTGAAACATCCTATCCTGAAGGGAAACTCCTGAGGCTCTGAGTGCAAACAACTGACAAGAGCTTCAGAAAGTCCCTGAAAAAGACTAGATTCACTACCCACCCGCAGAATATGTAAACAATAAGGACTGAGACAGAGAGACACTGTCAGACAAGTAGAGCTGCCTAGAAAACGCTCAGATAGGCTGGGCTGCATAAAAGAAACAAACACCAGCTATGTCAACTGTAGAAAACAGACCATTTAGTGTGCCGGGGATCTGTTGAGATGCCTGAAGAGTCTTGTATCCATGGAACCTCCTGGAAAGGACAATCTCCAACCTGTTAAACTTCCTACAGGTTTTTGGCTTTTGTGAGCTGTCAACCATGGGTGGGACTTTGGATGTTGCAGCTATCTGAGTCATTTTTGGTTCCTGAAAGTAATCCCTCACCAATGCTCATATAAGTAAACCCAATAAAATGTACTAGTTCACCAAATTGAACCTTGGCAGTATCCGGATTTTGGTCTGTCATGGGCTCCCTATCTGGGATGGGTAGATATTTGCTCACCACTCACCAGTGTGTCACATAACATGCACTGCTTTGGAAAATGCTCTTTCTACTCCTATGAAGTAGATGATAGACTATCTAGAAAGCCATGTGACATCAAATTAAAGTTCTTTGTGCATTTCCTTATCAGGAAGTATTGGTGCCCCCTGGAAGCACTAATCAAGAGTCTCAAAGACTATGAGAATAAATGTCTGAGAAGCTGACCCAACAGGGAGATAAAAACACACCTTTTACACTGCAGCATCTATAAGCTGCATCCTGAGACCAATAAAGAGAATAGGTACCTCCAAAATGGTGAACATAATATACACACAAGATTATGTGATTTCCAAACACAGTAAATACAGCGGGAACATTTGTAGTTTATAAACAAATGAGCAAAGAAAATTTTTTTAAAGGATGAAAGTTGAATTCAAGAGTTACACCAATATTACAGGAACTCCACTCTGTGTTTAGCTTTTTTAATAGAACTTGAAATATATTTGTAATATGGTGAGAAGTGGAAAAATCTAAACTCTTGCTATTCGACATTTTTCTTACAACAAAAAGACCTCTGCAAGCCAGATGGCTTAGGGCTTAGCAGGGAAGGTGTTTGGTGCTGAACCTGAGGACCTGAGGTTTATCCCTGGAGACCATATGGTGGAAGAAGAGAATGCAATCAGCAAGCTGTCCTCTGACCTTGGCTCATGCGGTAAATAGATGCACAATTGAGAAAGTTTCAAATGTCATTTTTAAAAAGACATCTATGAAATCACAATTGTACACAGATTTTTTTTCAGTGAACACTGCCCTTACATGATTTTGTCCACTCTTAACTTTTATGTGAGTAGATGCATCAGGATGCAGAGTCTGTGTCTAGTTTTGTAATATAGCATGATTTCTGTGGCAACTCTTGTGTGCATTTACTGATGCTCTCCCTTTTCTCTGTTTCCTGCAAGTTGTGTTTTGCTGCATAGGAGCACTTCAGTATATCCGTCTACAGTTCTATTAGAGGACATTAGGAGCCTTTAAAGCCAACATGCAGGGAATGTTCTCGAACATTCTCCATGGAAATTTGCACTAATTTTCTTGATTATGTGTGTTAGAAAGGGGATGGCTGAACTACAGGGTAGGAGAATGTTTACATGTAGGAGTGCACATACATAGTGTTTTTTCACTTATTCGATGTCCTTATTCCAGGCAGATTGCTAAGGCCACTGTAGATTCCTTCAGTAAGTACTATTCCTGGGATAGTGATGCAGGAATTCCTCCTTGACAGAATGTCCCAGCTGCAGAAAGTCGGAAGTCTCACTGAGACCACCTTGCCGTCTTTGCTCAACTGCTGTGAGCATGTCAATATCTCAGGGAGAACTGTTTGAAGAGACAGTCTGCTTTGTCTGAGCAAGCAGTTCCAAAAGAAGAGAATGATGTGAATTTCTCAACTGTCTTATAGTGCATGTATGCTCTGCAGCTATATCAGCTTTCTTATTAACACCCCCCCCACACACACACACGCTGGTGCACTCCTGTAAGAATCCTGACCAGAGCTCTCCCCTTTGCACAACTTCTATCTGTCAAGAAATTTGCTGCCCTTGCTGCTGTGCTGTTAATCATCTGTCTTACCTGTCTGTGGAGGCCAGACTTCAGTCTTCTTCCTGCCTTTTGTTCCTTTATTCTAAGCTCCTAAATCTAACAATCCAGCACTCGCCCAAAGTGGATGGAATAGACGAACAAATGAATTAAATGAGTAAATTAGAGATGTAATTCTCATCTGAGCTGGAAATGTAGTTTTCCTTTGCAATATGAACGACAAACACTCATATCCCCAGGTTCAAGGAAAATAGCCTCTCTGCTGCTGGTGATTACTCTATGTTTGCTCAGTTCTCAGCTACAACTACACAGAGCCTGGAAAGACATTAATAGTTCTTTTGTTTTCTCTGAATTTCTTTACTTCTGTGTTTTTTTTTTCTTTTTAAAAAAACCACCATCTCTGGTAATAAAAATATGAGGCCTTACTCAGGGTTTATATGCTCTGTAGAGTAAACATACCCCAGCAAATGCACTGGGGGAAGTGCAAATGTTATTCCCTTTAGAAACATGCATCAAACACTTAAAACACACAGCCATAGAAGTTTTCGAGGAAAACTACCAAGTTCCATGGAAAACAGTAGGGGAAGGCACCAACATTTTAAAACTTCATTTTAAAAGCTTTCTCTGTATGAATTGGACTTGTATTTTCCCTCAGGTCTATTTAATCTGATGTGAAATGTATCCCCAGATAAATGACAATGACTAATTGGTGGTTTGGTGGCTCTTGGTTCTATTACAAGGAACCATGATGTATATATATATATATATTTGGCTGTGAGCAGAGTGTCTCATTCTGCAAGTCAGGAAACTACAAAAGGAGTCCTCAAATATATCAGCGTTACACTCAAGAGACATTACTGGATTCTGTTTCCTGATTGCATTCACTCACTGCATGGAGGTTTTTACTGTGACTAGATCTGCGGTAAGAGAATGTCTCCTACATCAAAGTACAAAAGTTCAATATTGCCTCTGTATTGTTATACCTAACAACATAGCATACTCTCTCTCAGTATGACTTAAAGTACTCAGAGCCTTATGGCACAATGTTCTTCCTCAAAAAAAAAAATAAATAAATAAAAAGAAATGTATCTAGTTGTAGCCCTAAATGTATATAATAGAGGGGGTTGTGCAGTTGTCCCAGTTAATGTAAGCTCTTGAAGACATGAATTATTCACAGAAGAGTTGATTTCTTCTTACCAATTAGGCATTGAATTGTCATAAGGTACTTCATAAATTTTGACAATTAAAATGATTATTTAAAATAAAATATAAAGAACCTGTTAACAGTCCTTTTAATAGATGTAATAATATAAGGTAAAATAGTCAAATGTTTTCTTAGAAATTAACAGCATAGTTGGTTCTTTTAATTTGTTTTTATTCATATGAAGCCCTCTTCACTCAGAGTGACAGTTTAAGTACTGGGGATTATTTTATCAAGTGTCTAAAACATGAAGGAAAAGGCTTAAAAAGCTGGCTCTGACTGACTTTAAAATAGTAAGCCATGCTCCCTTCATGTGTCTCCATCTCCTCAGTGGAAAAGCTGCTAGCATTGTGACAGCATAGCTATGTGCCTAATGGTCAGCATGATGCATTGCAGATAACAATGATCTAAGACAGTAAGGCCAAGCATTCAGATTTGGGAAACTTTCAATTTTAAAATATGTCTATATATATATATATATATTGAGAGAGAGAGAGACATCTTAGAGATAAAATGCAAATCTAAATACAAAATTCACTTAGGCTTCATGCATCTTGAGCACACATCTTGATGATAATTTTACACAATGTGCTTAGTGCAGTTGCATTCTGATTATAACTCATCAGAGAAGGTCAAGTGTGAAATTTTCCACTTATGACATCATACCAGGAATCAAAAGCTTCTGAAAGATTTCAAAACATGTCAGATTTCAGTTGATAAAGAAGAAGGTGCCCAGTCACTGCTAAATGTAGGCATATCTTCCAAACACCATTTTCTATCTGAATCACAGGGCTTTAAAATGAAACACATGAGGATCTTCCTCATGGCATAGGTTCCTGTTCACTGACAGCTCTTGCTTATGCATCCTTTTGATCAATGTACATTGCATAACAGAGAAACACATGTGCCAGCCTCACTCTTCAGTTGTGGGTTAATGATGATCTCATTGTCCCATTTTCACTCAGTTGTAGAGAATTTGTTCTAGGTAACTTTAATTATCAAACTGATACAACCTAGAGTCATCTGAGAGTTGTTTAGCGCATATTTGCTTGAGGGCATTTTGAGGGGTATTGTCTTGATCAATCATTGATACATAGGGCTCAGTCCACTGTGAGCAACATCATCCCCAGGTAGGATGATCTTACTTTTATAGGCAGAGGTTCTGGGCTGCATAAGAAAGCTATGTAAGTGTGAGCCACAGAGAAAACCAGAATTCAGTGTTTTTCATAGTTTCTTCCTATAGTGTCCTGCCTTGACTTACCTCAGTGATGAAGTATGACCTGGAAGTGAAAGTCAAATACAGTCTTTGGTTCCAACCTGGTTTGGGTCATTCTGTTTTATCAAAAGAGCAAAAGTCTAACTGGAACATGACTATATTTATTATATTGACCATTTGCCTTTAGATCAAGAGTAAACTAACAAACAAACCATTACTTTCCCTTGAACCCCAATTTGAAAATCCAGTATGTCTTTAGTATCCCTCCAGGAAGTACAGGTGGACAAGGATAAGGTCAATAGGAAAACAGGGATAGATAAGGATCCTGACTTCTTTATTTTTCCCCTTTGATAATATGTATTTTAATTGTATGAAACTTTTTGGTCAGTTTCGTATATGCAGATTGAGATATTTGTTTTATTTATTTCCTTATTCTGCTCTCCTATATTACATCCCAACCACAGCTCACCCTCTCTCCTCTACTACCAGGCCCTCCTCCATCTCTCCTCTTCCTCAGATCCACTCCACCTCCGTTTCCCTACATAAAAAAGCAGGTGTCTAAGGAATATCAACCAAACATGGCATAACAAGATACAGGCATAAGCCCTCATATCAGGGCTAGAAGAGGCAATGCTCAATAGGAGAAAAGTGTCCCAAGAGCAAGAGTCAGAGACAGCCCTCACTCTCACTGTTAGGAGTCTCACAAGGACAGCAAGCTGGATCCCAGCTTCCTTAGAGACAGGGAAATTAACTAAAGTCAAGTTAGCTGAAGCAGAAGATAACGAACACTTGAAAGGCAAGAAATCGATCAATGTGCTAAGGGCTGTTCATGGAATATAATAAGAACATCCAAGAAATACATGTTCTTTCAGAAGGTATAGTGGAAATGTGGTTAGAATGCAAGGAAAAATTTACCTGAGATATAAAGAAATCAGAGAATATGGGGTCATAAAAATTGCTAAATTAAAAGTAAAAATGTTGGTAAAGAGTAAGTATATGAGAAGTGTCAACAAAAATTCAGGAGAAGATATATCTACAAACACCAATTGACTGGGTAGAAATCCAGTAGTGTGGAAATGTTGGAATGTTGCAGGTCCACAGATTAATCAATTCCCTGAATACCCTTTGTTTCACCAACCCAGAAACTAAAAATGTCACAGAAGCATCTGAGGTCAACAGAAAAGCTTTTACATGTTGCTGTAACCACCTCTCAAATGTGCCTACTACTATATTTTCAGTTTACCTTGATAATGACCGTTGTTCTGAAAAGCTATAAAACTTCATGAAGCTGCTTCCATGTTGGAATGGAATTTGGAGTAAACCCAAATCTGTGTTCCTTGGCCATGGTCACTCAAAATGACTCCATAATAGACTATCTCTTATTCTCTTTAAGGTGAGCGCTGTGCTTTGTTTTTAAATCCACAGAAGAAAAAAATGTATTGAGAAGTAACCAATCATGTGTAATTTTATAATCCAAGTGTATTAGTAACCATCTTTACAACAAATGGTCTAACTGTATCAAGTAAAAAAGGGACTGGATGATTATTTTTGGCACTAGAGATCAAATTCAAGGCCATTGGACACCAGGCAAATGGTCTATTGCAGAGTTGCACCCCGAATTGTTAGCATTCTGACCTACTCTTTGCAGTCCTGGCCAATAAGTACCCTATCTATAAGAAAAGGCTCCTCCCTCTTCTTTTCTCTCTTCCCTCCTGCAAAGGGTCCCACGAACCTCCCTCCCCCTCTCTTTTCTCTCTCCTTCTTTTCTTTCTCTCTTTCTATCTTGTCCTCCTTCCTTGTCTTCCCTTCCCCCTCCTGCCTTTAATAAAGCTTTTCTGGGGGCAGCCTATAACACGTGTCTCTTTCTGCAGCTCTCACTCACACTGACCCTGTCTGCAGGGCGTGCTTTCTCCCTCACTCACTGTGGGGCCCCTGGCTTCCACCAGCCGGGTACTCTGCCCCACACTATTACAACACCAGTCTCCTCCTTTAAAATTTTTTTTGCTTTGGAAAAAAAAATCCTGTTATGTAGATCAGAGTGGTCCAACCTTGTGACTTTCCTGCCCCTGAAGTCTTAGTAGCTTATAGTAGAATTCTTTTTTTAAAGACATAATCATATGCTGATCATAAGAAGTCCAATTTCAGACTGGGGAGCTGGCTCAGTAAATAAAGTGTTTATCATGTAAGCCTGGGAACCAGAGTTTTTGTCTCTAGCACACATGCTTATGATAGAAGCAAATCTACAAGCAAATAGTTTAAATCCATCTTTCTAGCCTCTTTGTTTTACTAAGTTTGAGCAGTTCTGTGAACACTGAGATCAACATCTATTGCATACTTTGCTATATGAAGAATTTGTAACTCTATCAGAAAACCTTCGACTTTAGAAACAGCGAGAAACTCTCTCCTGTCAGACCCCTAATTATTCTTCTTATCAAGCCTAAAGGGCAGGGATAGGTGACCCCAACTTGATTGTCATAGTAAACCAGTAGACATGAGTAGGGCAGGAGTACAAGAGAGCAGAGAAACTTCCAGAGTCACTAAAGTGTACTGGAATCAGCATGACAACCACAAGGGAGGGCTTTCCATTCTCCACATACATCTTTATTTCAGGATATTATGAGTTTATTGTATAAATGGAAAGGATCATGTTATTCCATAATATTCACATCACACATGGGTAAGGGCTGGAGAGATACTTGGTTGATAAAGCCATTGCTGTGGAAGCCTGAAGACCCAAGTTTTTATCTTCAGCACCCATATAAAGAGTGGGGTGTGGTAGCAGACTCCTAGTAATGGAGTACAGATACAGGTGAATTCCTGAGGCTCACTGTACATCCAAGCTGGTCAAATCAATAAGAACCAAGAAGGGTCAGTAAGCGAGCTTGTCTCAAAAAATAATGTAAAGAATGAACAAGATATCTCACATTGACCTCTGGTTTCCATGTGCAAATCTCATACACACACAAAAAGACACACACAATGTGCATGTGTACCCATGAACAAATATGAACAAAGAAATGAGAGAGTGGTTATGGAAGAAGAAAGGGAAGGGGAAAGAGAAGGAAGAGAAGGAGGAGAGGAGGAGGAGAAAAAGAAGAAATAATCCCAAGTGTGATCTTGTCAAGCATTTTTAAAAAGGAGAATAACTAAAATTTCAACTTTTGGTTTGTCCTTTTTTCTAAATTCACAATGTATATTTTACAGATTACTAGATGTTCAGTTTATACTGTATTTCTGAAAAAACCAAGTTTAATTTTACCAACCAACTAATGTTAACAATAAATTTAGCAGTTTGTTTGTCCAATTTTCCATGGTACAATATATCATAGGGCCAAAGTCAATGTGAGGCATTGTGAAACTCTGTTCATTGAGGGATTTATTGTTCACTGTTTTTCTTGTCTGAATTTACCATGATGGGCTTGATATTTTTAAGTTCTAAAAATAAAATAGCAATACCCTATTTGGTGTATCCAGGGAAATTTACAGCATTAACATTGACATTTATGTCTGTGAATATTATTTAGTAGATTCCTGGCACACAAAAACAGCATAAGAGGCTAGATAGTCTTCCTTACTTTATAGTAATTATATGCCAATTTCCTTAACTTCCTGGCAATTTTTATGGCCTGGAGACACTTTAATGTTTCCATCTTTTGTACTGTTTTTAAATTCAAGCCTAATGGAAGATATGTCACATTTTTCAATATTTTTTTTTAATTTTATGTTTGTTAAAGTGAAAGATGGGTACTCAATCAGGTATTAAGTAATTTATGCCAAGCTTGATTTGATTTGTTCATTTTTCTATGTGATGATCTTGTCTGGGGACATTTGTTGAGTTATGACTATAGATGCTGCTACATATATGTATACTAGTCAGATTTTCACTAGGGGGTGGCCCAAAGCAAGAAGAAATTACTTTCAAAAATTAGACATCTTTTGTGTGATGAAATGGAGGCAGTGGAGACTATTTTTTCAGAGGAGTAGTACACATATAGTAATGCACACTGCTTATCAAAATAACCTGTTTAGATAAAACTTGTGACATGACAGGGTACAAATCTCCACCATATAGGCTTTGCTCTGCAAGGATGGGTCTCTTCTTGGTGGCACTGGGGGCATTTATAAACAACAAGTAGGACTGTAGACTTAAATAACTAGATAATTGCACAAACATTTTATTTGGCCAGTTGGTGGTTGTACACAGAAGATCTCTGTGAGTTTGAGGCCAACCTTCTCTACAGAGGGAGTTCCAAGACAGCTAGGGTCCCCTAGGAAGAGGAAATAGAGAAGATCTCCCTAGCTAATTGGGAGCATAAGGCGTCAAAACCAAGAAGGTGTGGGAACAAATCATGAGTGAAAAGATGATTGAGTGAGAGGATCAACAAGGAGGGAGGAAAAAAAAAGAGATGGAGATCTCAATAGAGGAAGCCAATGTGGGGTTGGAAAGAAAACGGGTACTAGGGAAACCTCCAAGAACTCACAGGATGTCCCTGACTAGTTCTCCAACCAATAGTGAAGGTGGTGCCTAGACAGTACTTCCTCTATAATCAAGTGAATCGTCACGCTATGTGCCATCACAGAACTTACATCCAACAATGAATAGAGACAGAGGTAGGGATACATGGCTCAGTACTGGACTGAGCTCCTGGTCCAGCTGACAGCAGGGGAGGAGACTCTATATGAGTAAGGGGATAGGGACTATGAGGAAAATTCACACAGTGATGACTGGCTGGAGCTCTAGGGAGCTCACTGAGTCAAGAACAGCCACCTGGGAACCATCTGGAAAAGGAACTAGGCCCTCTAAGGATAGGCAACTGTCCACTGACATGGGCAGTATATGGAGCATTGAGGGGAGGGGTCAGACAGTGTTTCTGTGCATGGACTAGCATTTCAGAGCCCATTCCATCCAGAGAAACAGCTAACCCAGTCTTGACATCAGGATGAGGAAATCATATCTGCCTGGAGTAGATGCTGAGCTGATCCACCTTCTGACTTCTTGCCCTTTTTAGGGGAGGGGATGGGGGGGATGGGAAGGAAGGAGACTGAAGGCTCACTGGGAGGGATTGGGAGGGGGAAGGGAGAGCAAGGGGATACACTGATAAAAAAAGACTTTATTTTATAAATTTAAAACAAAACTTAAAATTTTTTTTTCTCGTACCTTCCATTGCTTCATCAAGATTACTGCCTAAATGTTAGCTGAACCAGGATGACACCACTAGGCATGCTAATGCTAACCCTCCTTTTCTACCTGTCCCCTCTCAGTGTCCCCTCCCCTACGTTATCCCCCCTCCACATCGATTCCCCAGAGAGGGCAAGGATCCCAAGGTGAGTCAATTTGGTCATGTCCAGTTGAGGTAGGTCCCAGTCCCTCCCCCCAGGATCAAGGCTGAGTTAGGTGTTTCTCTGTAGGGAATGGGCTCCACGAAGCCAGTTCATGTACCAGGAATAAACTCTGGTCCTAATGCAGAGGCTCCACACACTGCTCATGCCATTTAACTGTCATCTACATTTAGAAGGTTTAGTCTATTAGGCTATCTTTCATTTCTCACTTCTGGAGTCTTTTTCTTTTTCCTTTTTTTATTTTTATTTTTATTTATTTATTTCAAAGAAGTCACACTTTCTATCCTTGTATATCCTTATTCAAGGTATCTTCCCCCTCCCACCACATCAGGTCATTCTTTCTTCTCCACAACTCCCCAACCCCTCCCTGGGCAGGCAGCAGACAGTCCCATGGTCCCACTGACCCAATATTGCTTAGTTCAGTCTCTACTCCTGGCAGATTCAGTTTTCTCCCCCCACCCTCAAGAGTGAGTCAGGTGTTCCTCTAAGGAGAGTGGGATCCAAGGAGTCAGTCCAGGGTGTTTCTGATCCCAAGCTGTTCAGTGGTTGTGGTTTGCAGCTTGGGCATGCTTGGCTTTTTTCTTGTTTGTTTGTTTGTTTAGAGACCACTAATGAGTGAGTATAACCCCTGCTTATCTTTCTGAGTTTGTGATACCTCGCTCAGGAGGATATTCTCCAAATCCATCCATTTGTCTGCAAATTTTAGGATATCATTTTTTCTTACTGCTGAGTAGTACTCCATTGTGTAGATGTACCACAGTTTGTTAATCCATTCTTCAGTTGAGGGACATCTAGGTTGTTTCCAGGTTCTTGCTATTACAAATAACGCTCCTATGAACATACCTTTGGAGTATGACTGTGCATCTTTAGGGTATACACCCAGGAGTGGTATTGCTGGGTCCTTGGGGAGATTGATTCTCAGTTTTCTGAGAAACCGTCATACTGCATTCCAAAGTGGCTGAAGAAGCTTACACTCCTACCAACAATGGAGGAATGTTCCCCTTGCTCTGCACCCTCTCCAGCATAGGCTGTCCTCTGTGTCTTTTATCTTAGCCAATCTGAGAGGTGTCAGGTGGTATCTCAAAGTTGTTTTGATTTGCATTTCTCTGATGGCTAAAGATGATGAACACTTTTTAAGTGCCTTTCAGCCATTTGTAATTCTTCTGCTGAGAATTCCCTTTTTAGATCTGAACCCCATTTTTTGATTGGGATATTCAAGGTTTTGGCTGGAGCCTTTTTAGAATTGCAAACTTCTTTCTGCTTGTATGTGGAGAAATGCTGCATTCTATCCTGAGTCTGTCTCTCTCCTTAAAATAGCAGTTAAAAAAAAATAAAAACACCTTAAAAGAAAACTTCTAGTGAGAGGAATGGAATCTCTGGCTTGGGTGAAAAGTTAATATTCCAGCAGGCCCAGTTCAGTCACCTGGGCAAGGAAGCACTTTCAGGGTGGCTGCCCTTGTTCTAGAGCTGCTCATTCTCAGTGGCAAGGGAGAAGAATCACTCTTTTCATGGGACACTGTGTCACTGGATTTTTTTTTCACTCTAGTCCCACATTGGAATGCCAAAATATGCTGGGTTCTTTTGGCTCATCGGTCTTTGATGCCTGCCAGCTTTCAAATAAATCACTCATGGAGACTTATTCTTAATTATAAATGCCCGGCTTAGCTTGAGTTTTTTCTTGCCAACTTTTCTTAACTGTAAAGTATTCCATCTGTCTTTTACCTCTGGGCTTTTTTTCTTTTCTTACTTTTGTATACCTTTTTTTTTTTTGCCAAGCTGTGACTGGTTATTAGCTGACCAGATTACAAAAATACTATTATTATCCGTCTAATAAGTCTGTTTATCTGGTTTCCCTGTTGCCAGCATCTCCACCTTCCACAAAATGAGTTGTCTTTTTCTTCATTACACCTTGTGGAGAGGATAATTTGAAGGGCCACAGGAAGTTATTTGTTTCCTTCAAGCGTTTTCCAACTGTATAGATTTCATGAATTAGATCTTCCACGCAGATGATGCCGTATTTACCCAGAGACCGAGCATTCAAAGAATTATCCGTGAAGACAATTCTCTTCTTATTGATTTTGCCATAGCCTCGTTTGTAGATGAGCTCATTTACTGACTTCAGGTTGGGATACCCCCATGCAATGTATGGTTCCACAATCCTCAGCATGTTAATTGAAGCCTTGTTGAGGTTGACAAAAGTGCCGTTGAAAATCTGACGAAGACGGAGAAGCTGCAATACCTTTTGGACCTTTGGACTTACACCATTGATACTTTGGATTCTGATGACAAATGCCAACTTTGGTTCTGCAGGCACATAGACATTTCCAGCTTTCCTTGCCATCCTAGCCATCCAAATCTCAGTCCTGTACATCTGCCTGTATTCCTTGTGATAATGCTTCACCTTTTCATAGATAAGCTTCCTCCTTGTCTTTCGAAGTATCTTCAGGGCAAACTTCCTCCAAAGGCACTTCACCTGCAACTCAGAAATTCTTTTGCTTTTTTCTTAAGGGTTTCTGGCACAACAGGAACCTCCCTTTCCTTCTCCAGCACAGCTTTCATTGTTCTAGCCGGAAAAAAAGAAGAGGAACTTTGGTGTATCTTACATTCACTCTTTGTGGCTGGTTATGTGACTAGGTGTCTGGCCTTTGATGTTCTCCTCTCTTTGTTCTCTTGGTCTTTCTTCTTTTCCTCCCAGATTTCTCCTATCTATTCTCTCTGCCTGCCAGCTACATCTATCCTTTCTCCTACCTCATTACTGGCCTTTCAGTGCTTTATTAGCCCATCAGGTGTTTTAGACAGGCAAAGTAACACAGGTTCAGGGAGTTAACCAAATGCAACATAAAATAATGCAATGCATCTTTGCATCATTAAGTAAATGTTCCACAACACAAACAAATGTAACACATTTTAAAATAATATTCTACAACAACACCTAAATTTTAGTTCCCCACCCCGACCCCTGGCTCAGTAGCATATAGGACCACTCCTATGCAGATTTTGAAGTCTACCCACTTTTCTGAACTATTCAGAAAAGCATAGCATCTCCTTCTCTAAGCATTTTTTCTATTCTACTTTGGGCTTCACCAACATTTGGGGGTTCCTTATTCTTTCTGTAAAGCTCCCCTCCTCCCTACCATGTGACTGCTTGTCTGCAAAGTGTCTGACCTCCATGCTGGCATGAAAGGCATGGCTATTTTTTATTCTCTCCTCCGTTCTTAGCCACTGGGCAGCCGCTGAGATTTATAGCTTGATTGACCTGGAAGTTTTTCTTTTAAACTCTAATAATTTCATCCTTGAGTTTCTTACCTTTGAATTCATTTCTTAAATTCTTTTATTGATAAAACTAAAATCCCCAAGAGGAGCCATGATTTCCCATGAATTCACTAGTCTCTCATGTTCCATTTTTATTTCCTACATTTATCTCTCTTTCATTGATTGCTTTTGCTGTGTCTGTAAGAATTCATTGTCCCAGATCACACCACAATGTTGCCTAGCTATTGCACCCTTCTAGTAAGTCTGAATTTCTGGAAGTTTAGAATTTGCACATTTAATTTACTAGACATCTGCTTTCTTCTTTTTATAGACCCTACTAATTCCTTGGGATGAATGAGTCTCTTGAGGTTTCCTGGGAATTTGCTGTGAGATTGTGTTTCTTAGTATTATCAGAAACTATAAGCATAGAGCTTCATCAAGATTACTGCCTAAATGTTAGCTGAACCAGGATGACACCAATAGGCATACTAATGCTAACGTGGATGAGGGAAAGACCATGAGGCTTCAACCCTACACAAAGAATTACAGGTAAATATGAAATGCTGAAAGTAGAAGAAATAATCTCCAGGGATGTGTACACCAATTTGCTATACAATACCAAATGGTCAGCCTTGAGAAAATATATAGAAGTAACACTATACATACTGAATTCCTTTAATGTATTTAGAAATATATATGTACATATATATGCATATACATATATTTATTTCAAAACAACTAATGAAAAAAGAAGTCATGAATTTGAAAGGCACTTATGGCTAAATAATACTCCATTGTGTATACACATACCACATCTGTTGATAAGCGGTTTGCCAATTCCATCTCTTAGTTATTGGGAATAGTGCCACAGTAAGAGTGGCTTGATGTTTATGTCTCTGGTATTGATTTCATTTTCTTTGCATACTACCCAGAATATGACATAATTCATATAATAATTTTATTTTTAGTGTTTTGTGGAATCTAATATCGTTCTCCATAATGGATATTGGTGGAATTCTTGCATTTCTACCAATGGTGAATGAATGCTTCTGACCACAGACACAGAAGGATCCATTCTGGGAGCCATTTGATACCTCTAGAATTAACAAACTAACCCTCAGAGGGAAGGACCTTTCAGTGTCACCAAGATTCAAGCTATCAAACTATTGAAATGTAGAATACGCTTAATATAAGTCTTGGTCACTGTTCTATTGCTGTGAAGAGCAATCATGAACCGGACAACTCATAAAGAAAACATTTAATTGAAGGTTGCTTACAGTTTCAGAGATTTAGTCTACTGTTATCATGGCAAGGAGCATGGGAGCACTTAGGCCAACATAATGATGAAGAAATAGCTGAGGATTCTACATCCTGATATGCATCAGGCAGTACAAAGATAAAGACACTGGGCCTGACTTGGGCTTCTAAAACCTCAAAGGTCACCCCAAGTGACACACTTCCTACAAGAAAGCCACACCTACTCCAGTAAGGCCCTCTTCCTAGTCCTTCTCAAGGTGATCCACTCCCTAGAGACTAAGTCTTTAAATATATGAGCCTACACGGGGCATTCTTATTAAACCACCAGACTGTATAATGGGGAGAATATTTGGAGGCTAATAGAATAATCTGTATTTAAGCAAATGTCAAATACATAAAACTGGATCTATAAAATTTGGTATTTTTTATGGCTGTCTTTTATACTTCAGGCAAAATATTTAATACAGTCAAGAGAACAAATTGAGGAGAAGCAGCTGAATATAGTGATGTAACTGTGGTGATATTTTGTTTACACTCTAACAAATAAAACTTGCCTAAAGATCAAAGAGCAGAGCTATTCACTAGTTAACCAGAGGCCAGGCAATGATGGCAAATACCTTTAATCTCAGCATTTGGGAAAAGGAAGCAGGAAGATCAAGAGTTCAAGGCCACTGTGGGTTACACGAGATTGATCCAGTCTAAAAGAAAAACAGAGTCTAATGGTGGAAGCTCATGCCTTTGATCCCAGTACTTGGAAGGCACATGCCTTTAATTCTGGCTCGAGGAAGGCAGAGATAGAAAGTGATATGGCTAAGCAGAAAGAGAAATATAAGGTGGGAAGAGACAGAAGGTTGCCCCCCTTTGGCCAGAGAACTTGGTAGAGGTTAAGAAGTTGCTCTAGTGGCTGGCTCATCTGATCTTTCAGCTTCTAACTGATATCTGACTCTGATTTTTTTTATTATTAAAACAAGTTATAATTAGTGCTACATGTAATATGAAAACATGCTCTGTGTCAGAGTTCTGAGAATGTGATGCCATGTGTAGGTAGCCTCAAATATAGTTGTATGTCATATATACTGAGAGTTTAAAGCTTCAGAGCCACAAAAATTCTTGTATCATTAACAATATTTCTCCACTTTTATGTATATTAACATTGATCTATAACTCAAATTTGTATTGTGGATCCAAAGTATAGAGTACTATTGAATAATTCCATGGGACCAACCATTAAGCAATATTATGATTCTCTAGTCTCTAAGTAGTCACAATTCAACTAGAATGTGAATAAAACTATTAAACTCACTTAGTTGACTGAGACCATCCTAGTTCTCAATCACTTGTTTGTGTGCACATGTGTGAAGGATCACTTTTTTTTTTCCTGTCGGAATTAGCTTTAACTGTTAACTTGACACATTCCACAATCACCTATGAAGTGAGTCTCACTGAGGCCTATCCAAGATCACATTGTCTAGATTGTTTCTTGATGTAAGAGTGAGAAGCCCTGTGTGGTGGCCACATTTCTTAGTCAACCTGGGCTGTATAAGAATATTAGCTGAAGTAAGCCAATGAGAGCCAAACAGCAAGCAAGCGCTCTTCCAGCAATGTATAATTCCTGCTTGAGTTCCTGCCTAGACTTCTCAGGGATGATCTGCAAGGTGATATCAACTCTTTGGGACAGAGTATACTATCACAGAATCATAAAGGAAACTGGAACCACTTCAAATACTCCTACTAAAATGCCATTGTTCACTGTTTTCTTAAAAGTAGGTAGGTTTGGTGAGAACAGGCCCTGAAATATAGTCATACCATTCTCAGTTCTCTATTCCTAGACTTCTAGATTTGAATGCTTTGGTGTGCTATCTTCCATACTCTCTCCAGGACATCTGTTCTTGTGATTTCTGTGTCTAGAGAAGTTGAACTTTAGGTCTCATATTATATATACAACCTGAATGGCCCTTTAAAAAAATGTTTGGTACTTGAGATATTTTCAATTAGGACTTTTTCAGATCTTAGAATATTTTAAATGTAAAATGTGAAATCTTGGGGATGGGGCCCAATGTTAGACAAAAAGTTCACACACACACACTATTCTGTTATAATATACAATATGAATACCTGCTTATAGGTTTAGAGAGTTAACCCACAACCATCATGGCAGAAAGCAAACAGGAAAATGCTGGAACAATAACTGAGAGATTTACATCCTGATCCAGAGGCAGCTGCCAGAGAGAGAAAGACTGTGTGACAGGTGTGAGCTTTTGAGATTTCAAAGACCACACCCAGTGACATACCTCCTCCAATAAGACCACATCTACTTCAAAAAAGCCACATCTCCTCCCTAACATTTCCACTAAGTGGAGACCAAGTGTTCAAATATATGAGCCTACAGGCCATTTGTTGCACAAATTCTGGTTGTAATGCAAGAAATCCAGAGCCAGATATTGGGGAAAGGCTAAAATATCAGTGAGAGGAAACACCATAGTCAAATCTCACCCAGCTATCTTCCAGCATCCTCAGCCTCAATCCTGGTTGCTTCTAATTGCTTGCTCTTTTCCTAAGCCCAAATTAAATACCTTCTTTACCCAGCTGTATCCCATCCAGGTTAGGATTAAAGATGGGAGCTACTCTGTTTGGTAGTCAGTCTTGAACTCACAGAAACAGAGGAAGTTCTGTCTCTGGAGTTATGGGATTAAAGGTGTAGGTTCACTTCCATCTTTCCCTGTGCTAGAATTAAAGGTGTGTGCCATTGGAGCCCAGCTGTTAGACCTTGTACTCACAAAGATCCAGAACTCCCAGAGATCCAGAATTCCCAGAGCAATGTGAGTTACCTCTGCTCTGTTACCCCTGGGACTCCCAGAACTACCTTTGCCTAGTTTGACTGTAGGTTGATCTCTTGATATTCCAGGTTTTATTAAATATGTAACATATTACCACAGCCATTCTCATTCAAACCACTACAGATACTAACAGGATACATTCTAACTGCAGAGTTGACTAGAAAACAAGCAAAAGTCGGAACTGTTCTGAGCAATTAAATAAGGGATCACTCAGATACAGAAACAAGAATAAATTAATTTCCATTTATGTGGAACTGTAGGCTGTGCCAAGTTCTGTACCACTGTGCTGATTAATATGGAGAGTCTTGAAGGATGGTCCTTGGACATGGATAGACAAGGAAGATGGTCTTTATACATTCATGATGGGTAAGTAGAGACACAGAGCCAAAGTGACAGCTGTTCTCAGATGCATAAAATGGCCATTTGGCTAAGAAGGCTCTCACAGAAGTAGGGACAGTAGAAAGAGTCTAGTTGGGCAATCTGCTTTGGCCCCACCTCCTCCCTTTCCAAAACTGCCCCTCTCAGAAATCCCACCAAGTGGCAACTCCACCCACCCACCCAGAGCTGCTCAAGACTGTGCCTAAGAGTATTTAAGCACTAGTCCTCAGACCTGTCACATGACTTCTTGTTTCCCTTCCCCACTCCGGCCTTCCTTTGTGTGGCTTAGACTCACCAGTAGAGCTTTGCTCATTAAACTTGGTCTATTTATTTAGGCTTGATATGGTGAATTGCATCAGCCAAGTAACCTATTACTGGGAATCCAAAAATACCAGAAAGTGCAGTTAAGTGAGCACAGTGATGGGCCCTGCATCTACACTGCCATGTAATTCTTCTCAGTCTTCTTGGCCATTTTTTTTTTCATGATTCCTTAGAAATCCTTAATAAAGAAGATTCTCTTTACCACCTTTGGATCATTCCTCTGTCTACCACCTTTGGATCATTTCTCTGGCTACCACCTTTGGATCATTCCTTCCTCTCCTTTTGCACTGAGGAAGTTCCAGACAGTTCATGATTTAAATTGCATCTCTGTTCTGATAAGTTTTAAATGGACATTTAAATACTTTTCCCTGATGTTAGAATTCAATATTTGTATGTGAGTAAACTTCAGAACAGTGGTTCTCACCCTTCCTAATGCTGAGACCTTTTAATACAGTTCCTCATGTTGTTGTGACTCCCAACCATAAAATTATTCTCATTGCTACTTCATAACTATGATTTTTCTACTGTTATAAATCATGATGTAAATTTCTGATATACAACCCCAATGTTGAGAACCTCTACTCTAGAACATGTGAAACTTAATGTTTGCCTGAGAGCTCTTGATGGCTTACCAGAAACAATGACCACAATGCTCCTTGGATTGCAAGCTACTAGCTTGCTCCTCTCTGCTCTGTCACATGTCCATTGTTCCCTGTCTGTTACATGCTGACCTGTCCTCCAAATCTACACACCTGGTCTTCTCTGGCACACAGCAGCCCAAACACCATCATCTTTTGCCTTTCACTGTCTCCCTCTATGTATCCCTGTTCTGTTGTTTTCCACACACAATTGTCAAAACAATCTTTTAAGGCATATATTTCTTCTTTGTCTTCTGCTGAAAACACTGGCTCCAAGTGCAATTCAGGCTAATCATTATTCTAGGGTGTTCTGTCACAGGGCATTTGTACTGGCTTGCCACTCTGCAGAGAAGGTCCTTCTCATGTAATCAGTTGTCACTGTTGATCTTGAAACAGTCTTTACTTATGACTCTGTCTCTTCTCTGGTTATGTTTCCTCACATACAGGTATTCTCTATCTGGAATGTTGTGTATTGTTATAGAACACAGCAAGGATATGTGAAGAAGTCAGACCAACTTTGTCAGTTTTATTGACTGAATTATTTCCAATGGCTAAAAGTTAATGGCCATGAAGTGTATGTTGCACTATGGATTTTGGAGGTTTAAAGATGATTCTGGTTGTTTAATTTTTTAGGAAGTTTTATGTCAGAGAATGTGTAAACTATCATGATAGTTACATTCTGCCACATCACATAATTATGTTGCAATCTACAAACTTTTCTCAAGTTGCATAATGGATATGGAAAGACAGGAAAACAGGCTTAGACAAATAAAAATTCCAAGACATCACTCCACTGTGTGATCGACACAGAGTCTGAGCCCTGGGAACTCCTTCTGTCTTTCATCATCTTTCATATCTGCTCAGATTTACTGTTCAGAAGAAAAAAGCAGATTATAATCTATATTCTTACATATATGTTAGGAAGATATAGGTTGGGACTTCTGATACTATGCTGGTAAATAAGGAATCTGGAAGGCTTTTAGTCCTCTTCACAGTTAGGAAAGTGAAAAATCAGTAATTCCTCAGATTCTCTGGCAAATTGAAGTCAAACATCAAGTCAGTGCCTTTAGAACTGAGAAGATAGGAGCTGACCCAGAACCACAACTTACTGGGGGAAGTGCCTCAGAAGCAGAAATATTTGCTTGAATCAACAACAGGCTGGATATTCAGTACACACAAATTCAAAATATTACTCCCCTGATCTGCTAACAGATATAATAGGCCAAGTGAACCCATGCAAAAGTAGACAAACAAAAGCTTTAAAGATGGGTGAAAAGCTAACATTGGCCTGAAGAAAAAACAGCACACACTTTCAAGGCAGAAATGCAGAAGAGAAAGAGGTATGTGTTTAGGACAGCAGACTGAAGAACAGAGCCATTGAAAAGGTGTGACAGACACGCAGAGATGACAGGACTAGAAGGAAAGGGAGAGAGAACACCTGAGGTCTTCCCAGAACCACTCTAGACTGCAAACCAGGGGTCAAGAAACCTTGAGAACACTGAGAAGGATGAATATGAATAAAACCCCACATCTATGCATATTATATCTAAATTACATAAAGATCAAACATGAGAGGTTGGTCTTGAAAGAAGTCAGAAGAAAAAATGCACGTTAAATCCTCTGGGTTGGGGGTGGGGGTAGTTAAGAATTGCCTTGGAAAGCAGTGAAGACATTGGTTGAAAAACATGCAGAGACCAATCCAGAATTTCTTCTGAAGTGAGTGAGACATACTTTCTCAGAAAAACAAGACATTAAAGGATATTTTTAACTAACAGAACTGCCTTGTAAGAAATGTTCTAAGAAACTACTGAGAAAACTCAAAAATGATACAGGTCAGACTCTAAACTACAAGAATAAAAGCAGCAGAGAAAGGCTAGGGGAAGGAAAATGAAATATTTGATTCTTCTTATTCTCAATCTAGCACATAGCTATTTTTTTCAAGATAATAATAACAGCAGTGTTTTGATGACTATAGCTTATGCAGAAATGAAACAAATGCCAGAAAGGTAAGAAATAGAGGGAGATGCTAGAAATTCTTAGAAGCCGCTCATGGGCTTGTGAGATGCTACAGTACTGGATGAAAGTGGTCTAGAGTAGGCGAAATTGCACCCTTTAAAAAAGGGAAATATTCTGCACATACTAAATGGAGGAATGTGGAACCATAAAAAATGCTCAGAACTAGAGAAAGCAGAAGAGAAGTGAGAACACGGAGAAAGCAACACAGAGAGTAAGAAGGGCATATGGCTCAGAATCAGACATTGTCAGAAGGGTATATGGGAGCAGCTTTCAGTGGGAAATGACACACTACACACACACACACACACACATTCACTCATTAACACACACGAAACTCATACCTACAGATTCACACACTACACACACATGCACACCCACACATTTGCACATTAACACATAATATGAAACTAATCCACACATTCACATCAGCCATATTTACACACCATACACATAAAGCATACATCTACTCATTCACGTGCACATCATCTATATTCACACACTGGACATATGCATGCACAGTGGTACAGAACAAAGTATCACCTCTCAGAATAGTTTGCTCTCTCTGCTCAAAGCGTTCAGGGTAGGTACACTTCATCCTGATCACTTTTCTTTTCACGCCATCATCTTCTTTCTGATGAATTAATAATTAACATGGGACTTTATGAAACAAGTCTGAGAAATTTGCATGGTCTGATCAATGTCAGTTTCCTACCAAGATGAAACCATTTTAATAATGATTTTTACCCTAGATTAATATTTTTCTTGTTATGATTTAATTTAATATTTTTGGCCATTGAACAAATTAATTTAGATTTGAAACAAAGATTAGAAGTCAGTAAATCAGAGCTTTAAAAGTATATAACATATTAGATAACTCACTTAAGTATATAATATAATAGGTAACTCACTTGTTTCCATAACTATGGTATTTTCATACCTCATAATGCATGTGCCTATGTTGTTCACCGGAAATTCACTGTAGGCCATTCACCTGATCCCAAAGCCTTGCTTAGCATGCTGGGTCAGAGCATGCAGTTCATGCTCTACCACTTAACAGTTGCTGGTCACTTTTAACAGTTGTCCTCTACCACCCAGAGAAAGCAGCCAACACCCAAATGAAAAGTCTAGGAATACAGAAACATAAAATTATAAACCTGAAGTTAAAAGCTGGCATAAGTCAGCTACTAAAAGTTAACTTTTAACAGTTAGATCTGCTTTACAGCTGGGTCTTCTGTCCACAAGAAGAGGTTAACTTAAGGCTCCTTGCCCCTTATAGCCAACAACTGCCCTGAACCAAAGTCAACTTCTAATAAATATGTCTGGGAAGACCACAGGGATATATATACAAGTACCAATTATCTGAGACCTTCTGAAACCTTGCTAATGGGAAATTGTAAGTCCCCAAATTACAATTTGTCTCTA
Source organism: Sigmodon hispidus (assembly GCA_004025045.1). Classification (NCBI taxonomy): domain Eukaryota; kingdom Metazoa; phylum Chordata; class Mammalia; order Rodentia; family Cricetidae; genus Sigmodon; species Sigmodon hispidus. The sequence continues at coordinate 43,743 of PVIH01001276.1, read as the reverse complement.
AAAGTTTAACTTCAAAATTGTAAAAATTCTTTTGTCTATTCTGATGTGTCTACATGACCGCTAGCATTCATTCTCTACCTGATGTGTATATTTGCTATAAATAGGATCGTGAAACCTGCCCCCTTTGCCAAGTTACAGAATCCCAACCCTGACTCTGGGCTCAGTTAACGGACAAGCCTATTCGGCCCTGTGATGAACTTTTATTTTTGATTTTTCATTCTTTAAAAAAATAAAATTTACTTCTAATTTAGTCTTGGTACTCTGTCTTTTATTTTTTGGGGGAGTGTCCTTGGTCTCAACACAAACATGCCACATTTGGGCTTCATGCTGCTCCTAGGTGAGTAATAAATAGACATTAAAAACCCAAGTAAAGGAATGTGACTGTTTCTACGGAAGGGAAGAGAAAGAAGAGGGAACCAGGTGAAGCAGCCAAGAGGCCCAAAGGCACAGAGAACAGCAAATCAAATTAATTTGATTATATAGGGAAGAGCATCTGGAGAAGGACAGCCCAGTCTCTGGGCTGAGAAGTTTATGGCAGGGGGCAGGGTATGCCAGCCACGAGGGTCTTACTACAGCCCTGGACTGAGGAACACAGGGGAACCTGGAGGCCAAGTCTGTTTTGTTATGTTAAATACGCATCTCTGTCATTAGGAAGGGGTATTCAACTCTAACATTAGTGAGGACTGAGGAGATGATAACTGAGGAGATAATAGCTCTGTTGTTATTATTTACTGTGTCCCAGGCTACTATATTTAAGAACAAAATGATGCCTGATGGCTCATGATCAAACGCACAAGGTGAATGCTATAGATGGGGGAAGGATACAATGAAAGAGGATGCTTAAATGGCAGCAAAGAGAAATTGACCATTTCACTATCTCCTGACTATGGCCCTGTCCCTAGCCTAAAGCTAATGTCATGGCTTCAGGTAATAGAGTTCTAATGAGTAGATGCATTCAGAGGTCACCTTTCAAATACACAAATAACTACTCATATTCAGACTGCAGAGTTCTTGAAAACCCACAGATATATGGACAATGTGGACATGATCACTTCTAGATATGGTTGAGAAGGTTTTTATTGTTCATATAAAAGGGAAAATTTGGCCAGAAGTTCTGAAGAGTTCAGACAAGACATAAACCACAGAATGGATTGGGCCATAAGAAGAGGGGTGAGGGGAGGGGGAATGAGTGAGAAAGAGAAGAGAGAGGGAGATAAAAGAGGACCAAAAGAGCAAAGAGAAGCAAGAAAGAAGCTAAGAGAGTACATAGGCACAATGGCTGTTACATAGAAACATTAAGAGATAAGCCAGGGGAAGTGGAGGAGTGAAACTTAATGGTAGGAGAGGTTTAGGGTTGAGGATGCCGTTAGAAGTGCCAGGTTAGATGAGCCAGGACTCTGTGACAGGCACTTGAAATGCTGAGGGTACCTGATGTCCAGAGGTCAGCATCTGCTTTGATATCTTAGTAGGCACATCAGTTAGCCATTTGTCCATGGGTTTACTCAAGACCTCACAGCAACCATGTGTATGAGTTAAACATTTATTAATGAGTAACAGGAACAAAGTGGAAATTAGGTAAGCTAAAGTTAGAAGTTTCTATCTTGTCCCTGGTGAGTGTTGAGGGTTATGCACTCTCTTGATGATTCCACTAGGTCACAGGCACCAGGGAGGTGGTCAGTCTTCTATAACTTAGCTTTGTTGCTAAGCTAGTTATATTTAATGCACTTTGGCCACTTGTTTCTCCACACTGTGAAGGGGCATTTCTGTTTTCACAGAGAATTCCAAGATGTGTCAGCCTAAGATCCTGATGCTAATAAATACAATGCTTAATGAAGCATGAAGAACACAGGAGGATTGACGTGTCCTCTGACATGTGACAATACGACAATGATGACAGCAGACATTACTATTGCAGAGAATACCCAGTCCACAACAGAGTTAAAAACCAACCAAACAAACAAACAAAAAACTAGAGAAATCTGCTGGCCTGAGCAAGAAGGGCAAATTAAAGGCGGATGAACATCCTGTCTTCTTGATGAGCTCATCATGGACTGAAGGTAAGGTATATACATCTTCATCACAAATATCAGGCAAACAAAAATTGTATAGGTTGTTTGTTTATTTGTTGGGTAATCCTGAGAGTTAGCATGAAACAAATCACATGTCCACAACCCAGCTTCTATTGCATTTGAAATGGTATGAATTCTGACCTACCACATTTTCAAGTTGCAATAAACGCCACCATAGGCAGTACCCAGATGATTTATTCAATGTTCCAGCAGTCACAGTAAGACACATGCTGACATATCTGCTCTTGCCCAGTAAGGACTGAAATAGTTTCTGCCTGATTAAAAGGGTTACCATCCAAAGAAGGTATTCTTATTTCTGCTAATTTTCTGTGTGATATAACAATCTCAACTTATACATATCTTCATAGAAATTTCCACAAATGTTTACCCTCTAAAATGCTCCTTTAATAACTATTGGTATTTTATTGATTTCCTAATTAGCAAGTTGGTAAAAATATTTGATCTTTTTGGACTTATGATTCATTTTGTATTTTTAAAATGCTTTTTCACATGTACTTTTATAACACACATTTTAATTTCTTTAGAAGAAAGAAACACTGAAACAGATTAAGCAATATTTCCAGTCAAGACTGGTCCAAGCTTCCTTCCTGTCTAGGACCTCTTTTCTGTCTGCTGCATTCTACCTGATAATTCGTCTCTTTTTCTCTTGTTCTTTAAGGCAGGCAACAGATTGACACTAGGTAGTAGGATGGCATCTTGCTGGAGGCTACAGTAGAGTCCTCTGCAGCCAAAGCCCCCTCTAAAGAGTGAGGTCACAGTTTGAGGAATGCCCACCCAGCACTTGCAGTTGCTAAGACCATCCCATGTCCCTGGGAGAGCTAGAGGCAGGGTGAGTGCTAGTGAGGACTGGGAGGGATGGAGACAGGCAAGAGGCAAGAAAACACCAAAGAGAAGGTGACTTTGAGATGAGCCATGTAGCTCCCTAAACTCAACAGTGGGCAGAAATTTAAAAAGTAGACTATATCTTAAAATATGACCCTACAGAAGATGAGCATAAAATTGTAGTGACCAAAGACTTGAGATGTAAGAAGGGAAAGGTTAATCAATGGGTACTGAATGACAGCTAGAAGGAGTAAGATATTCTCAGGTACAGATAATGAAAATCTACAGCATACTCTGAAAAGCAGAAGAAAGGACTTTTAATGTTTTTTCCAGAAATAAATAGTAAGTATTTGAGGAGAAAGGTATGTCCAATCTAATTTAAACTTCAGATATTATATGCACAAATATATTAGGATGGACAATTTCAGGTTCTGGTGACCAGTTAAACTCAAAAATTAAAAATGAATTGTAAACAATCAAGCAAAGCCATGAGGAATGCTTTTTGTGAATTAGTGTGGCTGTTGTTAAATTATGTAAAATGGGGAAAAAAGGAAGAACTGCAAACATGATCTCAAACTCCCTTTTAATATATTAACTCAGTTATTTTTTCTAAAAGAAAATAATAAATTCTAACAACACTCATATCTAGCCTATATAAAGCCAGATAGGCTAGGAGACAAGTCTGTAATCCAGAAGTCCTATAGAGAGATGGGAAACTGAGGCAGGAGAACCTTCAGAGGCTCATGGGCCAACTAGTCTGGCACAAGCAGCAAAACAACAGAGTCCCTGTCTCAAACAAGTTGAAAAGCAAGGACTAAGGTTTTCCTTTGACCTCCATATATGTGGCATAGTGCCAGAACACCAGCATTCATACACATAAATATGCACAGACATCATACTGCACACACACAAGATATGAATGAATATAATACTTGGGCCCTATTTTGTTGCTAAAGTATATTGAAGCAGAATATTAGTATACAAATGGCAACAAATTCATTATGATTGACCTTGCAAAACTCAGAGGCAGAGTTGTTAGAGATACACAAAAGAGGGTCACAAATCACCAAAATGAACTGCAGGTACAGCTTGCCTCTGGCACTTCATCATTAGCAGCCTGGAGAAATCACTTAACCATAACTATGAAGGGCGCCCCTGTGCTGTAATTTGCATTATTAACAAGGCTTCATCAGCACTATGGCAATAAACTATACAAGAAGAGAAAGGTCATTGTTGTAAGAGTCAGATTCTCCTAAAAACCAACTGCTATTTCCCAGTGGCCTTTGTTCTCTAGGATTTACTGACTAGATCACCTGTAATCTCCCATCTGTGAGTAAACAGAGCTAGTGACTCATTTCACCTCTGGATCACTGTTTCATGCTTTTAAGATGTTAAAAAAAACTAGAATGTTCACTCTCAGGTCAAAGAGAAGCATAAAATATTGATATTTTACCAGTGATTAATGGATAGTCTGGTCTTGGGGCAAAGATTAAAACATGTGGTTTAAACAGAAACCTTTTTCATGAAATGTCCAGTGCTTCTAATTTTGGTCAGAGCTTTAGACAATGGGACTGAGCTCAAAGCATGAAAAGACTGGGTCACTGTGGAGATGAGTGATGCCATTAGCTCTAGAGACAGGCATTTCAAACTCTGCATTTTGTATAGTCGATCTTTTTTTCTCAGTTTCCTGACAGATTCCTCTGAGAATGAGTACAAGATTTACTGAGTGTCAGATTTGCCATTTGCATGACAAGTTTATCCATTTGCAGAATACACATGTAGACTTATACCGAGGTCTCTGGGAACTTCTGGGAAAAGGATTCCAATCTCTATAGCAGCCACTGATGGCAACCATGTGCTTGTGAATCCTGATGTTCAGTTCAAGCAGAGTAATGTGCTTGAGGACTCACTTCACTTTGCTTTTCCCAGGTATTTTGTACATAATTAAGGTTTGTTGTGGGCTTGTTTCATTAAATAATGACTGATGGAGACAAAACTATGTAGTTGAATTAAACAAGCTGCTAATGAAGCAGGGAGTTTTTATTCTCTTCCAAAGAAATTTCTTAACAAAGCAGGTTGTATCTTCAAGCCTTTGTATATCATGATCAGAATACTTGTGGCCCAGAACAGCAAGTGATCTTTTCTTCCTGACCTCAGGTCCCATAGAAAATAAGAGAAATGTTCAATGAGAACTCTGGATGCTGGCAGCTTTTTCCTCTGGTGTAGACAGCACAAACCAAGCAAGCAAGACCAGTCATGTGTTCTTGCTGCCTGCTATTTATCTGAGCCATGCACTTTAAAAATCTTTGTTCCTCCTAGACTTTATTTCCTTTAGGCCTGTTCAGCACTGAATTTGATTCTAATTGTCAAAGATTTGCAGTGGACTATGCAAATAGCTGTGGAAAAAGAGGCCCTGAAATAAGTGAACCTAGTTTCATTGAGTCTGTTATTTCCAATGCATTTGCTTCTTGTAGACATTTAAGGCATAGAGCCTGGATCTGGTTTTGAGAAATGGAAGAGCAGGTAGTTAGGGAGTATTGCAGACTCATGCAGCCGCATTCCACCAGTTATGTAAGCTATGGCTTCACACAGCACCTGAAGAAGAACAGCAGAGGGGACATGGCACCTTTGGCTCTCTAACATGGAAGCAGGTAAGAAGAGGACCAGGATGTTCTCACTGCAGGCATAGCTGTACTATGACTTCATATAAGATAGGTATATGTTCATACACTGAAAGACCCCAACCTCAAAATTTCCACAAAGCCAATTAACTGGAAGTCATCCTGCGGGCAAAACCTCAGTATATCAGGGAACCGACAGTCAGGAATCATTTGGCCAATTAGCAGGGAGTCATCCTGAGGGCAAAGCCTCAGTATATCAGTTAAGGTTTCTTAAAAAGATAAGGAAGGCCATGGGAGGGTGAAGAGACCAGGAGTGTCTAATCTTAACACAAGCCAGATGTTCACAGCACCTCCAGGATCAAAAACTTTACAACCTTGCCCCAAAGTTGAACCTTATCACATCACCCCTCAACGGATTTTTATATGTAGTTCAAAGTAGCATGAGATATGATATATGTCTTTATGTTTAACCTGATAGGCTCTCACTGTATTAAAAAGAGAGAGTGTTCTTTGTACGGGTGCTCAGTTAGCTGAGGCTGCTGATCACTCACAGGTGCCTATGTATTAAAATTACCTCATGTCATTTACAGCCTGGGACTTGTGCGTGAGTTCTTGGGGCGGGGGTCCCTGAGGATCTTTCATTTGGAGGTCCCACTGAGATCAATAGGGAACCCCTGCATCCAGAACTGACACACACAGCTCACCGGGGAGGTAAGAATTGCCGGCTAGCTCATTTCGTCTCCTCTCTCTCTCTCTTGCTTTCTATGTTCTGCGCTGCATTTGGGTAGGCTACGCATTTGTAGATTTGGGCAGCTTCGACAAAGAGCTAGAGAAAGTACAGTTGAAAAGCTAAAATACTGGGGAGGGGAGACATGGAATCCCTTATAAAATTATGAGCATAACAGAGGAATTAAAGTCATGTCTTGAGGAATATGAATGGCTAATATTTGACTTTTCCAGTCTATTCAAGACTATCCCACTGCACTAGGCTCCTTCAGCTTTCATCTTTCATGGTGGAGAACTCAGTGCATGAAGAAGTCAGTCTGGCCACTCATTCTATGCCTCCCCACCCCAGTCACATTTTTGACACCATAGCAAATGCTTGACATAGTCAACTTTTAGAGAGAAATGGTGGTTTTGGCTCATAGCTGTGAAGACTTTAGTCCACTAATAACAGCCCTGTTGCTTTGGGGCCAGCAATGAAGCCATATATCAGGCTAGAAACATGTGGCAGAGAAAATCTGCTCACCTCATAGCCAGGACATAGAAGAAAAGAAAGATAGTGAAGGGTCTGCTCTCCCCTTCAAAACATGCTCCCATTGTTAAGTCCCTAACACTTAAAGGTGCTGGCACCTCCCAATGGCACACAAGCTTGACCTTAGCTGTATCACTGAGGGACATTTACAATCAAATGACCCTCTGTTGTCTAGAACAAATGCATTCACTCACCTTCCAGTGTTTCTACTTAGCATGGTGGTGTGTGCTTCTATTGCAGAGGGCACCTGGGCTCACACTGCATGTCCTTGAAACAATGGCTACAGGCTACATCACTGTGCTTTCAAAGTTCGATGCAATGTCTACCCTAAAAGTCTGTGAGGGCTCATTAAGAGCCTGCTGTGGAGTCCAAACCAATGCCATGGCACTATGCCTGAAAGGTGAACTCATACAGTATCAGCATGATCACATCTATTTCCATTATGCAATTGCATTCTTGATATACAGTTGCTCCCCTGGTGAGGATGGTCTTCTGTCTCTCTCTGTGTATCTGTCTCTCTTTGTCTCTCTTTGTCTCAGACAGAGAGAGACAGAGACAGAGACAGAGACAGAGACAAAGACAGAGAGAGATAGTGATAGAGAGAACACTTTAAGCCACATAGCTCTATCAGCATGATCACATCTATTTCCATTATGCAATTGCATTCTTGATATACAGTTGCTCCCCTGGTGAGGATGGTCTTCTGTCTCTCTCTGTGTATCTGTCTCTCTTTGTCTCTCTTTGTCTCAGACAGAGAGAGAGAGAGACAGAGACAGAGACAAAGACAGAGAGAGATAGTGATAGAGAGAACACTTTAAGCCACATAGCTCTATCAGCTGTCCAGTGGTAACATTTACAAATGAATTTAAAATCTATATTCTAGATGGGCAGTGGCCTGATTGTCTACATTGCCTTTGTGTCATGAAACTTCTACCAAGACCTTGGTCAGCAACTGCTGAAATAGCTTCCTTTCCCCCAAGATCTAGAGGCAGATGGTCCATTGTATCAGAGCTTTTTCTGTCCCATTTCCTGCTACTGTGGGACCCAAAGAAGTGTCAGGGACAATAATCTTGAAGGTGTCCTGATTTCACTGGAGGAGAAAAAGAGAATACCGGACTTAGGAGGGAGACAGGCCTAAGAAGAGGAGTCAGACCACTCTGACGTTTTCTGCTTCTCCTTTCATGGAATATGCTTATTACAATGATGAGGTTCTTACCTCATATCTGTCTATGGTTGATTAGGTAAATGAAGGAAAACTGAGAAGCTCGCTGAGGTTAACTTGTGAAGCCTACATTGACAATGGTAGGTGTACTGTTAATGCATGGTTAGGTGGCTAAAATTTAAATAGTAAAGTACACAGGAGTTATAAAAGTGGAAGAAGGTAATGAATCCCATATAGATAGCTGCTAAAGGTACCAATACGTAGAAATGCAGAGATATACAGAGGCAGTGATGGGCATTTCAATATCAGGCTAGCCAGCAGTGAGGAGAGAGGTGGGCTTGAGCCCCTATTTCCTACACTGTTCTTCTCTGTGCTGCAGCATCACACATCACAGGAGCAATTTAGGAAAGAAGAGTGTATTTGGATGCACAGCTCAAGATTTCAGTCCATTATGGCAGAGGCACAGCAATAGGAGTATGAAGTACTGGTCACATTGTGTCCACAGTCAGGACAAGGAAAGTGATGTAGCTCTGGGCTCCTTTTCACCCTAGTACCCCAGTCCATGTAACGGTATTACCCATATGTAGGATGGGGCTTCCCATCTCAATTAACATAATATACAAAACCCTCACAGATTTATTTTCATAGTGACTTTAAATCCTGGCAAATTGACAGTCACTATTAATCACAATTCCACCCATTGCCAACCTGATATTCAAGCACACAGTTACATAGTTATATGTATTGATCAATTTCAAAATTGAGTCAATAGCAAGATCATTGTTTGGCACACATGATGTAACTGTCCCATGTGCACTTGACAGTACACCATTTTTTCCCCATAGAGACAGAATAGTTCTTTGAAAAATGCCTTTTCTTTTAGAACTCGATGAATTAAAAATAATAACATATTCATATCACATAATTCTTACCAAAATCAGCATCATAAATGGTAAAAAGATAGAAGAAAGTTGATATATGTGTGCTTATGTAAAATATATTTTTAACAAGGCAGGGAAGAAACATTGTTACAACTGCAAAATCTTATGCTGCAATCTGATCATGGAAACTTAGCTGATATTTATAACTACCTTCTACTTCTCCAGCCTTCTGTCCCCAATTCTGTGTTTCTTTCACATTGAATACCTTGGTAAACTTGCTTTATGTATAATTAGCAGTTGTGGTATACACTCATGATAAAGAAAATCTTTAAAGTTATTGGCTCCAAGCCAATCAAACTGCAGGGAAGTTGTATAAAACAGATAGTTCTGATACCTCCTGGTCTCCTCCCTCTTGCCCTCTGTGAGTCTCTGAGGAAATTATCCTCAATGTTAGTAAAGACATGAAACTCATCCCCTTACATATAGCAGAAAAAAATGCTTGTAAATGTCTTATTTGAATGGAGCTACAGCTTTCTGAATGAGATTTCAATGGCATTTCCAATTAGAGTAATAGCTCAATATTTTATGTATCTTCAAGCAATAGTTTTCTCACCCCTGATTGGATGGTTAGTTGTCCAGGCAACACAAAAGTTCCCTATCATTAGGCAGAATAAAGCCGTGCATCCCCTGGGACATGCTGAGATACAGCCCGACCTATGAGATCATACTGCCTGAAACGCATGGCCATGCAGTACCCAAGAATAATTTAGTCTGTGACAGCCATGTGCATTTTGAAGACAAAGACTGTCTTCTTTAATCTGAGCAATTTGTGTACTTAGCTTTTCACTTGAAATATATAAAAACCTGAAACAGATTTTCATAATGCAGGTTTAATAGAATGACAGATTCTAGTTCCTAAAAGCTTTACTTAGGCCATTGTGCACATACTTAATGCACCATTTCTAGTGCACAACATGATACTGTCAAACAGAGAAGCAGAAAGATACATTCCTGAGAATAATGCTGTTTATTTAGAAAAATGGCATTACAATGAAAATAAATGTGCCATATGAAGCTATGAACATATTCAGAGACTGAGGCAAGTGTGGGGGTGTAAAGACATACATAGGCTTGTGTAAGTTCTTTTGATACAATTATCCATAGCCACAGAGACTAGAGAGATATCCCACAGGTTCAGAGCTTTGGCTCCTCTTGTTGAGGACCCAGATGTAATTCCTAGCATTTGAATGGCAGGTCACAACTGCCTATAACTCCTTTCAAAGGACCCAATACTCTCTTCTGGCCTCTGTGAGTACCAGACATGTACATAGTGGAAATGCACACATGTAAGCCAAACAAGTTATAGGAGCTTGAGATAGCCTTTTGACAAATCTACAATTTGGGCACTATTGTGACAGTTACTACTTTGGGCATGTCTATGTATCACTGTCTCAGAACCCCCATAAAAATTAATATGTATTTTTCTAGGGCTAATACAGCTGAAGGTTTACCCAACACTATGTTTTTAACTTCCTCCTCATTCTCTGTCACTGTTCTACTGTTTGCATCTGGAAACTACTAACATGTGGCATAAAACTGACAAGAGATGAGGAGAAAGGGCCCCTCTGAAGGGGAGGAGATTGGGAGAAAGGAGGAAGGTAGAATTGCTTTGCTGGGAGGTTGTAAGCTCAAGCCATACATAGAAAGGAGACATCAACATGATCTTAGACCCTTAGCATGTAATTTCTACTGTGTTAGAATTAGCTGATACATGGGAATGGCATACAGGATGTGGCTGGTGCCCTGCTAAAGATATAAATAAGGCTCAAGACTCTGCCAAAACCAGCTCAAATCTTCAGATGCTCCCAGACTTAGGACTATATGGAAATGTACAGCATTTTACAAAGCATCTGATGTGCACTTATCTCCAGAGCTGCGTCACTTCTCTCTACTTTTATGAGGTGCCTCTCTTTCTCTCTTGTGTTTAATTGCTGCCATTTTGGCTCTTCTGCTGTCTCCCGTTTTCTCTCTCCTGATGTAGGTCCACAGCCACAGCATTGTTGCACATGGCTATTGGTGACAAGTAAAAGAGCCTCCTGGCACTATCCACAGTCCTAATCCTACAGAGTCCGGGAAGAGAAGCTGATCCATCATGTGTTGATGCTTTAACCATGATGCATTTCCGCCAGTTTCTGGTATGTGCACCAGGTCCAGCAAAAACTCAACAAGCACAAAAGTAGGTGTTGGTAGCCCTGCCTTTCGGCTCCACTCGAGCATGACTTCTGTGGGAGAAATGCTACTCCACATCTTCTCCGTTGATGTGACTGGGTTTACAATCACTATGGAAACACCACTCCTGGTGTATCTGCATGGTTGTATTCAGAAAGGTTTGACTGAGAATAGAATGAGTGGCACCATTCAATAGGCTGGGCTTCTGGAATGAATAGAGAGGAGAAAAGGAGCTGAGACTCAGCAGTCATACTTTGCTTTCTGACAACAGATACAATGTGACCAGCTGCCTGTACCTGGCAACATGCTTTTTCCATCACAATAGACTGTACTCTCAAATGTTGAGGAAAAAAACAAGCAAATGAACAGAAGCCTTTCTTAGTTGCTTTTGTGAGCTATTTTGTCACAGCATCGGGAGACCTAGCACATCCCTCTAAATGCCTCCTGTCCCCAGGAGGAGGAACACTTGTTACCAGCTGTGCATGCTGCTGGCTTGTCTAAGTTACAGGAGACACCTGTGCAGAGTGATCGTAGGCCACCCAGAGACCCCAGGAGGTCTCAGAAAAGCTTCCATTGTGAGCTCTTCCGTGGCAATGCAACAGCTCCCACCATTTAAGGAGAACTAGTCCACTTTGCCCTCTGCCTGGCTTTGCTTTCCTAAAGGTAACTCCAAAACACAATCCCCGCTTGGCAAGCTTCTCCCTGAGATTCTCTTGCCCATTGGATTCTGAACAAAAGTCTCAGGAGAGGAATGTCTGTTGTGATCTGCTGCTTTTGCTTTTACTTTTGAGTCAGATAATTTTTCCTGTTTTGTTATATACTCTAGGTTTTTAACATTTTAGTGTTCGTGCAGATGCATGCACATACACACACACTTATACATATATGCACACAACGAGTGTGTGTCTGAGGCAAGAAGATGGGGTAGAATTCCTTGAAGCTTGAACTGTCTAATATGGGTGCTGGGGCTTAACTTGGATTCTCTGCAATTGCCCTTAACCACTGAGCCACACTACAGCAGGCCCCTATACCTCAGTTTTAAGGTGTTACTGATTTCCTGTGCCCAATGGCCCTGGAATCTCATCAGATGGGACTCCCTTACAGAGAATAAGGACCTAGCTCCACATTTCTTACCTTTTCATATGTATAGATCTCATTCAGCACTTTTCATGAGACATTTTGGGAATTCTGGGTGGCTTCATTTGTGAGGTAGAGCTCAGGGCAATCAGTACTGGATAGTGATGAGTTCTGACTATATATGCAAAGAAAAGTCTAAAATGTAGAGGTTAGCTATAGGACAAAAAAATCCTTGGAAGTTGCTGGAAAGATCACAGAAAACTCAGCAAGACACAGACTATTAATGAATTATGAATGAGTTTATAAGCAAGCCCTTAAAACTGAGGTTATTGCAAATTTTGGTTTTTTTACTCACATCTAATGTCCAAGGCCTGGGAACTCAAAGTAGCAGAGGTTATATCTGACACATCTTTTGTGAGGCACTGTGGGGATGCTTATTTGAAACACTAAAATCAGGGTGAAAAGGGAGCCCAGCTGGCTAGTAACAGTGACAACAGTTTATACCTGAGAAGAGTGATGGCATCGAATACCTAAAGAGGATGCTGGGATTAAGTACCTGGCACTTAAGTAACACATACTGAACAGAACATACAGCAGAATAAAGAGCTTTGGTGACAGTTCCACTCCCTATAACATGACAAGACTGCCAAAAGGAAAATCCAATTGAAACTACCTTTAAACATTGGTTATAAAGTTATGATGTCACGTCATTAGGTTCTTAATGTACAAAAATCTACAAAGTACCTGTGAATGCCTGAGTTATTAATATGGTTTTCTTAGTCCCAAACTAGCATCTCAAGAGTTTCCTCTGTTTGCTTTGTTTTGCCATCTCCACTGCCTGGTTGAGCTGCATCCTGTCTTTAATTTTATGGCTGAGCAGACGAAATCTGTTGAGGCACCTGCTATGCAAAGCTTGTCTTGATGCTCCCCTGTAGCTTCTGCATGGCAGACAAATTCTGTTCTTACAAAAACATAAATTTCTAAGTGTTTACAATGAAGAACAAGGTGGAGCAACAGCCATGGAAGCTGTCTTTTGTCCTGTGTTTCTGTGTTTGTAATAGTATTTCAATACACATCAGCTGAGCAATGTTGAGCTACTGAAAGGCACTCCATAGCTTCAAGGTCATCCAATCTAGCCCCAAACACATGTGAGCAAATAGCAAATGATTAATGCATACATCATTATCCTTAAAAACAACATGAATAAAACCAAGAAAATGATGTGTAAAATATATACATGCATATTCATTTAAAGTTGATCTTTTCTCAGAAGGGAATGAAAAGGACAGTCATATTATTCTCAAAGGGGCCAGGAAGACATATCAGTTAAATAAGCCAGGGAATTAAGGACAGGGAATTATAATCATTTCAGAAATGTTCAAATAATAGACTGAATGGGAAGTCTTGTAAAAAGGCTTAATTGGCACATCATCTTCTGTTAGCATGACATCAGCTGACGGCTAAACCCAAAGAAAGCAAGTGACATCTCTATAAAAGCAGATTAGCTTAAAAGAACTGCTTGCCTCTTCCTTGTACACTATTGACCACTGCCCTCATTAAAAGACCACCCACTTATGTGTGACCTAGGGACACCCCATCCTTGCAAACAGAAGGGAAAGTGTGCTATTTTCTCATTCAGAGGGACTTGTGAGGGTGAAAGTTCCAAGGATCTCATTTGTCTGCCATTTGCTCAATTTAATTTGGTGGACATTTACACAGAAATGCTCTGGGGTTCTGTTGTGGCTTCTGTAGTTCTGTAGTGATATAGCAACCTGGCTAGAATTTTGTGTGGGGACGAAAGTTTTTTTTTTTTTTAACATAAAATTTTAATCCCTGACTGAGAGGAATCAAGGCAGAAATTCAAAGGAAGACCCTGAGGGCAGACCCGCTGGCTGTTTTATAGAGCATTCTTTCTGCCCAGTGAACTTGCTTCAGAAAAGGAAGTACAGCAGAAATCATGGTGGATGCTGCTTGTTGATTTACACAGGCCCGTGTTTATCTGGTTTTCTTACACAACCAAGGACCATCTTTTCAGGTAATGGTACCACCAAAAGTGGGTTGGGCATTTCAATTAACAATCACAACAGCTCCCCACAGAAGTGTTCTCAGGTCCGTCCGATCTAGCTGATTCTCCAGTAGAGGCTCTTTCAAATGTGAAGTCCATAGTTTAACCAATACAGGCTCTCTCAGCCATTTTCTCCATGATAGAATGATATTTGGAGAAAATATTGATCCAACCCCAAATTTCTAGTGTTGGAATCCCTTGAAAAGAAATTAATTTAGCATCCCAAGAGCCATCTTTGGCCTTCCTTTACCTCTAGGGTATTGTATTGTAGTTGTCCATTTTTCTGCTGCTGTTCGAAGATCCTTATACTGAGTTATGTATAAAAAGCAGGGCTTATTTAGCTTATGGTGTTAGAGAATGGGGGTCCAAGAGACCTCTCTTCTGTTCACTCTCTGCTGAGGGTCTCATGGGCAGGTATCAGAAAGACTGGTTGCAAAAGAGATCACATGACAAGACGGGAGGTCAGAGGGATTCAGGGACTAGGTTAAGTTTTCTATTTCTTTTCTTCTCCCCTCCTCCTACCCACAGCCCCTTTTAAATAACTCACTGTATTGGGAAGAAACCAGAGCCTAGGAGAACTACACTAGTGTCACTGAAGTGGTGATGCCCCCCTTTGTCTTAACTAATCCCCATGAGGCCTTACCACTTACAGGTTCCACACGATGCCATCCCTGCAGTAAGAACCAAGTTAGCAGTTTATGGGCTTTGTGGGTACATGATCAAACCCATAGCCAGCCTGGGGCAGGCACCACTTACATAAGCAGGCATTAGCACTCAAGCCTGAGAAAGGAGCTGTAACAGAATGTGCAGTGCAGTACTTGTAAAGACCTCAGATAACACGCTGGAATCCAACACAGATCTGGGAGCTACTGTTCCTAATAGTTAAGAATAGCACACAGCTGTTCTCTGAAAATTTCTGGAGTCCCACACCATGGGAAAAAAAAGGATTTGCTGAATGTGCTCTAGCCCAGTGAGAAGGTACACAATGCCATAGTCACATCCCACCATAGGCACAGAAGGGTCACCATTTCTTAGTACTGGGCTACAACATTGATGCAGGGGATTTCATTGTACTACCTCCTGTTTCTGGGCAACTAAGGCCTCTAGTCAGTCCAAACTATAGCCCCAGTTAACACTGCTCATGAAAAGTGAACCCAGATTTTCCTCTGAGAGCTAGAATTCTGGAGTACTTAAGTCACTAACAAGGATGGAAAGGTCATCTTTCAAACTTATTTAGGAACAAAAGAAACACTAGTATTTCATCAAATACTGTACAGGCACATGGACTCTGGAGTTTTCAGCAGAGCAGACTGTAAGCTGGGCAGGATGGCAAAGCCAACCCTCGGGTACTGGGGTCTAAGACAGCTTGATGACTATGGTTCTACATTAACACATTCCTCATCTCTATTCAAGGTCTCTTTCATTCTTCTCACCTAATATACATAACATATTAGCCAAGCCCATTTCCTTGTGGTACAACGACTCCCACCCCAACCCCCCACCCCTGCCTTGAAGACTTTGAGAATAAAGCCTATTTCTTTAGATTCCCACTTAATAAAGCTCCCACTGGTAGGAACGTTTTCCCAGTTATCTTTCTCTGGACCTAACCTTTGTTCCCCTTGCTCCATAAAGTCCCAGGAGTTAGGTTTTATGTTGTTGTCACTAAGTACTAAACAAGAACCAGATTAATAAAGACAGAACTTTATTAAGTTTGTCTTCACACTTTTAAGGTACAGTCCTTCATGTATGACCAAGCATGGCACTTAGCTTGCTTTTTCCTTTTTAACTTTCTTTTTATTTATTATTTGTGTCTTTCAAATCATGCACTTCAATCCCATTCATTTCTTGTTCTTTTGTATCCATCCTCTGCCCTTGCAACCTCTTTTCCAGAATAAAATAAAATTTAAAGAAAAAATCTTGTCATGGAAGTTGTAGTGTGACACAGTCACACGGTGTAACCTTCAGTCCTTATATCTTACTTGCATGTGTCTGTAAATAGTCACTGGACTAGTTTGAGGCCTCTGGTTCTGCTACACTGTCAGTACTGGACTCCCCTTGGGTGTCCTGTTGTTGCTCTGTATTGTGGAGATCCTGCCACCTCTGCTCTGCAGGACTAGCCTTTCACATGCTCCAGCAGATCAGGGAGATGTGGTGGGTGTTTGGGTGAGCCAAATTGCAACCCTGGGTATGGGCCTGGGTAGTTGCAGGGTTGGTCAGTCTGTCAGCTGTCTGTCCCTTACCCTCATCATCAGGGTGAGCTCTCCAGCAAGGAACAGGCCAGTTCTGCTTTCACACTTGCAGGGGCTGCCCTCCCATACCTATAACTTCAAAGCCAGCTCTACTGTGTCCGCCAGGCAAGGTGTAGGGGCCTCTCTCCCAGTATTGCAGCTGGTGAGGGGCAGGGACAGCCCCTCCCCTCTCAGGACCTCAGGACCGGCTCTCCCACCTGCCACAGGTGCAGGTGGTGGGGAGGGTGGCATCTATTCCTGCCCACAGCACCATATGGCAGATGAGGAGTGAGGCCAGGTGTCCCATACTCATGTTCTTGATGCCATCAATAGGGTCAGCTCTATTGAACTTCCCAGGTCCTTCTTTCTTTTTATTTGGTCCTCAAATTCCAGTCCTTGAGATAATGCTACCCTACATTCAGGATAAGTCTTTCCTCCTAGAAGTTCATCTTGTCATGGAATGGTCCTCACTAATGCTCCAAGTGTTTTTTAACAATCAGAATATCAAAATCAGCCAAAACAGCCCCCTTAATCCAGAGCTAGGCAGGAGTTATGAATTTCTGAAGCAATCTTCAAACCTTTCATGGGTCACCTTTGAAGCAGGGTTCTCAGTTTCAGTAGAAAGCAGCTGTTTCTGGCAAGCAGACACTTATGTAGCCATGGTAACAAGTAGTTTAAAGCTGTATTAACTAAAAAGCACTGATCTATCACTTGGGTCCACAGGTAACATATGCAGGATGAGTTTGACACTTTCTTTGTGTCTACTTTGAGTCAGAATCTTGCTCCTTGATGTGGCCACATGGGAACAAGCAGCCTCAAACCATGGCTATCACAGCCATATCCACTCCCCCCACTATTCTTGGTCATGCAATGATAGACTATATCTTCAAAGTGTGAGCCAAAACAAGTTCTATATTTATTAAGCTGGTTTTTGTCATGGAAACATGAAGCATAACTGTTAGAATTTTAAGGAGCAACACAGGGAGTTTTTATCTATTTAATCTACCCTATCTTCTCCAAAGCTGAAGGTACTGAAATAAATTGCTGCACTAGCCAAACAGTTACTTTGACTTCCAGGAACAGTAAATCATCCCTAAAAAACCCAACACACTCAAAAGAAGAGGACAAGAATCTATGATGAAGAGGCCATACCCTGGAGCACACCAACTACATAGCTCTCCTCAAGCAATTACCAAACTAAAATTATCTGATCTTGTCATTTGTGGGCTGGAAGGTTATCAAGTTCTGTGTGTTTATTTTAAATACTGCTGGTTTGGTCAATGTGTTAATTACCTGTAGGAGTTTTCTGGTAGAGTCTCCAGGGCCTTAATGTGTAGAATTATATATGCGAGAAAGGGACACATTGTCTTCTTCCTTTATTGATTACATTCTCTCTTTTTCCTTCAGTAATATTGCCAAAGCTATGACTTCTAGTATTATATTGAATAGAATGGTGGAAGAAGGGACAATATTGTCTTGTTTTTAATTTCAGTGGAAATACTTTTAGTTTTTCTCTATTTATCAATATGTTGGTTAGCTGTATATTGCCTTAATTTTGTTAAGGTGTGTTTCCCTGTATTTCTAAAATCTCTGTGACTTTATGATGAAGGGATGTCAGATATTTCCAGACTTTTGGCATCTAAGGAAATGATGGTATGGTTTCTATCTTTTAGTATATTAATATAGTGGGTTACGCTTATTGATTTACATATGCTGAATCATCCCTGTACCTCTGAGATGAACTTGACTCAGGATGAATAATGCTTTTGATGTGTTCTTACATTCTGCTTGCAAGTATTTTATTGGTAATTTTTGAAGCCATGTTCATCAGATAGATATATTGGCAAGTAATTTTCTTTTGTTGTTGTTGTGTATTTATATATTTTGGGTGTCAGAGTAAAACTGGATTCCTAAAAAGTATTTGGACATGCTCCAGCATTGTTTATTTTGTAGAATAGTTTGAGGGATATTGATATTAGTTCATCTTTGATTCTTTACTGGATCTATTTCCCTCAAGGCTTTTTAGATACCCCAGGATAACAAAAATGTCATTGCAGGAAACAGATTAACTCTGCCATTGTAAAGTGAAGTCTAATACACACAGAAACATTACAGGCTATTGACAATGGTTTTGATTATTCTATAGAAATGATAGTAAGAATCTACGACTAATGATAGCACATGGTTGAGTTAGGGAACATGAAGACATGAAGCTGGAACTCACCTGGAAGCTTCAACCCTACTGTCTAGCTTTCGTAGCACTGAAAAATACTGTGCACACTACCAGAAAATAATAGAAATTAGAAAGTCTTACCCAGTTGTGAACCTTAAAAATTATATCAATGACTAGTCTGGCAATACATACCCACTAATTCAATGGTGGCACGGATTATTAGAGTAACTAATCACTTTATGATTGGACTTAAAGCCCCTCTCCACAAGGTGACCCCTACTTGACACTGTTCCTGGGGCCAAGAACTTGTGGCTAGCCAGGTCTCATGCCCTAGGGGAGAAATCACTACTACTACTACTACTACTACTACTGCCCTGCTAAATGGAATCATACCAACTTATCATTATACTCATAGCTTAGTGCATCTCTCAAGACTCATGAGAGAAGTTTCTTTTTGTAGTGAGTGACACTTAACACAGAGACCCAAAATTGATCAAGTTCATAGAATAAAAGACTGTAGAATACCTTCGAGGGAGAGGACCAGGACAAGAAGTTGTCATTTTTTTGCGAGAGTTTTTGACTGGGTGTGCAGTTGGTAACTAAAGTCTTTTAGACTGGCTCCACGTTGGGCGTCAACTATCGCAGTAAAAACTTGTCATGAGATATGTTTTAAATGGGGTTTATTTTGTGAAAATCACTTACAAAATGGAGCTGGTTTTAAGAGAAGATGACAGGATAAGGTTGTAGCGTGCCGGAGCCTTTCTAAGGAAGATTTTTTATCTCTACACTGTACGTCTGAACTCTTGAGCAGCTGGGCCGAACTGTGCACCCGGTCGGGAACTCTCGTGAGAGAATGACGGCTTCTTGTCCTGGTCCTCTCCCTCGAATGTCTACTTTTGGAATCTTTTTTAGTTAACTATGCCCCGCTCGTCTCCAGTCCTATGATGCGATCATTCACATATATAGTTTCTGATTTCCCACTACATATTAGTTACTTTTTTTATTGCTGAGCTAACACACCATGAACAAACTTACTTATAAAAGTAAGCATTGAATTAGGCTTACAGTTTCAGAGGGTTAAAAGTCTGCTATGGGTCTTTCACATGTTTGATTAGAGTTACCCGCCCTCAAGATATTTTATATTGTTGGTGGCTATTCTGAAGGGTGTTGTTTCTCTGATTTATTTCACATCCCATTTTTCATTTGCATATGAGGACTACTGTTTTTTGTTTCTTGAGTTAATCTTGTATTCAGCTATTTTGCTGAAGGTGTTTATCAGTCATAGGAGTTCCCTGGTAGAACATTTGAGGTTACTTATATATACTACAATATTATCTGCAAATAGCAATACATTGACTTCTGTTCCAATTTATATCCCCTTGATCTCCTTTTATTGTCTTATTGCTCTAGCTACATTTATGAGTCCTATATTGAATAGTGGGCATCCCTGTCTTGTCCATGATTTTAGTGGACTCACTTTGAGTTTCTATTTAATTTGATATTGGCTATTGGTTTGCTGTATATCGCCTTTATTATATTTAGGTATATTCCTTGCATCCCTCATGTCTATAAGACTTTTTACCATAAATGGGTGTTAAATTTTGTCAGAGACTTTTTCAGAATCTAATGAGATAATCATGTTTTATCTTTCATTTTGTTTAGATGGTAGATGACATTGACATATTTTTATATGTCATCTGCAAACTCTGCGTGAAGTTCATTTGATCATGTTAACTGATCTTTTTTATGTGTTCTTGGATTCAGTTGGCCAGTATTTTATTGAATATTTGCATCAGTGTTCATGAGGGAAATTAGTTTGTAACTCTCTTTCTTTATTAGTTCTTTGTGTAGTTTGGGTATTGGATAACCGTGGCCTCATAAAAAAATTGGCAATGTTCCTCTATTTCTATTTTGTGGAATAATTTGAGGAATATTGGTATTAGCTCTTCTTTGAAAGTCTGGTAGAATTTTATACTGAAATCCATATACCTAAGGACTCTGGATTTCCAAGAAGAAGCCAAAATTGTAAAATGGAGAAAAGCATCTTCAATAAATAGTGCTGACATAACTGAATATCAGCATGTAGAAGAATGAAAATAGATCCATATCTTCCACCATACACAAACTTCAAGCACAAGTGGACCAAAGATCTCAACATAAATCTAGTTACACTGAATCTGATAGAAGAGAAAGTAGAGAACAGTCTTGATTGCAACTTCCTTAATAAAATACCCATAGCACAGACACTGAGAGAAACAATTTATAAATGAGACCTCCTGAAACAGAAAATCTTCTGTACTACAACGGTCTCTGTCAATAAGACAAAATGGAAGCATACAGAATGGGAAAAGATCTTCACCAATCATATATTTGACAGAGGGCTGATCTCCAAAATATATAAAGAACTCAAGAAACTAGACTTCAAAATACCAAATAGTCCAATTTTTAAAATGGGGTACAGATTTATAAGTAGAAAATTCTTAATGGAAGAATCTCAAATGGCTGAAATACACTTAAAGAAATGTTTATCATTCTTAGCTATCAGGAAAATAAAAATGAAAACAACTCTGAGATTCTATCTTATAGCTGCCAGAGAAGCTAAGATCAAAGCCATAAATGGTAACTTATGCTGGAGAGGATGTGGATCAAGGAGATGCTCTTCTATTGCTGGTGAGGGTGCCAATTTATACAGACACTTTAGAAATCAATATAGCATTATCTCAGAAAATTGAGAATTGATCTACCTCAAGACCCAGAAATACTACTCTTGGGACCATACCCAAAGGATACCACAAGGACACTTACTCAGTTTCATTCTTAATAGCTTTATTTGTAATATCCAGAATCTGGAAACAACCTAGATGCCCTTCAACCAAAGAATAAAAACTATGTGGTACATTTACACAATTGATTATCGTTCACCTGTTAAAAACAATGACATTAAGGGCTGGAGAGATGACACAGCAGCTTAGAGTATAGGTTGCTCTTCAAGAGGTCTTGTGTTCAGTTCGCAGCAACTGCATGGTGGCTTGCAACCATCTATAATGGGATCTAAAGCTCTTTCCTGGCATGCAGGTATGTGTGCAGATAGAGCACTCATACATTAAAGGAGACATAAATAAATAATATTTTAAAAAACAAATGACATCAAGAAGTTTAAAGGTAAACAGTTGGAACTAGGAAAAATCAACCTGAGTAAGCCCAGACCCAGAAAGGAAAACATGGTATGTACTCAATCATAAGTGCATATTAACTGTAAAATTAAGGAAAACCATGCTACAATTCACAGACCCAAGAGGCTAGCTGTCAAGGATGGACCAAGGAGAAGACACATGTATTTCCCTGGGAAGAAAAAATGGAGGCAATCTGGGTGGACTGGAGGCAGGTGGGTATGGGAACTTAAAGTATTGGGTTGGGGGTGGGTAGAGGAAGACAGTACTGAGAGAGACGAGTAGAA
This sequence comes from Sigmodon hispidus, assembly GCA_004025045.1. Classification (NCBI taxonomy): domain Eukaryota; kingdom Metazoa; phylum Chordata; class Mammalia; order Rodentia; family Cricetidae; genus Sigmodon; species Sigmodon hispidus. Next base: position 21,683 of record PVIH01001276.1, on the reverse strand, counting down.
AGGGTGCTTTCCAGAGTCACGTGGAAAACCGATGAAAGGGAAATTTCCATGAGTCAGTCTACAAAGATGGCGCCAGAGAAGACTTCTGCTAACACTGAATGTATAACCTGAGCTGACCACCCCTTGTAATTGAATTGATGACTATCCTGGTTGTCTTCAGAGAAGCAGATTCAGAGACCCACAGCCAAACACTGGGCTGAGCTTGGGAGTTGTGCTTAGGAGAGGGAGGAAAGATTGTAAGAGGGAGGGGGCAGGGACATCACAGGAAAACCCACAGAAACCAATAACTTGGCTCATGGAAACTCACAGAATCTGAATCAACAACCAGGGAGCTTGCATGGGCACAACCTAAGCCCTCTGCATATATGTGACAGTTGTGTAGCTTAGTCTATATGTGGGACCCCAGGTAATGGGAGCAGGAGCTGTTTCTGGTGCTGTGACTGTCTCTTGGGGACCTAGTCTTCACACTGGAGTGTCTTGCTCAGCCTGAATGTAGCAGAGAGGTGGTTGGTCTTAGGGCAGCTTGATATGCCACACTTTGCTGAAGCCTATGGGAGTCCTGCCCCTTTCTGAGAAAATAAGAAGGAGGAGTAAATTGATGGGGGAAGGGATGATGGGGAGGAAAAGAGAAAGGGGAGGCTGTGGTTGGGGGGCAAAACAAATAAATTTCTAAAATAAATTTTAGAAACAAAAATGATATTAAAAAAAAGCGCTCATTACGGGAGGGCACCATGGAAGCAAGCAGCAGGCAAGCTGGCTGGAGCAGAGGTGTTAGCCCCCATCTGAAAACTGCAAACAAGAAGTATAGAGTGCTCTGAGGAGAGCAGGGGACTTCTGAAACTTTAGGCCCATCCCCAGTGGCCCACTTCCTCCAACAAGACCACATCTCCTGATCTTCAAATAGCCACTAACTGGGGACAAAGTATTTAGATGCCACAGGCTCTCATTCAAACCGCCATAGTAGGGAAGTGGGGAAGGATCAGGGTACAGAGTGAGACGGTATGAAAACAACCAAAGACACCACAGGCAATTGTCAAAGAACCTATGCAACAAGGAAAAAATGAACCATCTTGTAGGGTGGGAGCTGAGACCATGATGGGTGGATCCACATTTTGACCAAGACTGCTGTGATTATGTGTGTGTCACCTTGACCATGTCTGGGTCTTCCTCTATTTAACCACAAAACTCACATTAGTACCTGAAAGATGAAGTTGGGTTTGCTGGTACCCTTTATGTCCTCGTTTTCATCCATCAGTTAAATGTCCGTCTTCTGCTCTCATCAATACTAGTCTGCTCAGTTAGTTCTCCATCTCTCAGCAGCCATCAATTTCCTGTAGCTCTTCAGTTAAGGGAGAGACCTGGGGATACTGCCATTTCAAGTGCTGCTGTCACTGTTTTATGGTTTATTTAGGAAACCATATTGTTAAGATTTCCTGGGTTCAGCTTCCTTGTTATGTATAGAAAACTGTATCTCACAAAGGACATCTAGTCCTGGTTCTCTGGTTCTTACAATCTTTCTACACCCTCTTCTGTAATGTTCTCTAAGTCTTAGGTGTAAGGGTTTTAATGTGTCCACTATGAATGGGTACCCATGGTTACTTATTCTTTGCCTGTTGACTAGTTGTGATTTTTGTAGTACTATCCACCTGCTGAATGAATGGTAATGTAGTCAGGAACTGAAGTGGATACTATGGAGGAATGTTGCTTATTACTTTGCCCCTATGGCTTTCTTAGCATGCATTTTTATACAACTCCAAACCAGCTCCCCAGGAGCACCACCACCCACAGTGGACTGGGCCATCTTACATCAATCATTAATCATAAAATGTCCCACAAACTTACTTACAGGCTAATTATATTAAGGCTATTCCTCAACTGAGGTTTACTCTTCACTAACTTGTACCACATTCACAGAAAACTAATCAGCATATGGTCCATGTATTTTTGAATACGAAGCTCAGTGATGCTCTAGCAAGGCTTCTAAGCAAACTCAATAGCATGATGGGTAAGTTTGTTTCCACACTTGTTCTCAGCCACAGCATTAGAAGAAGTTTTCCTTTCTTGGCCAAGGTTGCCTCAGTTATGTCATGGGCATTGTTAGCTTCTCTGCAATGTCTAACAGTATTGGTTCAGTGTGTTAGACCTGCAAATGCTCTATGCCCAGTTCCTGAGGCAAGGCTTCAGGTTTACCTACCAGGGTTAGTATATAGGTTAGTACTGAAGAAACACATGGGTTGAAGAACAAAAGTGATAAAAAAGAAACAGGAGAAAGAGGAACAAAAAGATGAAAAGGGAGGGGAAGAGAAGGAAGAGGAGGAAGCAGAGAAATAGGAGGAACACATTTGAAGTAAGTGTGTGTGAACTCAACTGGAGAAACTTTATGGTTTAAAAAAAGATGTTCAGATAATCTTGGCATGACTTCTCTGGCTTACATAACCTTCTGTTTGAATCTGTCTTACAGAAAATGCCTGTCTGAATGTAGTTCTGATAAAGGTGCATGAAAATAGATGCTAGCTTTTAAACATTCCCCAAACCACATATTTTTTCCTATTCATGCTCATAGAAAGGTTGAGAAGAGCATTCAGATGGCATTGCATGCACTTCATTTGTGAAAACACACATATACTCTTTTGCATTTTTTTTTGCGTTTTTAATCATATGGGTGGATTGCTAATGTTTCTTTCCTCAGTTTCAAAAAAGATTTTGGAAAGCCTTGAACAATGAGCAATGGAATTGTGTATCCTACCACTTATATGCCTAATTTCATGACTTACTAAAATAAAGAACTAATAAATTTACCTGTCTAATTAATTGAAGGCATAGGTCTTTGTAAGAAACATTTAAATCTGACAAAAAATGATTTAAGTGCCAAAGAAGCCTGATAGAGAAGAATATGAACAAATAGCAAAAAGAAAGAAAGAAAGAAAAGTAACATAAATGACAGAGGGTTTCCTGCCAAGCTTAGTTGAGGTAACAAAAATACTAGGTGCTGCAGCAGGTGCCCATGTAACAAAACTTATAGCTTTTACTGGTTTTAACCACCAGAACCACTTTGGTCTGACATTTTACTAAGATGGGTATGACTCAGGCCAGTGGCTTCTGGACAATTGGCAGAAAGGAAAGAAGCAAGAGACACTCAGATTTCTTCCTAATGTATACCTCTTCCTCATTTTTTGTAATAATAATATACATTTTAATTAATAGAACACAATTTTTGGCTGAAGAAGAACATATTTTCTGATGTTTATTTTCTTATTCTGTTTTTGTCTTATTGGTTTTCTATGTCTACTTTTATGTTTTAAATTATTTTTGTGTTTTGAGATTATAGCATAATTTATGTCATGTCCCCCTTCCCTTTTATCCCTTCTAACTTTCCCACACACCCACCTCTTCTTGGTGTCTTTCAACTCCATGGCCTCTTTTTTTTTCATTTGTTGTTTGTACATAAATGCATGTGTATATATATATAGTTGCATAGGTATTCCTAAATAATTATGACTTTCTCAGTCTGATATCTAGTAAGTATTTTTTCAGGGCTGACCATTTGCTAGTGGATAACTAGCTGGTGTGCTCTTCCCTGGGAAGATGATGTCTCCCACTGTACAACATTCCTTAGTTGTCTGCAGCTTTTCGAATGGGTTGAGAATTCCTGAAGTTTCCCAACCATGTTAACCTGCCTATTGTCATCCTTGTTCAGCCATGCTTTGACAGCCATGTTGGAGAAACTACAAGGGTATCTTTGGGCATTCTTCCAAAACACAGTCCCTCAGGAGAGTCTCTGATGCCCTGGCTCTCACAATGTATCATCCTCCTCTTCCTCAACATTCCCTAAGCCTTCAGTATAGGAGTTGCTTATAGATATATCCACTAGGAATAACTGCATACTCTCTGCATTTTCATTGTATGCTTTTTGTACGTGTGTGTGTGTGTGTGTGTGTGTGTGTGTATAATAGTTTCCATCTTGTACAAAGAGACAAAGGAAAATTTACTTGATGAGGGATAGAAACTACACATTTACAATTATTTGTATAGATAAGGGCAAATATTTAGAATATATTTAAGGATTGTGCTAGTTTAGTAAAGTAGCAAAAATCCTCTAAGACCCAGTTCCTTATTAGCCCTGGAGAGTTGGCTAGGTTTTCAGTACCAGCCATGATTTCCTTCTCTCTAAGCCCACTTGCCCCTTGGTCACTACCACGGTATGCATACCTCTACCGAACCTTTAGAGTTATTATGGCATTCTGATCCTTGATGTGGTTTATACCCACCATAACTTGGTATGAATGCTGGTTGCTATTCTTATTTTAGAAGACACCATGTCATCTTACCCTCAGGAAAGAGGCATTCAGGTCAGATGTGTTCTGGATTCCTGGGGCCTCTAAACCCTGTGTCCAAATTGCATGGTGTTTTCAGAAATAGGGGCTTACCTTCCAGCTCTGGGGGCAGGGGGAGTAGTCAGGGGCAATGGTAACAGCCTCCAGTGTGTTAGGAGTCTCTTAGCTAACCCTGACAAACAATTTAAAAGAGGACTTCTCATGCCTGTGTTTGATTTCTGTTAGATGGTCTGTGGCTCAGATGTAAACATTTTCTACAAACTATGCATATATGCATACTATATAATATATATTATAAATATATATATATATATTGACACGTTAGAATGTGTACGGGTATTTTAGGTGATGATTGACTGTTTTCTTATGTTTATTATTGGACACTTCTATTGTTGTTTCAATCTTCTTCTCTCTTTCTTCTATATTTATTGTCCTCATTATCATAGTTTATTTTATATTGCCATGACAAGACACCAAGACCAAGGCAACTTATACAAGAAAACATTTAATGAGAGAGGGGTGGGGAGAAATATGAATGAATGACATGGGATTTTGAAATCCCAAAACCCACACATAGTGACTCCTCCCAAGACCATACCACCTAATCCTTCCCAAACAGTTCCCCCAACTGAGGACTGAATATTTACATATATGAGACTATGAGGGGTATTCTCATTCAAACTAGAGCACTTCCAGTCCCTAAAGCTCCACACACCCCGTTACCTGCCTTGGGTAACTTACAATCTGCTTTTCTCCTTTCAATTCCTCCTCCTTCCTTCTACCCTGACAATGGCACTTTTTACCTTCCTAGTTTCTACAGTTACTCCAGTACATATCCTCAAACCTGAAGATTTGGAACTAGGAGCCTCAGATGAGAGAGAACATGTGATGCTTTCTGGGTCAGTAATACCTCACAAAATAAGATCTTTGCTAGTTCCATCTATTACATGCAAATTTTATGACAATAATTTTCATACCAAAATGTATTCCACAGTGTACATTCCCCACATTTTCATTATTCATTTGCCAGTTGTAGGACACTTTGGTTGTTTCCATTGTCTAGCTATTGTGAATAGAAAGCAGGAAGGTGACTGAACCAACATAGGTAGAGTAGAAAGTCAAGTCCTTTGGGTATGTGTCAAGAAGTGATATAGCTGAACATAAAATAGATTAGCTTCTGCTTTTTAAGAATTCTCCATACTGATTTCTATAAAGGCTATGACAATTTGCAATCCCACCAAGAGTGAATGGGGGTTCTCTTCTCCCCACATCCTCTCTGGCATTTGTTATTGGTTGTTTCATTGATCTTTGTCATTCTGGTTAGGCTAAGATAAAATCTCAATGTTATTTTAATTTACATTTGCCTAATTACTAGAGATGATGCATATTTTTTGAGATATTTCTTGGCCACTTTTGTTTTTCTGAATGGGTCACGGGGTAGATGTTAGGGTAGACAGATCCAAGGCTCAGGATGTGGGTCTGGGTAGTAGTTGAGCTGTTCAGTCTGGGCTTCTGGGACCACTCCCCTCAGGGGAGGGCAGAATCAGCTCTTATATGCCCATGTCATTTAAGACTGGGGGAATCAGTTCTCCCAAGCCCGTGTTAGGAGTGGGGCCAGCTGTCCCATGAGAAACAGGGCTGCTATAGTGATCAGTGAGGGACAGAGCCAGCTATCTCCGAGCCAGTGAAGGGTGGAGCCCACTCAGCATAGTATTGAATTTGAACATACATGGTTCCTATGGCTCCCTGTGGTAACATGGGACATGGACATCTGGAAGGCTTTTATTACTGTTTCAATCTCCTTATTTGTTAGGTTATAGGCTTCTTAGTTAGTCTGAGGGTTTAGTTTAATCTAGAAATTCAACCATTTCTTTTAGGTTTGTAATAGTATAACTGAGTACAAGTTTTAAAAATAGTCCCTTAGAACATTATGATTTTTTGGTAGCTGCTGTAATGTTTTCCAGTGTATTTCTGATTCTGTTATTTTGGGTCTTATTATTCTCCTTTTGATTAGTGGGTCAAGGGCCTGTTGGTATTGTCAATGTTTTCAAAAGAAGAAGGAAAGAAGAAGAAGAAGAAGAAAAAAACAACTTTGGATTTATAAATCCTTTGTATTGTTTTGTTTCTATTTCTTTAATTCCTGTCTGATTTTTATGATTTCTTCCCACTAAGTTGTTTGAATTTGGCTTTTTCTTATTTTTCTAAATTTTTGAGTTACAATGCTGTCATTTATTTGTGCTCCTTCTTATTTTTTAATGTTGTCATTCAAGGCTATGAATTGTCCTTAGGGGACTGCTTTCAATGTTTCCCAGAGGTTTTGTTTTATTGTGTTTTTATTTTCATTTTATTCCAGGACATTTATATTTCTTTCTTTATTTATTCTTTGACATATTTATTATTGAGTAGTAAATTGTTTAATCTTCATAATTTTGTGTATTTTCTAGAATTTTCTTTGTTGTCAATTTTTAGATTTTTTTGGATTGCAGTCAGATAGGTAAAATAAATGATGTCAATCTTTTTCAACTTGGATTTTGTGTCTCAGTATGTTATCTCCTTCAAAGAAGCTTTCTATGTGCTGCGGAGTTATGCACAGTTTTTAATGTCTTGTTAGAATATTCTGTAGATACCTGAGTAAGTCCATTTGATATATGATGTCATTTAATTATTATATTTATCTGTTTTTTTGTACAGATGACCTATTAGAGAAAGAGATGGGTTGATGTTCATTTGTGTCTTTTAGCTCATAATGTTTTTATGAAATTTGGTACACACATGCATACATAGAAGTGTCTTCTTGGTTAACTGCTCCTTGAAGAGAATGAAGTGTCTGCCCTTACCGCTTAGTTTCAGTTTGAAGCCTGTTTTGTTTGACCGTAGGACAGTAACTCCTGCCTACTTCTCTGCTCACTTCTGATTGGAGTCCTTTTGTCCACTTTGTGACTTCGCTTTCAAACAATATTCATAAATGAGGACTGCACTGTATGCAAGCTACCAGAAGGTGTCACTGTAGCTCCTGTCAGGAGTCCTATTTTCTTTAATGGCTCAACCTAATTATCCTTTTCTGCCCAGACCCTCACTCAGCAATAAAGCACTACTCAGAATAGGAACGCCTGGCCAGATTCCCAATAGTTGGCACAGAGCTGGAGTTAAGGAGCCTCTAACCAATAGACTCCCAAAACGTGCAGCAACAAGACCATTCTACATTATTGCATGTCAAAAGTAAAAGTAAGCATAAATGCCTTTGCCTTCACAGTAGTAATATAGTCCAGATGTATGTTAGCTTGGGTTTGTTTGTTTTCTGTTTTGTCTATTTGAAACAGGTTGTTACTGTATAGTTCAGGCTTGCCTCAAACTCCCAACTCCTTCTCCTCTTAGTTTTCCATGGTGGGAGTGTAAGCATGGGCTACCTGCATGCTGGGAGTATAAGCATGGGCTACCTGCATGCTGTATATCCAATGTCTCTTAAGATGGGAGTCTCTGACCATGTGTAGATTAAAAAACGAAAGACTTGGTGAGCTCCTCTATTCCCCTCACCATTTTGAAATAATCAACTCCTGACCAGCCTTGTTTCATTGGTTCCCAAGCCCAGCTAGGCTACACTGAACTAAACCCAAATATCATATTAACTTGTTTATTGCTGAGTGAGGGTCTGGGCAGAAAAGGATAATTAGGTTGAGCCTGTTAGGATGTGGTAAACACAAGCACATACTTTAAAATAGAAATGACTTAAAATAGCAATGAATGTGTGTTTTCATGAAATGTACCAAATCCACTTCAATTTCCCCCACTAATTAATTAAGTTTTCCAAGGGTAGTAGGGTACCAAAGGTATGAAAGAAGAGAGTTTATATATTCTAGATTAAAATGTTAAGTGGAGATATGGGGCTGAGTAAAGTGGGAGAAGCTCTACTGTAAACAGAATGTTTGAACAGGTGTGCATAGTTGTACACAGTGCTCCCCAAAGATGTGTTAGTAAATAAAAATGTCAGTGCCAGACAAGGGATTTCTCCCTAAAAGTTATTCCCCTCAGAGAGCCCAGGCACAACCAAGGCAACACAAGTTAGTGCCAATGCCCTTGGTTGCCCACCATAATATGATGGTAAGATACTTCAAAGGCAGAGGCACTTTATATCTATGGGTTAGAGATCAGCTTGGTCTACATAGTGAGTTCTAGAACAGCCATGACTACATAGAAAGACCTTGTCTCAAAATAAAATAAAATAAAAAACTAAAGATACCATGGCTGAGTACATTATTCACTCTGGATGTGGAACACAGAGAAATCACCCACCTGAATAACTTATGTACTGCCAGAAGATGATATGTAGGCTGTTCAAAGAGAAAGGGTATCAATGGGTGTGTCCAGTGCTGAACCTCACATACTAAAATACATGCTTAGAAGATGTTCTCCGGTGGGAGTGTAAGCTGGTTCAGCCACTCTGGAAGGCAGTATGGCGATTTCTCAGAAAACTAGGAATCAGTCTCCTCAAAGACTCAGCAATACTACTACTGGGCATATACCCTAAAGATGCACATTCATGCTCCAAAGGCATTAGCAGCATTATTTGTAATAGCAAGAACCTGGAAACAACCAAGATGCCCCTCAAGTGAAGAATGGATTGACAAACTGTGTTACATCTACATAATGGAGTACTACTCAGCAGTAAGAAACAATGATATCCTAAAATTTGCAGGCAAATGGATGGATTTGGAGAATATCCTCGTGAGTGAGGTCTCACAAATTCAGAAAGACTGGTGAAGTTTAAACAAAAAGCAAAGCATGCCCAAGCTGCAAACCACAACCACTGAACAGCTCGTGATCTGAAACACCTTGGACTGGCATCTTGGAGCCCATTCCCTCCTGAGGAACACCTGACTCAGTCTTGATGTGAGGGTGAGGAAAGCAGATCTGCTTGGAGTGGATGTTGAACTAAGCCAACTTGGGACCTTGGGACCTCTTGCCCTTCCTGGGGAGGAGATAAACTGATGGAGAGAAGAGAGAATGACTGGGAGGGCCTGGAGGGGGAAGGTAGCCTGAACAAGGGGATAGATGGATTTTAAAAAAATGACTTTTTTCATAATAAAATATAATAATAAAGACTAAAGAGCTAGCAAGTTACATGCCTGGGCCCTACAGTGGTGATATGTGAAATATTTAATAAAACCTGAAGTATCAAGAGATCAACACCCAGTCAAAAACTAGGCAGAGAGATCAGGAATTTCTTGATCTTTGAGTACAAGGCCAAACAGCTGGGCTTCAAAGGCACACACCTTTAATCCCAGCACAGGGAAAGCTGGGAGTGGTCATCTATGTCCCTAATTCCATAACTCCAGAGACAGAGAACTTTCTTTGTTTCTATGAGTTCAAGTCTGTCTACCAAATAGAGTAGTTCCCACCTTTAATCCTAATCTAGATAGGATACAGCTGGCTAGGAAGGGGATTTAAGGCCGAGGAGGAAACCAGCAGAGGCAGAAGCAACCAGGAGTGAAGTTGAGGAAGCTGAAAGATAGCTGGGTGAGATTAGATTGTGGTGTTTCTTCTCTCTGATATTTCAGCCTCCCCCCCCCCAAAAAAAAGAAGATGTTCCCAAAATTGTGGCATGGTAGTTTTAGGCATGGCCAATCACATTTAGATTGGATATAAAGCCTGTTTTACAGAAAATATTTTGTTTCTGGTATTATAAACATGGTCAAAAGCTTATGGTGTAGGAGACCATAGGCCCTAGCGGGTAACCTACTGTTGTTCTGTTATGTGGCTATGTAGTCAAACTATATTCTAATTTTTATTTTATTCACATAGATTTCTGCTGCTCACAACTTTGATCTGAGAAGCTCCATTTAGTAATGGTTAGTGATTAGTGCAGAGACTCATAACTGGCCAGGCCTAAGTATAAATAATTTGTGCTCAGGTATAGATTGATTGTCTATCAACCTCCCTTCATGCAAGATTTGAATACTTTGCAGAGAGGAGTAGAGCAAATGTGAGAGCGCTTGGTTAAGAAGAAGAGCTATAAAATACTGACATCTGGACATAGCATGAGTATTTTATGCATCAATTTATAGCACCCATAAATACCCGCACTGGCAAGTTTCCCATGCCCAAGTAGATGACCCCATGTCCATATGTCCATGGGCAGTACTAACTGGACCCAGAGGATTATTATTAATAAAAACTAAAAGCAAAATGAGAGCATGCAGTTGAGATTGAGATAGAATGGGGCATTAGGTAGAGCCAAAAGGAGTTAGCAATGAATATATGTGATGAATATAAAATGTATGAAAATTTCAAAGAATAAAGGATATTTTTTTAAAAGAGAGATGTGTTTGACAAGGAGCCAAATCCTTTCTTATGCAGTCTGTTTGTTTTGCAGTTTTAGTGTTTTATGTCTTTGTATCATGCATCCCTTCTCCTGAACTATTTCACTTTTGGATCTCAGTGAAATGATGCAGGAATAGAAGGGTAGAGGAACCACTCCCATGGGGAAATACACAGAGGGTGTTTGCCTTTCAAATTGTTCACCTGCCAATCATAACCCTTGGCAAATCCAGTTCATCATTCTAGATTTTCTTCATCACCTTGACTCAGCATGCTTTCTTCTAGATAATGTTGCCAAGAACTTGGAAAAAGACATCTTTCCAATACTGTTAGTATCAGAATAGCCTTGTCAAAGGAATTAGAAGAAATAAACAGTGTTTGCTTGGGTTTAAGTGTATCCCTCACAGCACATTTTGGAACCCTTAAATTTGGGGAGTGCAACAGTGTTAGTTAGTTAAGGCCTGGTGAGAGATGCTGAGACTCTGCAAGCTCTGCACCCAGGAACCAGTGATGGCCATGATAAAATTGCTTGAGGGTGCAAGCTTAACAGTTCTGTACCCAGTGCTGTGTTGTGTTCATCAGGAAGGGGCTGAAGAGAGGAAGCTTAGTCTCATGCTATTTTGCCTTCTTTCTTTTCTCACACAATACAAAACCATAACTTTGTGCTTCTCAGCATCCAGAATGATTATGACTCTTGTGTATTGTTCAGTCTCAAGTGTCTGTTATAACAGCACAGTCCCTGAGATGACATTCTTGAGCAATTGACCTGAAATCCAAGGAGCTGAAAGAAAATGCTTTGCCAATGAAACAGTACTTCTCCTTGTAAGAGCAACACATGAGGATCATCTCTAGATATGGGCAGCCCCTTCATTTGACACAAATGGAATATGACAACATACAAAGACATTATTCTTTACCAATACAAAATTTAGGGATTTCAAATAGAAATTGGAAATTCAGAAAACGTATCTACCATAAAGAGGCTTACTGCGTTCCAGATCTGAAATTCCTTAACAAAATTGACATGGGATATTAGCAAATGTAGCTTTATGGCAGTGTATTAACTTTTGCATAATCTATAAACTACAAACTAGTGTTTCTCCAAAGGTTAGAAGGATAATAGAGTATCATACCTGCATAAAAGCTATACTTCAAGGATGAAATTGAGCTGCAGATTGTAAAGAAACAATATATAAATTTGTTTCTTGATTCAGCTTCAACTCTAATATAGCAATTGACTCTAATGTGCTGTTAGTTATGATTAATATAATACCAAAATAACTAACTATAAATCATTTGGAAAGTTTTCATTTCAGACCTGTTTTAGTTCAATAAAATTTCAACAGAATGAATGTAGACATTGATATGAAATCAATTTATCACTCATTAAGCCAACATTTAAAGACATCTTCAAAAATATAAATCAGTGTCATTGTTCTAACAAGTTTTAATAATTTTCTTATTTCCATTGAGACATATTATGTAGGTAGCCTCTCATCATTTTAAAATGAATTAATAAATTCATGAATTAGAATGTCTCATTTTAATTTGTAATACAGTAAATAAGATAATAGGAAGGGATAGAGGTGGATAAAATAAGAGGAAGGTTAACCAAAACAATCACTATATATATATATGCATATACATCGTGGAAATGCACTATCTTGAAAGATATTACACATGTAAACCATGTGTGTGTGTGATAACATTTAGAAAGGAGACCATGAGCAGCTAATGATAAGAAATGATGAGGAATGGAATGAGGCCAAAGGTCATGTCATGAAAGAGGATATTACACTCTGTATTTTTTATTTTCAACTTCATCATGTTATTTTTCTTTTTGTGGTGGGTAATGGTATAAAACTGTAGTTGATGGAAAAAATGTAAAACCCCAAAGATCATTGCTTCCTTCTTAATTGTGCACCAGAACTAGTTGGTAAGACTTTATTGTTGATGACACCATGGTGGCAAGATACAGAGAAAACAGCAGAGATTAAACCAAAAGCTGCTCCCAACTAGCCAGCTTTTATAATGGCAGAAAGTATTACTCAGACTTCTGGGAAAGAACAGGCATTAGTGTTCTACCCAGCTGTGAACCCTAAGAACTACAATACCAAGTCATCAGGCAAGGGGTAGCTATTGGTAAAATGATGCCACAACTGACACAGAGGTAACCAACTGCTCTCTTACTAGATATGAGTTCTATACTGCAGGAGTGATTTTGTACTTGGTACTGCAAACCTGGTCAGAAACTCGTGGCTGTAGAGGATATGGGCCCTAGGAGTATTATTTGTAAGGATTTTTGGCACGCAGTAGCTACCTGATAAACGTACTAGTCCAAATAACCTAACACGGTAGAATAGGCCACATGTGGAGGTCCCAACCCTTTCATTCGTATTTATGACCTAGGTGAAGCCACATAAACCCACATAGCATACAAGCTATCTGGGCACTCTCTGCACCCCCCATCCACATTCATACTTTAGGCGTGGCTATGTAAACCTGTGCCCACCTGTTCTCTTATGAGCGAATGCCATGAGGGAGGTCGGTCTCTCTTCTCTCTTCTTTTCCCTTGCACCTGCCTGGCAACTTCCTCGAATAAACTCTCGTGTGGTTACTGGTAGTGTGGTCTGTTCCCATGTGTGATAACAACACTATTTGTTACCTAAATTAACAGAGTACTTCCTAAACATCCATATTTATTCATGTAGACATATGCTACCCTCAGCCTTAATTTGAGAGACTTCTCTTTACAATGAATGATGTTGAATTTAGAGACAGTTCTGCTGCTCAAAGTGCTGGAAAGGGGAATGGTTGAGTGCTGCAGTATTTATAAAACTCAGAGACAATCACAGAAGGTGCAGAAAGAACATAAGAACTAGAAAACAGAGGAGGGTGACAAAAGTCTGGGCATGAGACGCCCATTGCAATCATGAATGCACAGCAGCTGTGTTTTTCTGCACTGGGGCCATAAGACTAGACATGTCAGTAGCCAGTAATAGATGACAGCAGTGCCCATAGGGGCTGCCCATCCGTGTTGGCTCTTGGAAGATTATGGATAATTGGTATTTTCAGATTTGTACTTACTGGTGAATTCACCAGGCTCCACTGAATAGTTTCATATCCATGTTCACACAGATGACCCAGGTTAAAACCCAGTAAAATATAAATAAATGAATGTGGGAGAGGGAGCTGTCTGGAGGAGGAGAGTTGGCAGGGATGGGAGGGAGATGAGAGATGATGAAGGAATGAAAGTGATTATAATATACATACATGTCTAAAATTGTCAAAGAAGAACCGTAGTTAGTGAAAAGTAATTGAAATTATATATCATTATAGAGGTTTATGATATTAATATATCAAAAATTGAGAACTTTTCATGTACTAATTTCTGTCCAATGCTAACTTTTCACCACAATAAGACTTCTTCCCCTCATTCTCTCCCTGTCCCTTTCTCATATGACAGATTCATTTGATGAAAGCAATGAAACTTCATAATAAAATTTGTGTATGAAGAGTAGATCACAGGAACAGCTCCATTAAGCAAATGCTAAATGGCACACTTAGCTTTGGCTTCCACAGTCTACACAATAGCTATAGGAATAAAAACATCTCATCAATTTGCTTTGCTATATGTTAAGATTTTTAGAGGTATTTTTTATCTAAAGGAGACCCCAAGGTCTCCTTACCCGACATGAGCTCACACAAGTGAGCAGGTCTAATAATTTGAGAAAACACATGCTGTTCCTCATTGTTGCAAAACAGATCAGCATTATCCATAAGATGACAGCTTTGGACTCTTCTGCTCATTAGTATCTCTAGAAATACTCACTCTACACATTTTTGAAACTCTAAGAAAAAAAAGATCCCTATTTCAATGTCTTTTCTTTTTATTCACACTCCAAGTGTGAGCACCATTCACAAAGTATTGGATTTGCTAGCATGGCTCATGAAAAGGGATCCAAATGATGAGTCATTTGTTCGTTTCAAGACTTCAATCACCAAAGAAATGAAAGGTGTCTAAAAGCAGGGTATGGGTATACTTGGCAATTTATATAGCCCACTTGACCCCCGCATTAACAGAATTTCATACCTAGATTACTGTGGCTATGTTCTCACATAGTGACAGCCAATAAAAGAAATGCACTTCAACTGTGTCTTTCATGTTTTCTTCACTCTAAAATGTATCAAGAACTTGTAGATGTAAGAATGTTGCATAGATAATGAACTGTGTTCTCTTAAGAAGCTAGCCATGTGCTTAGTCAACTGTCATTCTCCAAAATGAGACACTGCATGAGTGTATCTTCCTGAACTATTAATACAGGTATGGTGTCTTGAGTAGCCACCTACACACAATAAACAGCTATTAAGCACCTACTGTGAATGTGTTTAGGAGCCCAAAGCAGACTTCCTGATCTCTTCAAAACAGCAAGAAGCAATTCTCTTAAAAATATTGAATACATATGCAATAAAAAATCATTTATATTCTAAATGCACTGACAGTCATTATTCTCTTTTATATTAGGGGTTCAACAGTCAGCAGGAAACACCATTTGGCTTACAGATTTCTCATTTATATCATCTTATAATGTTAAATTAATGGCACCTGTCCATCTGAGGTGCTAATGGCTCATCATAGAATCAACGTCAGCAGGGGAGAGAGCAGAGTCCTCTGGTCTCTGTGGCCAATGAACCCTGTTATGGCAGGTGTATCAGCTCAGGAGTGGGCCAACACTATGGCAGCTTCTTCTAAAGCATGAAAAAACAAAGTTCTTGGTAAATACCCTTCTCTCCTTTTCACATCTAAATATGAACTGTCAGATAAGCAATTAGACCTTTGAGAAAGAAAAAGAGATAAGAGGAGAAAATGATGACTCTTAGTTTGCTTTTCCAAGATGACCTTTGCTTGTATCAAGCTGATAAATCTAAGCAGCACAAATGACCCCTTGTCATCTTGACGCAGAATCATCAACATTAAGCCAATAACCTTTCCTTTCTGAATTATCCCCAATATCTCACGTTAATATCAGCATTCTAACATAAAATATAATATAACTTTTAAAAGACCCAGAATCTTTAAAACTATCCAGACACTTTAAAAGTTCAATCTCTTTAAAATATCCCAAATCTTTAAAAGTCAAAAGTCTACCAACTGTGGAATCCTGTAAAATTACACACACACACACACACACACACACACACACACACACACACACACACACACAATTTCTTATTCTAAAAGGGAAGACACAGGGAACAAACACAATCTGAGAAAACCAAAACCAAAGCCCAATAACAAAAAAATGTTCAATGTCTGGCTTCCCAAGGGCTTGAATAAGTCTACCCAAATAAACTCTGAAACCTGCAGCACCGGATTGTCTTCTAGGCTCAGGCATGCTCCCTGCCACACCTTCCAATGTCCTTGGTGGTCATACTACAGTACCACTATCTCTAATATGTTGGAATCTTAACAGGCTTCACCTTCCCACAAGGCTTCCTGGACTCTCTTCAGGGACCCCACCTTGTCACATGGCACAAAACCTTAGCTGTTCTCCATGATCCCATCAATCCTACATCTCTCATGGGGCTAAAACTAGTACCTCCTGGGAGACTCTTGCCCATTGCCAAGTTCGGCTGGCAACAGGAAATGCAGCGTTGGTCTCCTCTAGACCACAACTTCTGTGTTCTGACACTGGAGAACATTCCCAGAGTATTTATCCTCAATGAGGCTGGTCTCTTCTTAATCACCTGTAATTTCTCAACCAGACCTTGAGTCTAGATGTTTTTCAACTGTGTCCCAGTTTTGTTTTGTTTTGTTTTGTTTTGTTTTTAAGCTTACCTTTAAGTATGTTGGTCTTTTGTCAATCACAGCCAATTCCTCACTCCAAGTGACCAGAAACAGACTCCTAATTCAAAACACCACATAAACAGCTCTGATAGAGTCTTTACTTCTCCCTGAAACTTCACAAGCCAGGTCTCCATTGTCTGTACTCTCAACATTCTCATCTTCCAAGCTCCCACAGAACTGCCCATTAAATTCAAAGTATTCAATAGCTTTTCCAGCCCAAAGTTCTAGATGCCATCCCAATTCTCCCCCAAAACAGGACTGTCATGATTATATCACACCTTCCTGGTACCAATTTTTATCTCAGTTAACTTTCTATTGTTGTGAAAAAAAAGCATGACCAAAAGCAATGTGAGGAATACAGGGTTTATTTCACCTCACAGGTGGCAGTACATCATTAAGGGGAGTCAGGCCAGAAACACAAGGCAAAAATTGAAGCAGAATCCACGGAGGACAGCTTCTTTGTGGCTTGTTCCTCATTGCTTTCTCAGTTTTGTTTTCATACACCTCAGGACCATCTGTCAAGAACTTGTGCCACCCACAGTGGGTGGGACATCTCTCAAATCAACCACAAATTAAGAAAATGTCCAACAGACATGCCTAAAAGGTCAATCTGATGGAGATATTTTCCTAATTAATGTTCTGTCTTCCCACATGACTTTAGCTTCTGTCAAGTTGACAAGAGAGCTAACCAGAACAAGTTGCTAGAGTAGACAAGTAGATCTTAGAAATATTTTTGGTAGAAAATATCTTTAACATTCCATGCTCGTGAATTAGTAGAATTAATACTATAAAAATGAACATTCTGTCAAAAACTATTTACAGATTCAATGTAATATAAATTAAAAAAAAAAAAACTATTGTAATACTCATATGGAACCACAAACGACCCTGGATAGCCAAAATAATTCTGAATGAAAAAAAAAAACAGTTTGGGAGAGATTACCATTCCAACCCTTAAAGTATATTACAGAGAAGTAGTAAGGAAAACAAATAGGGTACTGCCAAAAACAGACGTATAGACCAATCAGAACAAAATCCAATAACCTAATACATAACTTCAGCTACTAAATTCTTGACAAAGATGCCAAAATATAAGCCAGAGGATAAAAAGCATCTTAAACAAATGATTCTGGGAAAACTGAATGTCCTCATGCAGAAAGAAAGAAATTAGATCCATTCATCCCTCTATCTATCTATCTATCTATCTATCTATCTACCTATCTATCTATCTATCATCTCCTTGCACAAAAACTAATTCTAAATGGATCAAAGGCCTAAACTCAGAACCTAAAACACTGAAACTGCTGGAAGAAAATTTAGGCAGTACCATACATGATACAGGACTTTCTGAATAGGACTCTATTTGCTCAAATTGACAAGTGAGACGTTATGAAACTGAAATGCTTCTGTTAAGCTAAAGAAATAAACAAGTGGGTGAAGAAGTTACAGAATGAAAATCTTGGCCAGCTATATGTTTGATAGAGTTTTAATATCAAGAATATGTAAAGGGTTCTGCTTCCGGGACCAGGTGCTGTCTGCAGAGTGAGTCCCAGTACACTCTGTAGCAGGTACAGATAAAGTCTGCATGTCACTATACCCACAGCTGCTTCTGAGGGAATTTGCATGGCTACCCACCTCCACCTCCAACTAAGCAAACAGATAATGACTGGGGTCCCTGAAGGACAGACTCAGAACCCGCCCAGGAGGGTGACAGGAGGCGCACAAGCTTGAGTGGCACAACTGACCAGGAGCCATCTAATTGTGAATCACTGAAGCCATGGGCAAACGTCAGTGCAAAAACTTACATAATAATACAAAGAACAACAAGGTAACTCCAGAAGAAAGTGGTGATCTTACAAATACAAGAAAGACCTGAAATCAGTAATGAAGAGAAAACAGAAGGAAGTAACACCAAAATTCCTTTTGTATGATCATCGAAGATCGCAAAGAAGATATGAAAAATAGCCTTAAAGAAATAGAAGAAAATACAAACAAAAAATTGGAAGAGATGAACAAATCTATGAAAGAAATATGTGAGGAACTAAAAGCTGAAATAGAAGCAATTAAAAAAAGGCACAAAATGAGGCCAAGATGGAAACAGAAAATCTGAAGAAAAAAGCTGGAACCACAGATACAAGCATAACAAACAGAGATCAAGAGACGGAAGATAGAATCTCTGAAGTGGAAAACTCAGTAGCTCAAACAGATATATCAGTCAAAGAAAATACTAAAACTAAAAAAGCCATAACTCAAAATGTTCAGGAAATATATAGCACCTTGAAAAGACCTAATTTGAGAATAATAGGAATAGAAGAAATAGAAGAATACCAGCTGAAAGGCACAGATAATGTTTTCAATAAAATAATAGAAGAAAACTTCCCTAACCTGAAGAAGGAAATGCCTATAAAGATACAAGAAGCTTACAGAACACCAAATAGATATGACCCCCAAAAAAAGTTAGTGCCCTACATTATAATCAAGCCACAAAACATACAGAACAAAGAAAAAATATTAAGAGCTGAAAAAAAAGGGCCAACTCACATATAAAAGCAGACCCATCAGAATAATGCCTGACTATTCAATGAAAACAATGAAAGCTAGAAGGGCTTGGTCAGAAGTTATACAGATGCTAAAAGAGCATGGCTGCCAAACTAGAATACTATACCCTGCAAAATTATCAATCACCATAGATGGAATAAACAAGATATTTCATGACAAAGTCAAACTGAAACAATATCTATCTACCAATCCAGCACTACAGAGAGTATTAGAGGGAAAACTCCAACCTAAGGACCCAGATACACCCACAAAATCATAAACAATCAATAATTCCACAGAAGAATACCCCAGAGAAAGGAAATACAAACAAGTTACCACCAAAAATAGAAGGAAATATCAATCAATGGTCACTAATTTCCTTTAATATCTATGGTCTCAACTCACCTATAAAACGTCACACACTAACAAGATGGATACAATAACAGAAGCCATCCTTCTGTTGCCTACAAGAAACACACCTCAACTGCAAAGACAGACACAGGCTTAGACTAAAGGGGTGGGAAAAGATTTTCCAGGCAAATGGTCCTAAGACACAAGCGGGGGTTGCAATCCTAATATCTAAGAAAGTAGACTTTAAGCTAAAAGCAATTAATAGGGACCAAGATGGTCACTACTTATTCATCACAGGAAAAATTGGTCAAGAGGAGATTTCAATCTTGAATATTTATGCCCCTAATATAAGGGCACCTACTTATGTAAAAGAAACATTGCTAAAGATCAAATCCCACATCAATTCTTACACCCTAATAGTGGGAGACTTCAGTACCCCACTTTCAACCCTGGATAGATCAACTAGACAGAGTTTCAACAGAGAAATAAGGAGTCTAAAAGAGGTTATGATGCAAATGGATTTAATAGATATCTACAGAAGCTTCCACCCAAACGCAAAGGAATATACATATTTCTCAGCTCCTCATGGAAGTTTCTCCAAAATTGACCACATAATTGGTCATAAAGCAAATATCAACAGAAAAAAAAATGGAAATAATCCCTTGTAACATATTGGACCACCAGAACCTAAAGTTCAACAACATCAAAACTCAAAGAAAGCCTACGAACTCATAGAAACTAAACATCACTCAGCTGAACCATCTCTGAGTCAAGGAAGAAATTAAGAAAGAAATTAAAGTCTTCCTAGAGTTTAATGAAAATGAATTCACAACATACCCAAACTTGTGGGACACAATGAAAAAACAGTATTAAGAGGAATATTCATAGCACTAGATGCCTATATGAAAAACCTAGAGAAATCCCACACTAGAGACCTCAGCTGAAAGCCTTACAACAATTAGAAGCAAACTCACCTAGAAGGAGTAAACAGCAGGAAATAATCAAAATTAGAGCTGAAATCAATACAATTGAAACAAAAAGAACAATACAAAGAATCAATGAATCTAAGAGTTGGTTCTTTGAGAAAGTTAAAAAGATATAAAAACCCTTAGCCAAACTAACTAAAAACCAGAGAGAGAGTGTTCAAATCAAGAAAATCAGTAACAAAAATGGGGACATAACAACAGACCCCCAGGAAATACAGAGAATTATCAGATCATATTTTGAAAATCTGTATTCCACAAAAATGAAAAACCTAGAAGAAATGGGCAGCTTCCTGGATAGGTCTCATCTAACAAAATTAAATGAAGATCAGATTAATTACCTAAGGCCTATACCCCTTAAGGAAATTGAAGCTGTCATTAAAAACCTCACCAAAAATAAAAGCCCTGGTCCAGATGGTTTCAGTGCCAACTTCTACCAGACATTCAAAGAAGAATTACTACTGTTACTCCTCAAACTATTTCACACAGAGGAAACTGAAGGAATATTGCCAAATTCCTTTTATGAGGTCACAATTACACTAATACCCAAGCCACTCAAAGACACAACAAAGAAGGAGAATTACAGATCAATTTCCCTCATGAATATAGATGAAAAAATTCTCAACAAAATTTTGGCCAACCGTATACAGCAATGTATAAAAGATATCATCCACCATGACCAAGTAGACTTCATCCCTGAAATGCACGGCTGGTTTAACATACAAAAAATTGTAAATGTTATCTATAATATAAACAAACTAAAGGAAAAAAACCACATGATCATATCCTTAGATGCGGAAAAAGCCTTTGACAAAATCCAACACTCCTTTATGATTAAAGCCCTGGAGAGATCAGAAATACAGGGAGAATACCTAAATATAATAAAGGTGATTTACAAGAAGCCGACAGCCAGTATCAAACTTAATAGAGAAAAACTCAAAGCAGTCCCACTAAAATCAGGAACTAGACAAGGATGTCCTCTCTCCCCTTATCTATTCAATATAGTTCTCAAAGTTTTAGCTTATGCAATAAGGGAATGAAAAGAGATTAAAAGGATAGAAATTGGAAAAGAAGAAGTGAAACTATCTCTATTTGCAGATGACATGATTATATACATAAGTGACCCACATAATTCTTCAAAGGAACTGCTACAGCTGATAAACACCTTCAGCAATGTAGCAGGATACAAGATTAACTCAAAGAATTCAGTAGCCCTTCTATACTCTAAAGATAGAAGAGCTGAAAACAAACAAGGGAAACATTACCCTTCATAATAGCTTCAAAGAATATTAAATACCTTGGAGTAACTATAAC
>PVIH01001275.1:0-247471 GCA_004025045.1 Sigmodon hispidus | reverse complement strand
TATGTAATAGAATAATAACAAAAATATAATAAAAATAGAAAACTATATTTTTCATACATATCCAATATATAACATACATAGTATTATGTATACAAATTTATATGCATTTAATTTTATATAGAGATATATATTTATATGTAAACATGTTAATATTTATATAAGTATATATTAAATAAATGTGTTTATATTTATTCATATATTTTAAATACATCTAAATATTTGTTTAATATATATTAATAAATATGTGAAATGTGTGAAAATTTATATATGTGAATGTGTATTTGTATATACACATATGTATGTTTATAAATATTTATATACAAAATATGTATATATATATATCTTACACACAGACACAGAAAAGGGCTGTAGGCTAATCACTGATTTACCAAAGTAAGAGGCACTATTATGAATGGCCGAAACTTTCATCATCCACCAGGAACAATGAGGCATTTGGAGGGTGGACAGCCATGATGAAGTGCTCACTGTGGTCATGCCGAGAAGGAATTCCAGGACAGCCAGGTTTAGTGACTGCTCTGTGGACTGTGTCTCTGGCTCATTTTTGCATTCCCACTTTGGCCCTGGTACAGTGACTAATAACCCTTTAGCCTGGGACTTCAAGCTCTGGCATGAACTCCTTCAGACAAAGCCATCATTCTCAGGAGTCTAGTGTGTGGTAATGACCCAGAAGCAGGCAGAATGCAGACAGGGAGATGCAGGCACTCTTCTGGGAAGTGAGGTCATTAAAAATAATGAGCAACCTTTCACTTCCTCCTGTTTATTAAGTTTTAGCAAAGGATGACCTGATACTTATATTTTTTCACACAGTTTCCATTTTTACTAATATCCATTGCCAGATGCCTAAGAATATTTCCCAACATGATGTGTGGTGTTTGGAATCATGCTCTAAAACACCCAGTCTCTTTTCCTTTTCTGTGTTTGTTTTGGACATATTAGAATCGGCCTTTTAATTAGTTGGCTCTGTGCTGAACAAAAATTTCTCATCCTCCTCATCTCTAAAATTTGCAAGGACAGACTGCAAATGTCCATCCCAAGTTTCCATTCATTTCAAATGTCTCCCTGGAACTGACCCCACCGTCCTAACTCATGCCTAAGGACCTCTAGAAACGGTTTCAACACTTAATTGTTGGCAGAGTTTTGCATTCAGAATTCTGATAGGAGAAGAGGCGGCTGAATGAACCAGATGGTTGGTAAAAGGCCAGACTTTTGGTCTTGAAGAGATTTCTAGCATGAATTATGAAGCTAACTCTGAGTTAGTACTTTGTTCCCGGAGAATGGCTGCCTGAGTGCCAAATCACAGAGCTGAACTTTTAGCTGTTCTTCCCCTTGTAGCTAACAACTTACACCAAGCTTTGATCAAAGGGAGAGAGGTATAACTGTTAAGACCTTGGGAATTGTCAGCACGACAAGAGTCCTAGTGATGGACCTCTGGGTCCAAGCACTCCAGGCTTCCTGTGAGCAGGATAGATAGGAAAAAATGTTGGAGCAACTATCAAGTACCTTTCAGGTTCATTTTCACTATTAAATTGCATCTTGATGTTAGCTGCAGGAAGTTTGCTTTTTCATCCAGGAAAGATGCATATAATGTTAAAATACATGAACTCATTTAACAGGAGTTTATTTTCCAATAGCTAGGCATGGAGACCTATCCTGAGGCTGCAATTGATAAAAGGAGAGGTCTCCTTTTTAACAATCACCTTCATAGGTCTCACAACTTAATCATAGGCCTGGCTGATTAGAAGCCTGTGTACATGATGGGAGAGGGAGGAAGTGGGAGTTGCTGAGGAGACCAGGAGGAGAGACTGATCATTTTCTCAACAACTCCAAAGTCTCATCTCCTGGATCCATGCTTGCCTATCACATTACTTACGAGGAAGCATGAACAGAAGATGATTTTGCTAGTGATGTCACAAATAAGTGTGTGCACATTGTTAGTTCCGCGCATAAAAGCAAGCACACGCTAGCAAGACCACGCATGGTGTTTATTTAAGAGAAAAGTCCCAGGCGGGTAAAGAGACAGAGAAGTAAGAAAGAAGTCAGGGGACAGAGAAGAAAAGGAAAGGACCGAGCACACTTGCAGCCGCTTTTAAGGGAAGGGGCGTGCACAGGTATGCACCATAGCTCCAGACAGGTGCTTCCGGGTCCAGTCATGGTCCAGGGAGGTGCTTCCTTACTCAGTGCTGCAGGGTTTACGTAGCCACGTCCAGAGGCGTGCCTCCGTGCAAGGTGCATCCCACCTGAGCTGAGGGGCTCAGCTAGGGAATGCCAGGAATCCTTACACACATGGCCAGAATAAAACTAGAAATCGGTGAAAATGGATATCCTTGCTAATAGTCTAGAACCTAGTAGAACTTCCCATGCTAGTGATAATGGCCTGTGTCTATGCCATTCGTGGACATGGGATCAGGAGCACATGAAAAGTCTCTCCATGTGGTAGGCGAAAACAAATTTTAATCAACCCAGAATTTAATTTAATAGCCATATGTGATCAGTAGCCATGATAACATTTTAAAAGGCAATGTCTATGGACAATGAATTACGGTGAACTTTGCATCCTCCCTCTTCAAGTTCACAGACACTCACAGGCTAGGAACCCTGTCAGAATATTTTCAGCTAGAGTCACAGACTGAGGTTCCCCAAGTGGGCAGGAGTCTTACATTTGGGGGCTGGCTTCAGGGTCTCATCTAGACTCCAGCTGTTCTCAACCACAAATACCTGGATTGCATTTTTAAAGCAAATTCTCCTGTTGGTACATGCGCTAATGAATCTGGAGAGACACAGCATCAAAGTAGAATCTCTCCCAAACTTCCCTCCATCTCCCCAAAGACAGAGGTGTGAACCTGGAAGAAATTAAAGGGCTGATGAATGATTAGTTTTCTATTTGAAAGTTAGAGAATAGTAATTGCTCAAACCTCTCTCTCTCTCTCTCTCTCTCTCTCTCTCTCTCTCTCTCTCTCTCTCTCACACACACACACACACACACACACTCACTCACTTAGGCTCATGCACGCCTGTATGTTTAAATGTTGTGCATCTCAGACCCAGTGACAACATGTGACTGATGGTTGCTTTGTTAGGAGTCCTAATCAAGGGATTAAGTAAATGAACTAGTTTAAACCTAACAGGAAATGAAGCAGACAAATGGACACTGCTTTAGGTCCCTTACCACAGGATCAAATTAATTATCTGAGTTTGTTTGAAATAAGGAAATGCTGTCAAGCAAAAAATTAAATTACTCTTGCTAGATACTCAATTATTCAATGATAATGTGCTAAATTGTCACAGCCTTGAGCTCCTGTTTTTGGTGAGTCTTTTGGCCTTAGAGATACACTTTCCTACTCTAGAAATTTATTTTTCAAGTAAAATGAATGTGGTTCAAATTTCCTCCTGGAAGAACAAGAAAGCAAATTAAAATGTAATGGTTTTTATAAAGTCTGTTTTAGGGGAAATGCTCCTACAGTTACATTAATATGGGGAGTGAGTGATAAGCACAAAGGTGGGGAGAGAATTCTCAGCCCAGATTAGTAGAAATGGTTCCCCTTGAGAATGTTAAGGCCAGGACTGTGGGAAGGCTGGACCTCACCTATGACTGTGTGCTTACGCACATCACTACACTTATTACTCAGGCATTATTGACAGACTTCTGCCTACAGACCCATGAACAGATCTGACTGCCTCATCAGGAAGTAACAGGAAATGGCATCATGCTTATTTTGCTTTACCCTTAAGGAAAGGAAGCAGACCTGTATCAATATAACACATTTCATATTTTAGCATGTTCACTAGGTGCCAACGAAGTTCTTTATTGCAAATAGGCCTTATGAAAACACTACTCACAAAATTGGCTTGTGATATGACTAACAACAGATCACTTCATGAGATAAGAGTAATAAAGCTTCCATTATTGGAAGCCAATAATCTGGTGAGAAGATTATTCACTGGACATAGTCTTTACCATAGTCAGTTTTCAAAACAGCCAATAAAAAAATCTTTAAAAACATTTCCTGTGTGGAGATGAAGAAGCAATGTCTGTGGGGCTGGTCAACTTGCCTACATACGTCAAGTTATAAACCCATCGAACTCCTAAAGCTATTTCCAGCTGGCTGAGTATTCTTCCTGTGAGGAAAGTCCCTAGAAGGAGAAAAGTAGAAAATAGAAATGGATAAAGAAGTCCAAGAATGCCAAGGCTTCCAACTTCAGTGAGTTAGGAGACTCATAAAATGTCTCTTCCTAAATTTATCTCTACTTTACCAAGCACAATCACACCCAAGATATTTGCTGAACAAAAGACTGTTTTAATCTCTTCTCAAAATATTCGTTTGAGACATAGTTTATGCAATTATGTGGGAATGTTGTATTAAGTTTTTAAACATTGAACAGAAAAAAAAATCTGTATTCTTTTCCTCTGTAGGATGATATTTGCATAAGACGGTGAAATAAACAGAAAAATAAAGAAACTAATTCCACTGCCACTGAGAAGAGTATGAAAAGCAGGGCTTTGTAAGTGACCCAGTGCTACTTAAAACTGAGAAGGAACAGTAGCATTAATTTAGACAAAATGGTCAGCTTTTGTGTAATAAGACTTCTCCTGGGGAGACACAACACACACATGTATACTTACCACTGATGGCAGACCAGAGTATGGATACCAACAAAGTCCAACTTGGTGAACCAATGAGTTCTATTAAGGTTACTTATAGATACAGAACTGGCTCAAATACAACCGCATCATCAAAGTATGTGCCAGAATTGTTAACAGCTTAGAAAAGCTGGGAATCCTGGAGCACATTGCACAGCCTGAAGGAAGATCAACTGGGTGAAAGTATTGTCTTAGTGTTCTATTACTGTGAAGAGACACCTTGACCAAGGCAACTCTTAGAAAAGCAAGCATTTAATTGAGGCTGGCTTACAGTTTTAGAGTGCTAGTTCATGATCATTGTGGCAAGAACCAGACAGACATGATGCTGGGGTAGTATCTGAGAGCTTTACATCATAATCTACAGGCAGGAAAGAGAGGGAAGGAGAAAGACAGACAGACAGACACACATACACACACACACACACACACAGAGAGAGAGAGAGAGAGAGAGAGAGAGAGAGAGAGAGACAGAGAGAGTGACAGAGAGAGAGAGAGAGAGACTTCTGGGCTTAGTATGGGCCTTTGACATATCTCAAAGCCCAATCCCAATGACATACCTTGTCTAATCATCCAACAAGGTCACAACTCCTACTCCTTCTTAACACAAAACTGAAAGCCAAATATTCAAATAAATGAGCCTATGGAAATGATTCTTATTCAAAGCACCTCAAGTGTAGGGATCCTTGGCTGTTTTCTGTCCCTTCCAGACCAAGACAGCTTACCTTGACTTGGTCTTTGCAATTTGGCTCATCTGAACTTGACTTACCAGTCTTTATCGCATACTTTTGGGAGACAGGGACCTAGTGAATCTGGTGAGTTTTAGAGACTTCCTGTAGCTGTTTTGAGATTTTATAACTTTGTATCTAGAAGCTTACCTAAAGCATGGAATGTTTCAATCTCAAAGGAACTGCTACACAGCATTCCATTCCTTTCTTCCTTCTTACATTCTTTCCAGGCCCACTTGTCAACCTTTGCCTTGGAAGATGGTGGCTATAGATGTCCGTTCATGACTAAGAGTAGGCCACTGTGCCATAGCCACATTCAACAGCATTACCAGTGGTTATGATTTGAGGCTCACAATAGTAGTATACTACCAGCATAAGCACCAATGTTTAAAAGGCAGTTTGAGAGGTGTGTTATATCCATCTGGTAAAAGGATAATGTTGGGTTTTGCTCTTTTAGCTCTTTTGGAGGGCCTGCCACCCAAGTCCCAAACAAATCACACATGGAGGCTTAGTCTTAATTATAAATGTCCCAATTTAGCTTGGCTTGTTTCTTGTCACCTTTCTTGACTTAAGTTATCCCATCTTCTGCCTCTGGGCTTTCTCTCTTCTTACTTCTATATAGCTTTCTTTCTTACTCCATTGCTAGTAGTGTAGCTGGGTGCCTGTCTCCTTTTTCCTCCTAGATGTCTCCTTCTATAGATTGTCTCTGCCTGCCAGCCCTGCCTATTCTTTCTCCTGCCTCACTATTGGCCATTTAGTTCTCTATAAGACCATCAGGTGTTTTAGACAGGCACAGTAACACTGCTTCACAGAGTTAAACAAATACAATGTAAACAAAGGTAATAGACCTTAATATTCTACAACAGGACAGAAGCTGCTTTCCCATTGGAACCTGTGAACTGCCCAGCCACAAGACTTTGTCCTGGCTTACAGTATCAGACATGGGAACTATCTCTTGTGGAGGGAGGCTTAAATCCTATAGAAAGGCTGTTGGTGTTACCTATGACAGCCCAGCCATTATTGCATAAGCCGTCACAGCCTAACTGTAACGCCACTAAATCTCCATACCAGACTTGATATACCAACTGGATTGGCCTTTTCTTTAACATTTTTTTGTGAGCATATTCTATCTGATACACTGAATTGTGATTCAAACCCAGCTACTCTTGTTCCTGGTTCTCTCAATATAATTTGTTCCTCCACTATGATCCTCCAGTCTTTGATATTTATGGTGACCTCAAATGGGGATAACCAAGCATTCCTAATGACATTGATAAGCCCTCAGAAACTTATTTCCCTCTTACTGTCTCAGATTATGCAGCCTTTGCCTTAAGAAGGAATGGTAAATTATTACTAAGTTTTTCTGTCTCTACAACTATCTCATTGATCCCATCTACTTCCATGCCCCACAGCTTCAAAGGTATGCTGTCTGTGACAAGCTCTTACACTGCATGTTTAAAAGTCTTTAATTTCAGCAGAAATCATTCAAGGAGAGCTATACCACCAGTGCTCACCCCAGATGGATGATAGCTCACAAAATCTGGGATTTCAGAGTGCACTGCACAGCTTGCAGGTAGCTCAACAACTTTCCAGACTACTTGCTATGTTGTCTCTGTCTTCTTTGCAGTTGGGCTTTTCTGACAATGACTGTAGGGCACAGTTGGCCCTTGCGCAACTTGCTGGAACATTGCATCATGCTCCCCAGCTATTGCACCTCCGCCACTTATGCTAATTAGGTGCTGAGTAGTGACCTATCCAAAGTGATCCCTGACTATGCTAATTTGGCACTCCTTACCACCTATCACCAGCTATATGCTAATGAGGCATTACTTTGGGCGCCAATCATATGGCTACACGTGGCCCAGTTTCCCTATATAAGCAGGCTGCATTGCAGGCACGGGGTCTTTCTTCCACCATTCTACCTCAACTGAGCTGTACTCCAATAAAGTGTGATCCGAGCAAAATCATGCATGTGGTGACTCATCATTCTGCAGGCCAGAAAGCAGCTCGCCACAAATGACTTTCAGTAGTCTTATTGATTACTCTTGGGAAAGGGAGGACTTAGTGAATCTGATCAGTTTCAGGGACTTCCTGGAGCTATTGAGTAGTTTAAATTCTGTCTTAAGTACTATGCCTGCAGGATAGAATGTTTCAGTTTCTGATAAAACTGCAAGAAAACATCACAATTGCTATGTAAAAGTGTCATGGAATATTAGCCTAAGATATGTTACTTTCATTTGTGTTATGGAATATTTGTTTAAAGATGCAAAGACATGTTGTATTTTTTTTATGTTGCATTTAACTCTGTAAAGCTAGGTTATTTTGCCTGCCTAAAATACCTGATTAATCCAACAAAAGCTGAATGTCCAATAGATAGGCAGAAAAAAGGAATAGAAAAGGCTTCCAAGAAGAGAGAATAGATAAGAGAAATCTAGGCTCAAGGGAAGAATAGGAGAAGTGAGAAAAGAAGGAGAGGAGGATACCAGGATTTAGCCACCTTGCCACACAGCCAGCCATGGAGTAAGAAGAAAAAAAAGAGATATAGAATTAAAAAAGTAAAAAGCCGAGAGACAAAAAGGATTTAAAGAGAAACAAGATAATTTAAGTTAGAGAAGTTGGCTAGAAACAAACAAAGCTAAAGCCAGGCATTCGTAAGTAAGAATAAGTCTTCATGTATTTATTTGGGAGGTGGATGGTGGGCTCCCAAAGGTTAAAAAACAACTCCATAGAATACTTTAGCTAAATGCCACACATTCAAGGAATCACAATGATCTGGCATAAGAATGGCCACTTAAGAGAGCCTCTCAGTAAGTAGACAGTATAGTAGCCATAAGTGGATATCATACAAGCTTTTTAACACCTGGGTAGGGCATCAATAGTGCTCAGAAACTGGAGACTTAGGGGGGAGCATTCCTTGTAGGGAAAATATTGACAAGGCATTTCTGGGTTATTTACCACATAGTCAGTTTCCAATAGTCAAGTGTTTTAATTCTGATAATTTTATATGAAAATTTTATACATTTAATGAATATATCAAATATTCCATTTAAAACTTTTAAGTGCAAGAAATATGTATTTTTAAAATTAGTTTTATTTTTTTCCAATCTTAAAAGAAATGGTCATTTCTCCTTTTCCAGACTCTGTAGAAGGTGAAATAAGTTGCTATTTTCACATTCTACTTTGGGAGTAGGTCTTGCTTAATTTTCAAAAAAAGCCTTAACTTTTCAGTCCTCAGTTCTCATCTAAGGAGCCAAGGTTATAAGCATATGGGACTAGATTACCTTGAACATGATTTTTGCAGGGAAGAAGGGTGCTGGCAGATCATATGCAGTCTAATTCTTGTGTTGAATCTATTTAAGTAATAAAAGCTTACAAAGAAAACTTCAATTTTTTATTTCTCCTATAACTGTCCTTGAACACAAAGAGCGTTATAAATTAGGGAAATATTTTGCTTAAGAAATGTAATGATTCTTAAGAAAATTCAGTCTTAGTTCAGCATCCACTCCTGGCAAGTCTGACTTCCTCATCACAATATCACCCTAAGCCACCTTGGGACCTCCTGCCCTTTCTGAGGAGGAGATAAGGACAGAAGAGAGAGTGACCTGGAGGGGTCGGGAGGGGGAAGGGAATTTGAACAAGGGGATACACGGATAAAAAATGAGACTATTCGTAAATAAAAAAAATTACAAAAAAAGAAAATTCAATCTTAAGACAAATATCATGTTTTCCCTTATTTGTGATTCCTAAATTTTATATACATATGGCAAGAAAGTAAAAGATAAACTGTCTAGGGAAAAAAGATTAACAGACAGGAGAGGCAAAAAGGGGGAGGCTTGAGGGTACAGAAATAAATATACACAGTATATAACATATGCTTATATAAAGACATGAAACATAAGTCTAAAAATTGAAGGTTAAATAAAAGATGGTCTAAAAGGTAAAGATGCTCCTCAGTAAGCTTGCTGACTTGAGTTGATCCCTAGAACCCACAGAAATGTGGAAAAAAGTGAAGGAACGCTTCAAAGTCATCTTCTCACATCCACAGGCACACCGTGGCACATGCACCTACACACATCATACATACACTGGCACACACAATAATTATAATGACAATCTCACACACACACACAAATGGAGACAGCTCATCCACATTCTATCTGTATCATCTATGTAACACCATTGGGATTCCAATGAAAACTTGAGCAGGGGTGAATTGATCTGCTTAGGGTGCTGAGTAGCAATATATGAGCTCTATAGACAAGAGCTTTGAGAAAAAAAAGGTTAGAAAACAGCAAAGGAATTCAAGTATTTGTTTCCTTTTCTACTTGGCTGTTCTGCACTCTCCTTCCAGGGATGCTATTTGTATGTATAAGTCAGTTTATTTTAAAAACCCACACAGAGGGTTTTTAAATCTAATCTATGGAGGCCCTAAGCCTCCCATTGTAACAAGAAGTAAAGGCTGCCCACTTCTTTCAAAAGCTTCTGATACACTCTCCTTTCATCTCAGGCAAGAAATACCTTCTTTTGAGGATGCCCATCCCCAAGAGAAGCCTGCTTCAGTGGCTTCAGTGCTAACCCAAGGCATGTAAGAAGGTTGGGTCTACAAATGGAGCAAATTTTGCATTTTTATCAACAAATGACAGGACAAAATAACTTTCCTACCTCTCTTAGAGAAGGCCTTCTTTCACCCTAGGCTGCATTGCCTGTGGGATTAAGCTTCTTGTCAAAGCTTACAAATAAAAATTCTAAGGTGAGTACACACAGAGAAGTCTAGTTTTCTCTCATTTACAGACTGTGTTCTCAAGCATTTCTTCTTTTCTAACTGAAGGCCTATCTGTGGACCTAACGTATGCCTACTAAAGAAAGTTCTGTCTTGAACTAGCTAAGAGTCTCCTCAGCCTTGATGTCTTCTTACAATAGATGGATGGCTAGCCTCCCTTTCCACCTTGGTTGCTACTGCTTCCCTAGAACACTCTTACTTGGAAGACCACACTTCACCCTGGTGAATATCAATTGTTCATGAGTTCAGACTTGCTGTGGAATGGTCTTTTGTATTCTGTGAATACATATTGATAACATTGGTTAATAAAGAAGCTGCTATGGCAAGACAAAACAGAATGAGATGAGTAATCCAAGATATAGTAAAAGAAAGGTGAGCTCAAAGGAGATGCTGGGAGCTGCCACTAGTGAAGCAAGATGTAATGGAACAGGTAATGCCATGAAGCCATGTGACAATACATTGATTAATTGAAATGTTAAGTTAAGTTGTAAGAGCTAGTTAGTAATGAGCCTGAGCCATAAACCAAAAAGCTTGTAATTAATATAATCCTCTGAATAATTAGTTTATAAGTGGCTGTGAGACCAAGGATAGGAGAGATTCATCCAGACCATGGGGCTAGACACGACAAGAAATTTCCAGTTATACAGACTCAGTTGAGAAGCATAGATGACTGATGGACTGAAATGAACAGAAATTTGTTTTGGATCCTGATTTAATCACTACCTACTTGAAACGTCAGCAAAATTATTTTAGCAATGGAAACTTCTAGTATCTCATCTTCAAATGACAGAGAATAAAATTTTCCGTGATTTAGCTACAATAAACATGGATAGTTACTATTGTAGCTGAAACACAACAATCAATTGAATATCAATTCTGCCCTAGAGATAGGGGCCATCTCAGATTTATCCTCATCAGTAAAATGAAAATTTTATTAGCCAATGCCTAGTACTCTATACTCATCCTATACTCAGTGGTTTCTTCATTATATTAATTCATGTGGCCTTCTCATTAACATTCTGAGAAGTCAGAATACAGCCATTGTAACTTCAGAAGTGTTTCCAAGTGGAAATCAGGGATTTTTTAGGAAAAAAAACCCCAACTTTTCTTATTATTAACGGGTTTCTATAAAGAGTCTATGAAGCAACTACAGTGTTCAATAGTTCCCCTCCCCCCCCCAGGGAAATTCCTTCAAATCTTATAGGTCCAGCTTTTTTATATTTAGCCAATCACTTGCTTCACTGGTTCTTAATTCTAATTCTTGAGTAAAAAATGGTGATTTAAATTTCAAAAGACTGTTGTGATAATTAGGAAGCACATATGAAACATCTGACTTTTAGAAGATTCTTAATAAATGGTTTGTGATTAATATTACTGCTGAATCCTGCAACATGTATTAAGCTAATCAGTCTGAAACTGTCTCAGAACTTTGAGTCCCTGTAAAATGGACTACAGACTAAACAAATGGAATCTCCATTTAGGAGTTCATGTTTTAACAGCCAGTTACAGCAACATAGCTTCAGCCAAGCACAAGCTGCCAACTGGTCAACCCATGACCAAATTATGCAAATGCAGTTAAGCTGCATCTGACTTCCATTTCCTGTGCATAAATGTCACCTGCTCACCAGGAAAAACTCCCTTATTTTTTCTTAGATAAAATAAAGTCTGATAATTTGCTGCAATTTTTTTCATTAACAATACATGAGAAGTGAGTATTGTGTCTTATATTTAGATTTTATTTTACAATTTTAAAATTATTAATAAGGCTAAATAAAATATATCAGCGATACGCAGCTAACTTATGCTGCTGAGATGTTGGGATATTGAATAAAAAGGTTTTTTATCTTTTTTTATTTAAAAAGTTTTTTCCTATATGTAGAAAACTGCTCTCCCACCCTCCGCTCCTCCCAGCTCTCCTTCAGCTTCACCCCATCCCATCTCCCCATCCATTCCCTAGGACAGGCAAGGAATCCCAAGGTGATTAAGCATATCTAATATGCTGGTCTAGCATATCCAGTTAAGATAGGTCCAAGTCTCCTTCCCCAGTATCAAGGCTGAATGAAGTGTTTCTCCATAGGGAATAGGCTCAGAGAAGCCAGTTCATGCACCAGGAATAAACTTTGGACCTACTGCAAGATGCTCCACAAACTGTCCATGCTGTTCAACTGTCTTCTACATTGAATGAAAAGTTAAGGAACATTGTTATAGCATAACTTTTAAGATGCAATCAAGCAAGGCTTTCCACATAACAGTTGTTTTTTAAGTCTACAATCTCACTGATTTAAGTGTATTTTCAAAAGTTAGAAGAGACATAAAGTGCTCTTTGGGAGTTCTATGACTATCAGTCAGAACCATTCATAATTTGGACAGCAGTTTACTTTTTTTTTTAATCCAGATGTTCCATTTGACCTTTTGAATTATTTTACTTGATTTTGTCCTTTGAACATTGGTCAGTATTACAGACAATGCCAATTTTCATCCCTGTAATGAGACATTTCTTGAAGTACTGCATGCCTTTTGATGCATTTACTTCCATTCAACATCATGCCATCTGGTAATGAGCACTATCAGAGCATAAGAAAGGATTTTTCAAAGCTTGCTCTTATGTTGAAAACTAAAGGAAATATATTTTTAAATTGACTTATAAAAAGAAAGGTTTATATGAAAACAACAAGCTGCTATGTTTCTTTTTCAGTCTCTGTGAACCCATGATGGCAACCATGGATTCCAAACCACCACAAGAGACTATTTCCAAGCCAAATGATCTAGTCAATTTGAAGCATCATTTTCTTATTTTGAGCAATGTGCTTATTCTTGAATCTTCTCTACAGGGGTGGGCTGTGCTCATTGATTTTGGCCTAGGTTATTACTTCCTTTTTTAAGTACATACTGAGGACCATCAAAACACCTGATTAGAAAGTATGGAAGAGTTAGATCCCTCAGCCCAAAGAAGAGAGGGTTTGAGATGAAGAGGTATAAGCTGAAGATAGCTGTCTGACTGTCTGTCACTGAATGGCATACTTCTCTACAGAATCAGTTCTATTTCTCTGCATGATCAGCTGTTCAGACCTTTGTAAGCTGTTATTAACATAGACCCTGGTGTATAGTAGGCACAACATGTTTCCAGGATTTCCCTCCCTCTATTGCTTTTCAATACTTGCAGACAGTATTGAAAGGACAGATCAATCCCAGTGCCTTTCTAGTTTATGCCAAGTAAAAATTGTATTTCTTATGACCAAAGGGTCCATCACACATGGCCTCCTCATCCCTATCTGTCCTTGTTTCCCAGTGCCTCTTTATCTCAGATGCTGTTCCAGCCTCACCAGCCTCCTTTCTCTTTCTCTAAATACTGGCATCATTTATTGTGTTCCCTCTTCCTGGACCCCTTTTCCCCAAGAAAGGCATGGTCCTTCTCTGACCAACCTACCTTAGTTATATCCTTATAAAGGAGCTTCAGATTCTGTCCCCCATTTCTCTGTTTATCTTTGTCTACTGCATTTGTCATCATAAAAAATAATGAAGCTAATTATTATTATTGTATGTTTTATTCTCATTATTAAAATACAACTTTTGGGAGGTCTGAAGACTTAGAAATTTTTTCTTCATGACTCTATCTTTGGGACCACAAGTATGAAAAATATGAAGATGTTGATAAGTATTGATTATAACAATGAATGACATGTTACTTCTATTCATTTGCCATCATTAGATCTAACATGAGTGTTAATAACACCATTTTATCATTTTTTCGATGCCCAATACATGTTCAGTAATAAGTAAACAAAAGTGATTAGTGACTGTCTTGAATATTCATTGAAAGTATATGCTAAAAAAGAGTAAGGAACTCTTTCATTACATTGAATTGCTAGTTATCTCAGAAAGAGAAATAGGTTGACATGAAACTCAATTTTGTCATGGCATTTTTTTAGCTATTATATCATCCTACACGTGAGAAGTTATGTATAGGATGATTTGTCATTGAGCATATCATATCACAGCAATAGATCCCCATCAACAAGCACATACTAGAGAAAATTAGGTTTCCAAATCTCTATTGTTTTCACAGAATTTTCTGTGGCAAGAATGAGAGGCAGATGCCTGAGCTCACCCAAGGTTGAGTGGGAGGAGAGAGAAACTGTCTCAAAAGTGATGCAGCTGCACAGGCCTTGGACTGCATTCTGGCTCTGGCACACCAGGTGGGCTGCCAGTATGACTCAATTTGAAGCCCCCTCTGAAGACTTGGCTAGCTTGACTTCCTGCCCCAGGCAGACTTAGCTCAATAACTAAATGGTCCAAAGCCTGGTAAAGAAACCATTAGCAGATTATAGAGTCTAAAAGAGCTGGAAGGAGAGAGAGGAAATAAGTCAAGAACCAAAACCTGCTATTAAAACATTGATTCCTTATAAATGTCTTTAGTTTTGATATTTTATCAACAGAGCTCTCACTGAATACACAGGAAAGGCTAGAAATTCATTTAGGAATATTCTGTCCTGAGTATTTTTTCAAACACAGTGGACAGCCCAAAATACTATTAAAATTCTAGCAGCTATGAACTTGCTTATTTCTAAAATAGATTCAGATAAGCTGGTATAACTGGTTTACTCTACTAAGATAATAAATGGAAAATTTGACTTTACCTAGTTACTTTGATATTTACCTTAACTTTATGGGGAAAATCTAAATTTATAATCATCATCATTTGGAACAAAGACTAGATAGACACACATATGCTGTGGAATTGTTAAACCAATATGAGTAACAAATCTTTACAATATATAAGTATTTTATTCCTACAGCACTTCCCCTTTATTTTCTTCTTCCACTTTCTTTTCAAATCAAGAACCCTGAATCTAATCTCCTTTGTTTAGCCTTTTTTTTCTGACCATTATCCATAACAACTTGTAATGAACACTCTAAATAAAGACAAACATCCATAATCTATTTTGGGGGAATGTAAACATAGTTCTCTAGATTATTTCCTGCTATCTGCGGTGCTAGATATTAGGAGAGACCAAAGAAAACTTAGAATAATGTGAAAGTCCTGAGAGAAGTAGTCTGTGAGAGTAGATCATCTCATCCAGCAGCCATGAAGTTGTTCTGGATGCATAACTCAGAGAAAACTACAATAGAAGTACTCTGAAACATTGGATCATCTGGGCCATCTGTTCTCATGGGAGATTTTTCAGAGGGCCACCAAATAGAGCATCACCACCCACTGCTCATAAACCTCATTTAAGTGTTTGGCAGCAGGGCCTTTTTATGCCATTAATGCTGAGTCAGGAAACCTTTCTTGAAAGAGCTTTGCCTCTGCTTGCCTCTAGAAAACGGAGCCCACCTAAGAAATGCTGCTACCTCAAAGATATGATTGACTCTGTTCTTTTGTGTCTAGAATTCCTTTTTAAGGTTTCTCTGGCTTTATGTGAATGTATGTGTATCACACTGGAGCTCCAGAAGTTTCTACCCTGCCAACAACTCCCAAATACCCAGCAGCCACTTCCC
Source organism: Sigmodon hispidus (assembly GCA_004025045.1). Lineage (NCBI taxonomy): Eukaryota > Metazoa > Chordata > Mammalia > Rodentia > Cricetidae > Sigmodon > Sigmodon hispidus. Next base: position 231,807 of record PVIH01001275.1, on the reverse strand, counting down.
AAAAAAAGACTCAGAAATTTAATATTTTAGTAAATATTGAGCCAGTAGCTCAAGCTTATTACTAACTAGCTCTTAACTAAACATATGAAATCATATTGAAAATGTTTTAGCCTCAAACTTCTTGTTTTAGATGACCTGGGTTAATACTGAGTTTGAAATTTTCAGTGCTATCATATATGGTGGCCTTTCCTAAGTCATAAGGTTACTGTATTAGTGACTTTTCTGTTCCTATGATAAAACACCATTACCAAGGTAACTTACAGACAAAAGAGTTTGTTTGGGCTCATGGTTCCAGGTAAAAGTTTGGCGTGGTGGGGAAGGCATGGCAACAGAAGAAAGAAGCTGAGGCCTCACATCTCTCAATAAGCAGAAAGAAAGAGCTAACTAAAGTAGGTGAGGACTTATACTCTCAAAGCCGCCTCCCAGTGACATATTTCCAGCAAGGCTGAACTACCTAAAACTAAATAAATAGTGCCACTAGCTGGGAACAAAATTTCCAAATGCCTGAGACTATTAATAGGGGACATTGCTTATTCAAAGCACTAGTGATACCACTATTATTGATACCTTCTACACATTAAACAAGCACTCTGCTCTTGCACATAATTTATCCAATCCTTACAACACCTCTATAATTTAAACATCATCATTATTCCCAGTTATTATCAGCTAAGAGAAATGGAGGCTCTTGGTTAAAATGTTCTGCCTTTAGGTGATAGCTAACAGACTGCAGAGTCAGGACTGATATCCACAGTGCCTGGATCCTTAGACCATGCATGATGTTAGTCATTTTACTGACCATGGGCACTTTTGAAAGGATTATTTATTTTTCTTTTATGTGCTTATATGTTTTGCCTCTATATAGGTATGTGTAACACATCTGTTGCAGTGTCCCTGGAGACTAGCAAAGGGCATTGAATCCTCTGGAACTGGAGTTATAGACAGCTGTTAGCTGTCATACAGGAGCTGGGAACCAAACATGAGTCAGCAAGAAGAGTACCAAGTGTTCTTGACAACTGAGCCTTCTCTCTAGCCCCCACAGTCATTAGTAACAATTAATAAATCATTCAAGGCTGCAGGCTCATAACTGTAAAGTTAGAAATTGAGGCGACTGTACAAACATTTTAGTATATTCCCGATCCTTTCAAAGCTCAATACCAGGTTTCTGCAAACAGAAGTACATTGGGCTTTTCACCAAAATGGCGTCCAAAGCGAAGAAGGAAGCTCCTGTCCCTGTCAAAGCCAAAGCCAAAGCAAAGGCCTTGAAGCCAAGAAGGCAGTGCTGAAAGGCATCCACAGCCACAAGAAAAAGAAGATCTGCACATCACCCACCTTCTGGTGGCCCAAGACCCTTAGGCTCAGGAGGCAGCCCAAATACCCTCAAAAGAGAGCACTCAGGAGAAACAAGCTTGACCACTATGCCATCATCAAGTTCCCCCTGACCACTGAGTCAGCCATGAAGAAGACAGAAGACAACAACACACTTGTGTTCATTGTGGATGCCAAGGCCAACAAGCACCAGATCAAATAGCCTGTGAAGAAACTCTATGTCAACACCCTTTTAAGGCCTGATGGAGAAAAGAAGGCGTATGTTCGATTGACTCCTGATTATGATGCTCTGGATGTCACCAACAAATTTGGGATCATCTAAACTCAGTCCAGCTGGCTAATTCTAAATGTACTTTTTCCACCATTAAAAAAAAAAGAAATACATTGGACTCAATACTCATTTACTGCCCCAAATCTGTATCCTCTAATGATATTTTACCAGGTGGTTCTTGACATTGATTTTTATTGTTATTTTTGACCATAAATATCAGTTATTCTATTTGACTCCTGATCCTTCTATCACATCAGAAAAGCAACATTGTTGAATATGTTCAATCTAATTTAGGTTTCAAGACTAATTTAGGGCTTACTTTTCTGACTAAAAACCCAAGACTGACCCTGGTTTTTATTTCATCTTCTCTACAGCTGGAATAAAATATTCTCAAGCCTATAACCCAATTGAATGTTAATAATTTCATTTAACAAATGCAGTACATAATTGGATGTATAATATCTTAAGTCCCACTTTTCCTCCAGGGTCTATGACCAACATGTTTTTATCCTTGGATACATCCAGGACTCCCAGACATCTCAGAATGACTGAGTACATATTCAGACTCTTCTAAAGGCCTCCATACTGCTCAATAAACAGAGTCATTGTATGGCCAAATCTGGGTTTCCAACCATTGAGGGAACTCAAGGGCATCTGCGAAGATAGCTGTTCAAAACTCTGGACCGAGAATAATCAGAAACAGCACTGTAGTCATTTATTTGCATTGCATAGGAAGGGAGTGGTTGATAGCAAGGGCTTCAGCTGTAGTCAGATTTAGAATTCAGCTCTTCCAGATGTGCTATGTGACTTTATACATATGATTTTACCAGGCCTCCATTTCCTTATTTTTATAATGAGAATAAAAATAGGGCTAATATAAATGCTGTAACAATTAAATGAACTATTTAATAGCATAAAAGCTACTATTATTATTTCTCAATTTTTACCTCTCAACACACAATTTTTAAAAGCTACGTTTCACTCCAGAAGGTAAAATGAATTATGCAAAACTGTCATTTTTCTATCATTATAACAGCTTTTTTGTGGTTTTTCTAACTTCTGAAATATGTGCATTTGTAGGTTCTAATAAGGGAACTAAAGACAAACTCATCCAACCAGTCAGATGCTGATGTTCAGGTCACCCAGGTGAATGTCCCAGACTGCATCTGAAGGGCTTCCCAGATGGAAGTGTCTCTTGAAGCAGATGATAAAATGGATGTGTTCACTGTAATTCTCAAAGTTTTGCGTAGGTTAGCTAGGTCTGGCAGTTGGCTAGCCAGATTCCTTTTAGACCTGGAATCCTTTCCTCTTCCTCTATCAAGAACTCCAGGGACAGGAACCACCTCCTCTTAAAGTCCCATCAAACTCTATCTCAGCTTCTGATTTACAGACTCTAAGAAAGATACTGTTTCCCATTACAGGATGATATAGATATTCTCCAAAGAAGAAGAGGCTGGGTGAGAAAATTCCAAAACTCTGAAACTATAATATAATCCTTTACAAAAAGCTCAAGTATCAAATACAATAAACAAGAGACTGAATACGCAAATTTTATTTTCTCATTTGGTGACATCTTTACAGTAATTGCCAAAGCCTTTTGAAATGAAGTATTTCACTTTACTGAAGCCTACACTTCATCACAACCAAGCTTAGTCACAATAATTGTCTTAAGTTGTCACTTAGGGTTTTTTTACACTTATTATTTAGTTAATGAAGTGGAAGGAAGGCATGTGTGCAACAAAATGTGCGTGTGGGAATGATAGAATATCTTCCAGGAAGCAGTTTTCCCATCACGGGGTTCCAGGGATCAATCTCAGGCTGGGTGGTCAGCATCTTTATTCTCTGATCAATCTTGTTAGCCCAAATTTTTACTTATTAAAATCTGTAAGTGTCTGCATGCTTTCATCTCAACCAGCAATATGCTACAATTGAAAAAAGTATGATGATTTAATACATACATGAATTCTTCATCATTCATGAACAATATGTTGCACTTTATATGTTTTAGATTTTTATTTATTTGTTTTTATTACATATATATAAGTGTTAGCCAGCATATAAATATGTGTATCACTTGTGTACTGCTACCTGAGGAGGCCAGAAGAGGGTGTTTTGGCTCCAAACTGGAGTTACAGACCATTATAGGCTGACAAGTAGGTGCTGGGAACTGAACTTGGGCCGTCTGCAAAAACAAGTGCTCTTAACTACTGAGCTACATCTCTAGCTCTTGTTTTAAAATTTTATATAATTTTTACATATTTTAAAGATGTATGTTCTCTCTCTGTTTCTCTGTCTCTGTCTCTCATGTGCATGCACATAAACTTTGGTTGGTATCTTATTTCAAGTTCTCTGTGTTATTTTATATCTGTGTTCTTGCTGATGGGCATTTGAGTTCTTTCCAGTTTTGCCTTATTAGGCCTTTAGTGTTCTTGAATTGCACATAAACATTTCCACACAACATCAACATCACACAAAGCCATCTGTGACTATGACAGTCTGAGACAAAAAGCAGCACCGTGTATAATACAGAGAAAAGTCATGAGCATTGTTTAAATAACTAAATATCTCTGGATACTGAAAAATAGAGGTTCTGGTTCATCTTCAATCACAGCTTCAGACATCTCCAGACTCTCCTTCTAAATAGCATTGAATAAAGTACTGACTTATACAGTGTCTCCACTTATAGGCAATACTAAGCTCAGCACTAAGCTCCTTAAGGGCTTTCCCAAAGGCACCTGGTGTGGGCTCTGGTTAGTCCCTGACAAGTGTTTTCCCCTGGCCTCCATCTTGAGCTGCCCCACAGCACTGCGTAGAGCATCTTCCCCCAGCGTGGCAAATGAACAATGTTTAACCTTTAGCTATGTTCCTAGAGGCCCCTGGCTGCAGAGACCAGACACAAAGGCAGGGTATTTTTTTCCCATACACTCTCGTCAGAGTAATCATCAGGGGTATAAATTAATTTCATTTTGAAGACACCCAAGGAAAGCCTATGTTTTCTACCATTTTTATTTTCCTGAAGTATTGTTATGCCCATTGCTTAATATTCTATTGTATGTGGGGTTTTTTGACGCATGCTTATGTTTTAATATTTTCAACTAATAGCAAACTAATTGGAGACTGTTTTTCAAAAAATAAAAACAAAAACAAGTAGTTTGTATTCATTATTAAAAAATTAGGAACACATTCAAGAACAGTAAACCAAAGAAAAGTAAAAATTATTTCTTCATCCTGTTCTTACAAAAAAATTGAATTTCTGCATGACCTATGACTTTTTAAAGTGTTAAATTTGGGGCTGGGGAGATTGTTCAGTGGGTAAAGTATTTGCTGCAGCAGTGTGGGGAGCTCCACAGGCCCCAGGAAGGACAATCATGATCAAGCATTTCCTACTGTGACAAAGAAAACAGAGATGCATCAGGCCCAGACACTCACAGGTCATCTAACCCCACACATGCATGATGGCAGAAAATCACAGAGCTCCTACCTCAAGCATGGTGAAAATTAAGGACTAATACCTAAGGTTGTCTTCTGATCTCCACAAACACACCAATGGCATATGTTAATGTGCATGCTTTTGAACACACACACGAGCAAGATAGAACATATATAAAATAAAAATTTTAAATATATATAGGTAATATACAATTTAAAAATGGAAGCTAGAGATGTGGCTCAGTGGCTAAGAGTACTTGCTGCTTTTGCAGAGCTTCAGTTTGGTATTTGAATTGAACAAATATCAAATAGCAGCTTCAGTTTGGTATTTGAATTGAACAAATATCAAATGTTTTGCTCATCTAATCTCACCAGTGATCAAATCCTAAATTACTCTCCCAACCTCATAGAGAAAACTTCTTTAAACACATTAGTAATAATTTTTCTTGTCCCAGGTATGACTTTGACTCTAAAAATGTGTCATATTGCAATTTTTCCACACAAAATGTATGTGCTCCTCTTGTTAAACATAAGGTTATCAGTCACTCCATGCTAACTATTAGTCAGTCCCAAGCCTGGGTCATCTGTATTATTTCTCTTTTTGTTTGTGCAAATAGGATTTGAGAAATGCATGTGGGTTTCACAACTCCTGCTGCGTCAGTCCTCATTTCCCATAAAACAGGAACAGTTATATGAGCTCTGGACAGCCGTACGTGGTCAGACGTGATGCAGATGTGTGTGCACAGCTGCTTGTGTTTAAGGATGGAATACAGATGTAACCAAGGGCAGATAGACTTGGTTTGGTGTTGCAGTATTTTCATGGACTATATTCAAAGGAATATCTGTCATAACTGAAAACAAGGAGAAATTTATCAGAAACAGAGCACAGTGCCTTCCCCTGAGCCAGAATAAACAAAACCAATATGGGCCTATCAACTACAGCCTTGTAAAATAAACTTTTCTGTTTAAAAGGAAACCACCTTATTTATTCATTAAGACACTGTATAATATTCCCCCAAGTTGGACAATGCTGTCTTCCATTAAGTAAAAGAGGGAAGACGGGTTTTTCTTATTTGTCACTGTGGAATTGCTATTATATTTAAGGCAAAATACTAGAAAAGAACTTCTGTGGATCTATGCCTTTGCTGGATTCACAATGTGGCCTTCTTCCCAGCTAAGACAACCTTCTTATGTAAAAGATTAGATCTGTATGACTCTGCTAATTCCCAGTATAATTCTTTTATAGTTTTCTAGTATATGACAATGGAAAATGACTTCCAGTAAGATGTTTTCCTCTGCAAGACCTAAGATCACAGAGTAAAACATTACAGATCTAAGACTCGAGGTGCCCAAGTGTCTAGAGAAGACCTTAGAACTTGTTTTATGGATATGAAGATCACGAGCTCTGATGAGCTGAGAGGGGACTTGGTTAAATTCTTTAATCTATTAAATTCAGGCTTATAACAAAAATCTATTCTACAATTCCTGGGTAAAGTATTTTATTTGTGAATCAGAATTCATTCTACAGTATTCTACAAATATCTATTTGTAGAAGATATAAAGGGTGCTCATTTTCACACCTTATCTGCTAAGATTTTCATCATCTCCTCCCCCCTCTTCTCCCCTAGGCTTTTCCTTTGAGAACATTCCTTTGAAAGTTCAGAGAAGTTCTTCAAAGCAATTGTACACTTTGTGCAGAGGACCCCGTTGTTTTGATGAGAACCCTAGACTAAGTTCTTTACAGGGTCTGTTTAAACAAATCCAAGACATGGAGGTATCCATAAGAGTGAAATGCTACACTTTATTTACCTAAGTGTGGACTTTGAAGAAGTGTTTTATTTTGTTTTCTTGTCAATCCAATAAATCATAGTGGGAATCGTGGGTTACAAACTATGCTGAAGACCCAAAGTCAAAGCCATCTCTTTCAGTTTTGTCTCTGGTAACATAGCTACTATTAAAATCATGTGATGGAAACAAAAGCTGGCAAAACAGAATGGCCTACAGATCCAGAATTCCAGTTTATTGTAGAAGTAGATAGTACAGCCCAGTTTTATAGGCTTTCAACAACTATGGAAGACCTTTGATACAATATTTTGTGAATCATTTCAGAATATGTGTGCATGTGCATACAGAGAACTTACTATGAAAATAAAGAAATTAACATCACTAGGTTAATTTGAAATTAGCACAGGAAACCACTTTATAAGGAAGTTTGTGCTGTAAAATGAATTGCTGTTTTGATTGTCTCTGATACACGACAGCATTATGATCTAGAGGGGGACATATGCTGAGGCTTTCTGTCTGCTTTCTTAGAGCTGCTTATTCCCTGCTCTGTCTGCTTAGTTTTTTTATTCTGAAATATGCCAAGAATAAAGGCAGAGAAAATAAGCAAATTCATGAACCAGAATGCTGTGGTGGCTCTCGGGGAACCTGAGCAGCATATGATGTTGTTGGTTTTAAGGTCTTTCCTTCCCTGACTACTGATTGTTTTGTCAGAAAGCGTGAAGCCTCTAAAGAAGCAGTTCACAAATCATGGTTCAGGATCCCTTTGACAAACCTCCATATACTAAAATATTTACATTACAATTCACAACAGCAACAAAATTATAGTTACAAAGTAGCAATAAAAATAATTTTATGGTTGGGGTCACCACAGTATGAGAAACTGTATTAAAGGCTCACAGCATTAGGAAAGTTGAGGACCACCACATTTAAGCCTCAGGTTCCTGTGTGACACCCATGTGGGCAATGCTTACTGTTCATAGGCACTGTCAGTCTTTGGTTACATGGACAACCAAAACAATCCATCCTAGTCCATCTGCTAATGTGTCTGAATTTTTCTCTGTGTGAATAGACATTTACTAGTGTACACTTGCTTCACATATGTATTTAAATATATAATTTTATCTCTGTGCCACACTGTTGAAATTTAGAGATAATGATTTTCAGTTACTGCTGTTTTACTGAGAAAGAACTAACTGAGAGGCTAATGTGCATTCTTTATGAGGCTTGTTCTCTGTAGGAAGTATGCCTACAACATAAATACTGAAACTATAACCCCAAGTATTGTAGAGAGCTAAAAAATATAAAAATCATGCCATGCTTTTTTTTTTTAAAAAAAAAGGAAAAGTTTAATAATGTACACAAGGACACTGCTAATATTTGGAATTATTACTGTCAGATTAATTTTAATAGTTGAGATGCTACCCAAATGTTCAAAAGATATAAAGAACTTACAGAATGCTTTGTGAAAAAATATATCTAGCATTAATTTTTATTTTTAAGTAACAAGGAAAATAATAAATTTTACAAACAGAAATGCAAAAGGAAGCACTAAGTATAATCCAGTCACAGACTCACAACTTTGTTTCTAAATTAGTGACATTATGTTGAAAAAGACTCAAGCACAAAAGGGGACAGGTGGGCAGACAGACAGATGGATTGTGGACAGATGTGCATTCTTCATTTCCATCTCAGTGACACGGTATGCAAGTAAAGCTACACAAAGAAGGGAAGCTTCATTTTGCCTTGTGGCTTTGGGGATTAGGTGATATGGTCATTGACCCTCATGGTGGGGCACAGTGGTGAGGATGACCAGCATGGGAGGAAGAATGTACTGGAGCAAAACTATTCACTGTGTGGCAGCTAGGAAGAAGAAAGCCAGACACAGAAGAGCTCTGGACATGATTCATCCCTCTGGATGCACCTCCAGTGTTCCCACCTTCATACTAACAATTCCAGTGACAAAAATCTGTGTCAAGTTCCATGTGTAGAAAGATTATAGCATAGAATAAACACAGTGTAATTTTCCTAATTGCTACATAAAGGTAGGTTTTGTGGGGCATCTCTTGGTATGTGGTTATGTGTTATTGTTGCTGTTGTTGTTATTATTGTTGCTGACACCACTGCTGTTTTGTGGTATGAAGAAATGAAGTTACAGAGAAGAAAATTTTCAAAAGTCATCCATTTGATAAGTGGCAGACTGAATCCAAGACACTGGTGTTCTACTGTGTGTCACCTAGTATAGCTATAAGGAAGTGGTATACCAGTTGCTCTCCTGTTGCTATGATAAAATGTCATACCATGGCTTGCACAGACTCATATGTGAATGCTTAGGAAGTGGCATTTATGTGAACTTGTAGGAGAAAGTTTGTCACTGGAGAGTATGCTTTGTGGTTTCAAATGCCTAACCCAGGCAAAGTCAGATACTTGGTTTATGATTCCAGAGGGATGAGTTCACTGTGGCTGGGGAGCATGGCAGTAAGCAGCAGGCATGGTGGCTTGAAAAGAAGCTGAGGCTCATGTCTTGAACCACAAATACAAATCAGATAGAGCAAAAGAGAAATGGTGTATGTCTTTCAAACTCTCAAAGCCCACCCCAATGATGCACTTTAGCAAGGTCATACCCTCTAAAACACACCCAAACAGTGCTACCAACTGGAGATCAATTACTCAAATCCTGGAGTCTATAAGGGACATTTATCATACTAACTACTACACCAGCTATTTTTAATTTCAAATTAAACACCAAATTGAGTGTATGTCTTAGAAAATTATAGGAACACACACTGCCATGGGATGATCTTTCTGTGCACTTTGAATACATGTTGCTACCACTGATTAATAAAGAAGCTGTTCTGGTCTATGGCAAGACAGGACACAGCCAGTCTGGAAATCCGAGATACAGAAAGAAAGCTGGCATCTGAACAGATGCTAAGAGATGCCAAGGAAGCAAGATGTAATGGAACTCAGGTAAAGGCACAAGACATGTGGCAAAACAAAAATTAATAATAATGGTTAATTTGATATGAAAGTCCTAGTTGTCAATAAGCCTGAGACATAGACCAAATAATTTGTAATTAATATTAAGTCTTTGAATGATGATTCTATAAGCTGCTGCTGCTGCTGCTGCTGCAGAACCAAGCAGGACAGACAGGGCAGGACTGAGAAACTTCTGCCTATAACAAAAAGACTAAATGCATGTTAGTTGTTTGCCTGAAGTTTATGCATAACTATCTGGGCAGTGCATCTTTTCCTTGCTAACCCTATTCAAAATCTGTCTGGAACCTTAGTTATCTGATACTATTATCCTCCAAACCAGGAAAGCCGACCAGGACTGAAATAAGTGTGATCATACTTTGTCTCCCTCAGCAAATGAAGAGTGGGTAATTGTGGTGTTGCCTTCAGAGCTGTTTAATAGTTCAGAGGTTCTTACGCATGACTGAGTGCAGATGCTATTGGGGTAGTTATTGAAAATGCAGGTTTCTTGTGACAGCCTTGGTGAGATTTAGAACCACACACCTGTCACAAGCACTCGGAATGTTTGTGATATTGGTGGTCTGGGGCTTAAGGCTTGGGAAGGAATAAAATAGCTGGCTTTTCAAGAAAAATGAAATGTCAATGGAGTTACTGAGAGCAGATCATTTTAGGGATTATATAGTTTGTCTAAAATGATGACAAAAATGTAGCTAGAAAAAGAAGCTGACAGCATTCAAGCAAACTTTATGTTCAGTAGTATTGTCTAAGACGTGGTAAACAGTTGAAGTCGTTACATGGGTAGTTGTCTAGCATGGTTCTGGGCAATGGTTATAGGATGAAAAGGCTATCATCATCAGATCTTCTCGTGGTTTTTCTTCCCTTGCAAAGTCAATCATTTCTAATGAAAACTAATTTAGGTTGCATTCAAGGTGCTGACACTCAATCGTCCTAATTTTCCAAACTCTGTATGGTCATCTTATACTCTGAGAAATTAGAATGAGAGAGTCAAATTTAGTAAATCAAGGTAGCAATGTTTTTCTACTAAATGCTTTGGAAGTGCTCAAATCCTGAGGAATCTTAGAATTCTGTAAGCAGGATTTTGTCCTTCCAGCCTTTTGAACATTATCCAAACCACTCTAGGATCCAGTCATGACTGACACATTACCCCCCTTTCTTTAAAGTTATACACCATCTTGAAAGTCTTATTTTGGTAACAAGGTGGTTAATTAAACGTGTCTACTCCTAACCATAGTCCCACTGTTCTAACCTGGCTATTTTGGTTGGTTTTGTTGTCTTTTTTGCTTCATCTCTCTCATTACAGGAAACTGTTACAAGATAATAGCTGCCTGAGACTTTAAACCATATCATTTTGCATATTTCTCGAATAATTTCCCTATTTACTTACTTATTTTTAGTTTATAAGCTGGAAGACAGTGTTAAATTAAGCAGGTTTGGAACTACAGTAAATCTCAGAGCCTTGCCTTTTGTAAACAGGCAAAGCTAATCCCCTGAGAGATGATTAGGATGAATTATTTCCCAGCCTGGATACACTCTGAGACCTCCTCTTTGAAAAGCCTCTGGAGATGGGCCTGCTGTTCAGTCAAATACACACCCCTGTACATGTGGGGAATGGGGGAAGAGGCATTCTAATTCTTGGACCTGATGGTGGGAGGTGGTTCCTGATCTTGCCATTACACATTTCAGCAGAAACATTGAGCTCCCACCTCCGGCATCTGCAGAGATGATGTTCTCTTCCATGTCTAGACTGCTGAGTGTCAGGGTAAACTGGCTGCATCTGTGTGTCCTTGCTATGAATCACAGACTGGTTGACATAAGAAGGAGAACATCTTTTTTTCTTTCTAATATCTAATATGTGGTTTGTTTTAAACTTGTTCTCAGTGGAATATCACGGCTTAAGAATGTATTTTTTTTCTTTTCATATATGAAGAAATAGATTGAGAAGTTTTAAGCTATAGAAATTCTGAAATCTTCATTTTCTGCACTAGATATTATGTCTTTCTTCTTTTGCCTTTTTTAAAGTGGGGCTTGTGATTCAAATTTGTCTTCAGTTTTTGACAAGGTTTCAATCTTCTGATCTTTTGATGGGTTAGAAATATGGACAGAAAGAAGCTGAAAGTCATTCTTTTGCTCCTTGCTCTTCAGTGATTAGGATTCCTGGCTACTTGCTTCTGGTTTCCTTTTGCATGAAGACTGTTTTGTATGTGATATTTTTTAACTTTCTTTTTAAACCTTTATTTCTTTCACTCAGGGTACATAGTAATAAAACTATGTGTGCTAAAGAAACCTTCTAAGTCCCCTCCCAAAAGTGATCCTGGATTACACCCCAGTGCTATTCTTAAAGTATGCACTGAACTGTCACCCCCAGACTTTATAGTAATTTTCTGCATAGCAACATTTCCTGTTAAGGCCTTAGCCTATCATGCCTAGAAAGGCAACCCCTACCTGACACACCATCGTCTAGGCTGCAAGTTGTCACTTAGTCAATAGATTGCCCCAATCTTTCATTTATCCATTGATAGACAATTCCATTGTTACTGGTGAATCCGACAGAATGAAACCCTCTCAACTATTCAGCATTATCATTATTTTTTCATGCATATATTAATTAACTTTTTATTTAAAGGTTTTTAAACATACTTTTAAACAATGTTCCTCCTCCCTCCCCTCTTCCCAGTCCACCCCCAACTTTCCTCCATACCATCCCCCCATCCATTGCTCAGAGATGATAAGGAGTCCTAGGGTAAGGTAATGCAGTCTGGAATATCTAGTAGAGGAAGGACCAAGCCCCTGCCCACAGATCAAAGCTGAGCAAGGTGTTCCTCTGTAGGGAATGGGCTCCAAGAAGCCAGTTCATACACTAGGAATAAAGTCTGGTTCCACTGACAGAGGCCCCATAAACTGCAATGCCATTTGACTGTAACCCATGTTCACAAGGCCTAGTTCAGTTTCATGGAGGTTTCCCAGCTCTCAGTTCAGAGTCAGTGAGTTCCCAATAGCTTGGGTCAGCCATCTCTGTGGGTTGCATATCATGATCTTGACCTCTTTGCTCATATAATTTCTCCTCCCTCTTTTTGACTGGGCTTGGAGCTCAACCCACTGCTTAGCTGTGGATCTCTGCATCTGTTTCTATCACTTGCTGAATGAAGGTTCTATAATGACAATTAGGGTGGTCATCAATTTGATTATAGGGGAAGGTCCACTATTGCTTGAAGTCTTATCTGAGGTCATTTTTTTATGGGTTCTTGGGTATTTCCCTATCACCAGGTTTCTAACCCCACAATGGCTCCCTCTATTAAGGTATCTATTTTGTTGTTTTCCCTCTCTGTCCCTCCCCCCAAACTCAACTATCTCATTCCCTCAAGTTCTCTTTCCACCCCATCACCTCCTCCCCCTATAGTCCCATTTACTTAGGAGATCTTCTGTATTTCTTCTTCTCAGGGGAGTCCATGAATATCTCTCTTAGATTCCTCCATGTTAACTAGCTACTCAGAGGTTGTGGATTGTAGGCTGATTATCCTTTGCTTTTTGTCTAAAATCCACTTATAAGTGAGTACATACCATGTTTTCTTTTCCAATTAGGAAGACTTTTTTCTAGTTCTATCCATTTGCCCGCAAATTTTAGGATGTCTTTTTTTTTTTTTTTTAACTGCTGAGTAGTACTCTATTGTGGAAATGTACCACATTTTTTTAATCCACTCTTTAGTTGAGGTTATCTAGGTTCTTTTCAGGTTCTGGCTATTATGAACATAGTTGAGCAAATGTCCTTGAGTAAGAACATGCATCCTTTGGGTTTATGCCATATAGTGGTATTGCTGGATTATTGAGTATATTAATTTCCAAGTTTTCTGATAAACCACCAGACTGATTTCCAAAGTGGCTATACAAGATTACATTCCCACCAGAAACAGAGGGGTGTTTTCCTTACTCCACATCTTCTCCAGATGTCATCTGTGTTTTTGATCTTAGACATTCTGACTTGAGATGGTATTTTAGAGTTGTTTTGATTTGTATTTCCCTATTGGCTAAGGATGTTGAACAATTCTTTAAGTGTCTTTTGGACATTTGAGATTCTCCTGTTGAGTATTCTCTATTTAGTTATGTACTCCATTTTTAATTGGATTATTTGGGGTTTTTTATCTCTAATTTCTTGAGTTCTTTATATATTTTAGAAATCAGCCCTTTGTCAGATGTAGTGTTAACAAAGATTTTTTTTTTCCTGTTTTGTAGGCTGTCATTTTGTCTTATTGGCCATGTCTTTTGCCTCATAGAAGCATCTGAGTTCCAAGGAATCCCATTTATTAGTTATTGCTCTCAGTGTCTGTGCTACTGGTGTTATATTTAGGAAGTGGTCTCCTGTGCCAATGCATTTAAACCTGTTTGCCACTTTCTTTTCTATCAGGTTCAGTGTAACTGGATTTATGTTGAAATCTTTGATCCATGTGGATTTCAGTTTTGTGCAGCATGATAGATAGGGATATATTTGCATTCCTCTACATACCCTCATCCAGTTATGCCAGCCTCGCCTGTTGAAGATGCTTTCTTTTTTCCATTGTATAATTTTGGCTTCTTTGTTAAAAATCAGGTGTTCATAGGTGTGTGTATTAATGTCAGGGACTTCAATTCAATTTTGTTGATCTACATGTCTGTTTTTATGCCAATACCAAGCTGTTTCTATTACTGTAGCTCTATAGTAGAGCTTGAAGTGAGAGATGGTGATGCCTCCTGAAGTTCTATTATTAAACGAGATTGCTTTGTCAATCCTGACTTTTTTGTTTGTCCATATAAAGTTGAATATTATTCTTTTGAGGTGTTGGGATTTTAATGAGGATTGCATTGAATCTGTAGATTGTTTCTGGTAAAATTGCTATTTTTACTATGTTGGCCCTACCTATCCAAGAACATGGGAGAGCTTTGCATTTTCTGATAGCAGTATCATTCTTGAAAGCCTAGTTTCTAGATTGTTTTTTGCCTGTGACACTCACATCCGCTTCCTCCTTAGCATATTAAAGTATAACATCAAACAATAAAGTTAATAATGGCAGGTTTCATACCACGGTTTAAAAAATACTTTTAAAGATAAATAGGAAAAAAACTAGGGAGTTTTTATTAAAATTTGACATAGATGTTCTTCAGAATCTGTCTCCCATGCTACCTACACTCTGTCCTTAACTAACACAACTAATAATGTATGGTTCTTCTGATTTTCCTCTTAAAACATTTTAATCTTTCTTCTTATGTTGTGTGGTTCACCAACTTACTCCTTGCATATTTATTTTCTAAATTGACTTTTACACAATTGAACGTTCCCCACCCACTCCCACCTCACTCCCTCACCCCTGCTGGAACCTCTGTTTCCTGTATTTTCTTTTAAGGGACCACCCATCATGATTCTAGGTTACTCAATATTTTTTTCACAATTTCTTCACTAAGAAGTCTTTAAATTCTATTTTAATAATCAAATTTCCACAGATTCATGGCAAAGATAAATGATAAAAGCTTAACTTTTTGTTCTTCATGAAAATTATTGGGTTTTTTGTAACAGCTCACTTAGAAATTCTGCTTATAATAGTGTAAATATTTGTGTAGGATTTTGTCCCAGCATTCACCCAGTGGAACATCAGTGGCCATGAAACAGCAGGAAAACGTCACAGACATTTTTCTACCTTCTACAGCTTAATGACTTTATTTCATTAAAATTTTATAACTCTCATTTCCATTCTTAAACAACATTGAATTTCTCAGGACTCTTGTTTGAATTTTCCATTTCCTTTAAATTAATATCTTAAATTCTTAGCCACATCTCAACAGAAAAGTCATTTTTTATTATAATAGTCACAAATGGAATCTGCTTCTTAGACATACTCTAGATTTCCCAACACTTCAAGGGAAATCAACATGCATGTGCTGACACCATAAAGCCATCTTTAAATCCTTATGTAGTTTGGACTCCTAATCATAAACTTCAGACAAGAAGAAAGTGAATTATCATCATTGATTGGTTTTTTTAGCATTGTGTGTGTGATATGTGCATATGTATAAAATATGTTCACATGTAAGTATGTGTGCTGTGTTCATGTGTGTGAATGTGCATGCACGTGTGGAGATTAGGAAATACCTTCAGGAGATTTTCCTGACTTTCACTTTATGTGAGATAGGTCTCCTTGTTAGCCATTCCATACAACAAGCTATCTGGCTCACAAATTCCAAGGATTCTACTGTTTCCGCCTTCTATCTATCCATGGATTACAGCTTCAGAGCCCTCCTTTATGTGGGTTCTGAAGATGTAATCTTAGGGTCTTGACATTTGAGTGCCAAGAGCTTTGCCCACTGAGTCCCAGCACAGCAATGATGTTTCCAGGCCTTTTATGTAAAGAAGTTGAATAAAAGATAATTTGTTCATATATTTGGTTCTAAAATAGTTCTAATTACTGACTGTGTGAACAGCACCATTGAAGAAAACTAGACTACTTGTGTTCTCTTAGTTTCCCATTCCGAGAAAGGTGAGGAAATTGTGTAAATTTTCAATTCCATTACAATTTTGTTTAGCTAGGACCTAAAGCCTGGAATTTGATTCTAGTGACTGTCCTCTGAGGCATCACAGAACCCTCTGCCTTTACTATACGTCATTTATGTCCTAACAGAGGTGAGCACTCCAGGAAGAAACCTCAAATTCAATAATAAATGAAATAGAGCAGAGACACTGAAATTTTGCTAACCATACAAAAAAACCCAATATATAAATGAGGTTAAATAAAAGAGATTAAAACACATATTAGATTGAACCATATAAAACTACAGTTTTGTATATCAAAGATTAGTAAATGTTAACATCTTCCAATAGTTGAATATAATTTTTTTTAAATATTTATTTATTTACTTATTATGTGTACAGTGAACAGAAGAGGACACCAAATGTCATTATAGATGGTTGTGAGCCACCTTGTGGTTGCTGGGAATTGAACTCAGGACCTCTGGAAGAACAGTCAATGCTCTTAGCCTCTGAGCCATCTCTCCAGCCCCCCAACAGTTGAGTATAATATTAAGTAAGGATACTTGAAATAGATTCTCTAAAAGAAAACTTAATCATAGGTTGGAGTTTGAGACATTAACTGATTTACCAAAGTTTAGACATTTATGAGAGGAGGCTGGCTGATTTTGAGAATATTCTTAAAGTTCTCTTCAGACAGCAAGAGATCATGAATTAAGAATGTTCTGGAGGGTTTATCTAAGAGCAAAAAGACACAGCTGGGAGCCATGTGGTATGGTGTACTGCATAGTGGGTCAGTATCATGCTTTTGTAGAACTGTGAAGAAACACATGTCTGATTACAAGCATCAGGAGAAAGAGGGGTGTTCCTGGGAAACTGACCTTCACTGCAGGCAAATGGCCAAAATCTGCAGGATAAAAAGACCAGGAAGGGTGGTGGACTTGTAGGGTGTGTAGATCCCTTAGGAATGGCTAGAGGAATTTTTCCCACCTGGTCAAAGGCTCCCTCTCTGTGGGTGGGATAATCCACAGCTGTACAGAATGGGAACCTGCTGGCATCCTTTATGAGCCGGCTCTGATAGAACACCACAAGGCAAAAACCACACTGACCTGAAACAGGCACCCTGCTTTGAACTCTTTGAGGAAAGTTGTAAATATAGTTGGCATTTCTTAATGTCACTCTTGCCTTACTGGTTTAGACTGGCCCAACACATTCTTCTCACACAGTGTTGTTAATAATTACATCTACAATTGTCAAAGATTTCTTTAGCGTGGACTATGTAACCGAGACTCCCTGAGAAGAAGCTAATGGTGAATCTAATGCTCTCCAGAGTGATAACCTAGATGAGAATTAAAGCTGAAATCTTAAGAAATGGATTTGTACTTACTTTGCATGTGGCTCTACAGATGACGTCTTCACCTAAACTACAGTCTTTGACTTTATATCCCTGTTTCATGGCAAAAATCTTACTCTATGTTACTAGAGTTTTAGGATTTGTGTTGCTGATGCTTTACTAGATCAAAATCCTTTGTGTTGCCCTGGCACACCGCACAGTGTTTCTGCCTACCCCGTCTTCGCACACCGTACAGTGCTACTGTCTGCCCTGTCCTAGCACACCCCACAGTGCCACTGTCTGCCTTTTTCCACTCTTTCACCTCTCCTAATTGTCTCTGCTCTATGTATTTGCTTACACAAATCATCCTTGTAAGTCACATCACCATCTCATGCTACCTTAAAGCTGTGTCTATACTCCAGCAGGGCCTTAGCTTTGCCCATGTCTGTCTTCCTAGCATGTACTTTTTATTTATCATTTGGCACTACTAAATTCTGTCCTACTTTGTGCTAATTTGTACATCCCAACTATTAAGATGTAAGACTTCGAAGTCAAGAATCTATTTGTATGAAAGTCATCTACACATTTATACCAGAGTACTATGAAACATACTTGTAATTACAATACCAGGGAACTAGATGAGGAGATAATGTATTCAGGGAAAGCCTGATATATAAAGTGAGTTTAAGGCTAGTTGGGCTGCATTATAAGATGAAGAAAGAAGAAGGAGGAGGAGGAGGAAAAGGAGGAGAGAGAGAGGGAGGGAGGGAAAGAGAGAGGGAGAGAGAGAGGGATGAGGGAAGGAAGGAAAAAATAGAGAAGTAGAAAAAATTAACAAAAAAATTAAACTCTTATTAATCAAGCTTTTTGCAAAGAGCACAGTATCTGGAAATGAGTAAAGGAACAGTGTGATTGGACAATAAGCAGATGTCTAAATGCTGTGAGAGATTTCCATGACCTCTTCTCCCTTCCCACTGTCTCAGTGTGATCTGTGTCCAGCAATCTGTATTATGCACGTCTGGGAGGCACTCATGACCCTCTTATGAATGTCCAGATGAAAGCAAACCCTTATGTAGCTTTCTGCTTTTGTGCTTTATCTCCTTAAAAGCCACTTTGTAAGAAGCATGAGTTGGAAGAAGTGCAACATAACATATTTATCTTAATGCATTAATTTATGATTGGTCTGCACTGTGTCCACCAAGCACTTTTAGCACCTCAGAAGATTAACATACCGAAAACAAACAGTGATATGTTGTTATCTTCAGCTTCTCAGTTCATGAAGTAATCCTAATGCTGTGCAGTTAGATACTTTACATTTCTACAAATCTTTCCCAGAAAGGGTCCCACCCTAAATAAAACTGTTCAGAGTGAAGAACCTTAGCTTTAAAGTAAAAGTAAATAAATTGCAATACCCGGTAAAGAGATCTGTTAAACAGCATTTGAAACAAAATACCGTCAATGAAGAGCTTTGTAAAACAAACCTAAAAACATTTATTTGTATATCACCTAAATTCATTTCTGTCTTGCCTGCAAAATGTCAACCATTGTGCTCTAGAACACTCTAAGACATGTGATTCCATGGGTGCTCATGGCTGCCTGGTATCTGTTTACATAAACCACACAGAGAGAAAACAAGGCCATGCTATTAAGCTTGAAATGAATACCATGAAAAATATGGTCTAAGATTTGTTGTATCTACATAAAAATACTCTAAAACTCTAGTTCAGTAAATAGCATGATTTCAAAAGCCTCAAGTTCCTAAATAGAAATCATGTAAAGAAGGCAAGGTATGAGTGTGATTTTCATAATCTTAAGTATTCCCTGGCTCTGGATGACAGGAGGTTGAAGAGCAAGGCCAAGAATGTCAATCCTAAGACTAAATGGCCTAGTCTCATCTTGACCCAATAACAGATGCTTCTTAACTTCCAAGGACAAGTCCTAATTAAACCCACAAGAAACTGAGCACAACAAAATTCAAAAACTCCCTTAGTATCCCACACCTACCACTAGTCACAACTTTAGCCCAGCCTACCTCAGACAAGTGCACAGAATAGCACTAGCCTATACTTGTGCAAAATTATTCAAAGATCTTTTATGTTACATATGGTAATCTCAAGGGGTGCCTGGGAGGTGCAGTGTGCTCTACAAATGAGCTTCTTGGGAGAGTATCCCACTGTTATCTCCAACCTGGGAAAGAATCAAACTTCTAAGTTCAAAGATGCATTTCACTGAATGCATGCTACTGTCATGAGTGTAAAGAGCCCTCAGTGAAATGTCACCTGTAATTAAAGTCAAGGTCAGCCCTTCATTTTGGGTCATGCTAAGTATACACATTTTTTTTAACCCATCTAATGGAACATTTACAATCTGTGCATCATAGGTTATATAAATGTGCCAGTAACAGAATAAAATTTCTTCAAAGTCATCATTCTCTTCTGAAGGGAAAAGTCCTAGTATCACATGTTATTATGTGTATTAAATAGATTAAATAATTCAGCAGGTAAGTGTCACATGTGTGTAAGAAGCAGATAGCAAAACATTTGTTGCCTACCAGGAATAAACTTCTCATCTTCCATCATTTTATTCCAACCACAAAATTCTTAATTGCCAACATTCAAATTCAAATTTTCTGTGTTCAAAATGTATTTACTAAAAATAGTTGGAACATTTCAACTCTTTGGTTTTTTTTCGTGGTAACCACACTGCAGGGACCTATGTTCAACAGTTCTTTCAGTTCTGCTAACCCTTCTAAAGAGGCCACGATAATTCTCTACTAAAGTATAGAAATCCTTGCCATTCAACAGACTGGGATATCAATCAAGCCCAACTCTATGGCAAGGCAGTATACATTTTGAAACTCACTAATTTGAATGCGAGCCTGGAAAATTAAGAAACACTTGAAAATTTATCACCTTTGATTCATACCAGTATAATGACTTTATCTATACTGAAGAACTCACTGTCTTTGATTTTTGAAATTCTGACACTTCAAAAGAAATTACTATTTATTGAAAGCCCCATTTACAATATATTTGTAAGTGGGAGAGAAAGCTCAAATCAATAATCCCTTTAGAGAAAGGAACAAGAACCCACTACCCTATGCAGTGAGTTTGAGGTCAACCCAACCCTTTATCAAAGCCAATAAATAAATAGATAGCATGATAACAACATCAGGGTTAAAAATCAATACGTCTCTTAGTGAATGTATTCAGAAAGAATTAAACCTTCATGTAGTGAGACTGAGATACACATTTCTATTTAGTAAAGGAAAATGACATCATAGAAATCAGTGCTTAAGGATGACATTATACAAGAGAAATGGGAACAAAGTATACAACAGATTTCTGCAAAGACAATGTATTTTGGTAACAGAATGGTCAAATTTGAAAGTTTCAAATTAAAAATCCTATATTTGATTCAGTATGGATATAGAACATTTGACAGATGGTGAGCTGGTAAGAGGACCTAAAATTTTAAGTGATCAAAATATAGAGTGGAGATCTAAGGACAGGAAAATGAGTGGATTAGTATTAAATGGCAAAATTATTGCTGTAGTTTGGATCCTAAGTGTTCGGCAAAATATCTATTCCCAACTTGGTGCTGTTGAGAGGTGGAATAAACAACAAGAGGAGAGATGGCTGGCTGAGGATCTTACGCAACTGAAGGTGTGCTTCCAAAGGCACTCTGAAACCTTGGTCTCTTCTCTCCACCTTTGCCTTCTCTTCCCCCTCCTCTTTCCTGCTTTCTATATCCTGGCCTTGAATTGAGGCATAACAGAAAGCTGACACAATCACGCACCTCAGACAGTAGAGATGGGCAATGAAATGTCAGAAGATGGCTGGAGACAGAGTATAAAGATCTGAAAAGGCCACCACGTTGAGTTTTGAATTGTATTCCTCAGACTGTGAAATCTGGCTTTCTCTTTACCTTCAGTGGTAAATTCCAAGGTGTGGTCCAAGGAGAACAGTGAAGCCATTGTGCCTTCAAGGGGCCCATGAAGTTGCAGTCACTAGAAGCAGCTATATGTTTATTGTCTTGAAATGTTGTGAAAGGGTTTTCTGATATGCATCATTCTGACCTAATGAACAACACAGCAAATGTGAGGCTCCAAGTGTCTTTTCTTAAGCTAGATGCTAAAAAAATTTGTAAAAAAAAAAAAAAAAGAGCAATTGTCATCTTCTCAGTAACTATGCTTTTGCTATGAAAAAGTTATTTTTCAAAAAATGTTATTAACCCTTATAATTATTATGTATGTAGATATTAAAATTTATAAGCATCTTTCAAAAGGCTTGGTTTTTATTCCTAATCAGTATATTCCATAAATATAATTCTGTTAAACAAAAGCCCTACTTGTCCTCACCATTTTTTAAAAAAAGAATTTAAAGAGGTCTTGAGACCCAAATGGCAAGGTCCAGCCTTCTGATGGTGATTTGGTCATCCTTGATATAGAGACAATCATGACATCTAGTGGAGAGATCCAGCTGGAGTAAAAGCTCCCAAGCCTTCTTTCCATCTTTTTCAGCACCTACCCCAGTGCCATGTCTGATTTCTACTGCACTGGTTAGAAACTGACCCTCCTGAGACAGGCCTGAGCACCTGCTACAGAGTCCCCAGGAGGCACCTGGGTCTTATTCAGAATGTCTAGGCAAAGTCTCCCATGTAGAGCCTGATTCTGTCTATGGAGACTCACGTGATTTTATGAATACTCAAAGTAAGGCAATTGTGGGGAGGTATTTGCGATGCCTTTCATAATTTATGGTCATTGCGAAATAGTGTTTCTTGCTCCTTCACTTGGCTCAAATTCACCTCCCATGGAGCCATTTCTACTATCTTCTTGTTAAGCAGAAATTGAGAACCTTCCTTGAAATGTCTGGCATTTGTTTAAGAAAAAAGCAGTGACTCATACATCCTGAGTGAGACTAGCTCATCACAGAGGCAGCCTCTTCATAGCAAAGAAAAGAAGAATGACCTGAAGCCATGTGTCTAAGGTTGTAAAATGCAAAGAAATCACTGCAGGGTTCAAAGCCTAAAGTATTTGTTCTCCAGCCACTTACAGAGAATTGTTGTTGCCTGTATTCTGCAAGCACTCTGTAAGCTTTAACAAACAAATCAGTCTTAGAAGAATCTTGTTTACGTGTAAATTCTGGTTCAGTGGGGCCATGATGTCTCTTTTTAATTAGCCCTCAGGAGATGGTGCTGATCCAAAGGCCACCCGCACATAGGTTTAAAAGGCAAACCTCTGGCCCCAGGCGGTGTGCCAAATTGGCAGATGTGCATCACCAGAATGGTCAATAATCCCCATGCTCATAATGAATTATCTACAAGTGTAGTGTAGGCTACAAAAGATCATGGCTGTTGGCTTCAGACAAAGCTGAAGTTTTGTTTCTGAGACAGGCCTTAAAATGCAGACACAATTAAATTCCTAAATACATCTTCTTTATCTCTAAATCAAGGGAAAAGGTATTGTCCCTTCCACATCATAATGTTGCAGAAATAAAGTGAGCAATGGAAATGGTTTGTGAGTACTAGCCAACAAGAGTTGACGGCCTGCCATCTGTGAGTCGGTCCACATGCTGACACGTGTTTGGCTTCCCTCACTAACTGGAAAAAGACTGGGCTGGCAATTAGCCACAGCCACCATTTCCAGTGCTAGCTGCTCTCTTTGACCATAAGACAGCACCCTCCTAAGTGCCTTCCAGTCCTATTTGAATGTCTGTACTGATGACCTCTGTCTTGCTTTTGGTTTCTTGCTAACAAATTTCAGGACACATCTTTATGCACAAATGAAAGGAACCTGTGACCTGTGCCAACAGGAAAAATGCCCCAGACCTCAGTATATGTGCCTCACCTTATAGGATGGCAGAAAACAAAGCCTTCCTCTTTCATATCCTACATCAAAACATCTCTGCTTAATGACGATTTTCCAGAAATTCAGCAACAGTGGACTCTTACAATGACTTAATCTCACTTTGGAGTAGATAGGTGTGCATGTACCTCAGTTATACAGTTCTTTGTTCTAAACATCACCTTTGCTCTGAGGACACTTTGGCAGTAAAGCATACATCTGTTTGTAATCCTCTGCTTTCTGCTTTCCAGTTCAGGGCTTGCCCAGCAGGAAGTCCACACCCTTGCTACTCACTTTCATTTTCTTTTTGCCCTTTCTGGAGGTCACAGCCCTGGCAAGCTTTCTGTGGAAGAACACAGAAGAATCCAAGATGCAACAGCATCCTCTGCTGACCATGACTCATAATACCAAGGGACCCCCAGCTCACTTCTATTTGATTCACTCTGACTTAATAGCACACCTTCAGTCTATTTCCTTATTTATTTTATGCTGATCTTGGTATTCAGAAAAAATATTACAGTTTAAAGTAATTTAAAATAGTAAAACAAAATGGCTTTCAGCCTAATGTTATGTCAAAAGTATATTTTACTCAACACATTTCCCCAACATTGGTACTACCAAAACAACTGGGTCTATTAGAGAGGGAACATGGCTCAAGGCCTGAACCCCTGCCCTTGACTTAATACACAAAGCCCTCACACTGTCACCTGCCCTCCTATAAAAGCAGAGTGTTATAAAGTTGTGGAATGTGCTCCATCCAGAACCCAAAAGAAGGCAGACAGATATTTAGCTCCCTTTTTGTAGTAGGAAGCACAAGATGCAATCTTCTGAATTTTATCTGGATGGGTTATTCATGCTCATGTTTAGGTCATCTTCCTGAAGCATTACAGGGTTTACATCTCCCTCTAACAGATTCACCATAACAAGATTTTACAAACCACTCCTTGCTCATCTGCTTCTCTCTATATCCATCATATATGCAAAGGTAAGAAGGTCAGTACAATGTCTGGTAAAAATTCTTAAGTGTATTTTTGTCCAATCTGTGTGGTTTCAAACAATTTAAGGTCATATTAATCAGCACTAGCAAAGACAGTACAGTACTTAGGATGTCCCAGGGTCATGTTGGGAGCTGTGACCCAGTTGAGATGTTGACAGTCCACATTTATCTGCTAACATTCACTCAGCTTCTTTAGGGGACAGTCTAGTAAACTAGACATGTCTTAAGATACCACCTTGTATCTGTGATAGCCTTAAGGCAGCACCCTTCTCTACCTTTGGACAAATATTATTATTTAATGTGATGATACATGCAAGAATGATGGAAAGTTTGGAAAGTCACCACCTTCCATACAATGACAGATAATGCCAATTTATACCAGCTGGCAAATGCTTTAATCCAAGTTCAGACCTGGGAAAGCATCTCTAAGTAGAACTGTGGATCTGTGGACATGACAGATTCACCATAAGTCAGGATATAGTGAAAATAAACTTTAGTTATTATACCCAACTCATCCTGACAGTAACAGTGACAGGTCAAGACTCTGGATATTACTATTGGTTGGATCCAAAGTCCAGCAGTCATTGTATCATTTGGACACTTCATTTTTATTTTACGATTCATTTTATTCTCATTAAAAGGAGAAGGCCAGGAAAGAGGTTAAGATCCCTGGAGCTGGAATTACAGGCAGCTGTGAACTGCCCAACATAAATGCTAGGACTAAACACCAATCCTCTGCAAGATCATCATGGACTTGAAACCAGAGAGTCATCTTTCCAGTCCCAGTGTGCTTGTAAATAAAAGGGCCGTAGACATTAAGACCGTGACTAGGAAGTCCTTACCCTATAAAGTCACTGGAGCTGAACCCTGCCCTTCCTTCAAGTAGCCCTGGGTTTTAAAACTGACTACAGTTCAAAACCTTGACAATAGCTAACTTCTTGGCCTTGTGTATTAAGCTTAATATTCTATTCTATCCTATTGGAACAAAACCAGCAGAAATATTAACATTAAACTAGTTTTTGTTGAAGTAATAACTGAATGAAAATGAGAATATAACCTCTTTTACGAGAAGGTTTGTTATTGTAGATATGAGGGAGAACACAGCCAGAGACATCTGGAAGAGTCCAGGCTCAACATAGCCAGCAGAATAGACCTGGCCATGAGATAGGAGAGAGAAGGAGAGAGGAAGAAAAGAGATCAGGGAGACAAGAGAATAACTCATGTAGAGAGGTCCAGGAGCAGAGCCAAAAACAAAACCAAGAGAGTACAGAGCCAAAATGGCTGAGTTATATAGGACTCAAAGGAGCTGGGAGAGGGTAGTGAAGCTCAGGGCCTGGGGAACTCTACAGTAGAGAGTAGCAGATGCAATCCAGGATGACAGTAATGGGTATCTGCAGGAACTGAGGGAACCAAGAGGCTAGCACAGATGTTGATATGCTGATAGGCACCACAGGCAGAGGCTAAGGGAGAAGCCATATTTCTCTACATAAGTAGGATGACTGTGTTTAGCAAGCAAGAACTCTCTTAAGTCCTGGAGGGCATGCTGGCTTTTGTCTAAATGCAAGCCTTTGGGAAAGGGAATTTCTTGGGACCTAACAGAAACAATAGTTCTCTCATACTGCAGAGGCTGAGAACTCAGGACCCAGTAGTTTCAGTCTTTGAAACTGGGTTCCTCAGCCATCTGCAGTGATCCCACAGTGGCATGTCACATTGGAACTCTAGAGAACCTGGTAGTTAGTCTATGAGGCTGGCTGCTAGAGAGCCTGTGAGGATGGTTGCCTTGCCAGTCACAAACTGGTTCCAAGGACGAAGAAAGTTTCTGGAGTGTCACAGATCCTCAGTCAGAACTGGAAGCCTGGAAACGGGATTCTGTTAATGGTAAAGGAATCAGTGGGGGCAGCAACACATCAAATTTATAAATTAAACTGAGAAGTTAAAATATAAACTTTTATTCTTTTGTCCTGTTATATTCATTTTATATTGCTCATTGTTAACATCTATGATGGCTAGTATTGACCATCAAGTTGACAAGATCTGGAATCATTCATGTGAGTAGACTCTGTAAGAAATTCCTCAGCCCGTGAGTGATTTACGTGACTGAGTTACTAGAAGATCCTCCAGGGAGGCAGCTCTGTTCCCGAGATTTGTCTTAGCCCTCTCAGAGAGGAGGAAGCTAGCTAAGGACAAGTCTTGCTCACTCTCTGCTTCCTAAGAATGAAGAGCCTGTAAGAGCTTGCTGCCGTGATTTATCCCACATCATAAACTTCCACTGTGAACCAAAAGAAATTCTTGCTCCCTTAACTTGTTTTGTCTGAGTATTTTATAACAACAGGAAAGAAGTCTAGAATAATATCTGATTTTGTGCATTAGTATAGTCCTGTCTTGGTTTTCCCTCTATACCTTCCTCCTTCCCCCTCCTCCTCCTCCTCCTCTGCCTCCTTCTCCTCCTCCTCCTCCTTGAAGGAAGGTCTCTGTCAGAGTGCCATTTAGACTAAGGCTGGGGATCTCTCGGTCTCTTGAGTTCTAAGATTGTTTTCAGCTGTCTAGTTTTATTTCTTCTTCTCTTTCTGTTTCTATTCCTTCTTCAACTGAGGCTGCCTAATCTCCTCCCTTCTCTATTGTTTCCCATTTCTATTTACTTTAACTTTCTTCCCATTACTCTAAAACTAATTGATAGTTATGGTTATTTTCTTTCTATTTCTACCTTTAGCAACTAATTTATTAGTACATATCCTATAATCACTGTTTGTTTATTCCTTCAAATTTATTGAACTTGAAGGGGAAATTGAATTAAATTGACTATTTTTGTGTTCTCATAAAAGACTTACTGATTAGTTGTGGTTGCATCTGCAATTAATATTGTACATTTAGAGCGCTGCTATGGGTTACAGCCAGTGTCCTAAGTGTACGGGTTGAGTGCTTAGCATAGTCCACCTATAGTTCAGTGGGGGAAAATCTACATTCTACCACTACTACACCTAGTCCTATTGAGCTTTCCAACTACTTCAAGTGAAATAATATAGAGCACTAAATCTCCAACCAAAAGCCCTTCCCAGCATGCAACTCTTAATGGGGAAACAGAAGAACAATGAAGAAAAGAGAGACAACATGATGTAGCCATGTTAACAATTACACAGTAATGAACTCCAGCGAAGGTAAAGAATGTAAAGCATCAGACGAATAATGTAAAAGGATAAATCTAATAATGTTAGATAAAAATCAAAGAAGATTCTAATAAACCTCTGAACTGGTTCAAAGAAAGTACAGTTAAATAGCTGAATATAATAAGGAAGACAGTATATGATATGAAAGATAACTTCCATTAAAATACAGAAATACTGGTAAGGCAGAAATTTTGGAAATGAAAATGCATTAAATCAAGTTTTAAAAGAATTAGTGGAAGTTTTTACCAATACAATAGATCAAGACAAAGTAATTGAATCACATTATTCAAAAAACAATAGACATAAAATAAGAAAATGGAGAACAGAACATGTAAGATCTCTGGGACATCATTAGAATCGTGGACATAAAAAGAAAAGCTACAAGCTGAAGGCCTATAAAACATTTTCAACAAATCTGCAACAAAAAATTCCCAAATCAGGGGAATCAGATGTCCATCTAGGCATGAAATGCATTAGAATGCCAAATAGAGCCTAGAAAAAAACTTCCATGTGTCATACTATAGTTAAAATACTAGGGGTACAGAACTAATACAGAATATTGAAAGCTGTAAGAGAGAAGTACAAAGCTGTACACAAAGCAACTAATAATAATAACAATTTTTTTAAATAAAAATTCCAAAAATCAGGGGAGCATAGGCCAATACATCTCTCTAAAAGATAATGATTTCCAACAGAGATTATTATATCCTGTATATAATGAGTCTTTTTCTGGTCCACCAGCCAGTTCTCAAAAATGGCATGAAGATTTTTTATTATAAAAGCTTAGCCTATAGCTTAGGCTCATCCCACTAACAGTTACAATCAATTTAACCTGCTTTTATTAATCTATATTTATCATGTGGCATTTTACTCTTCTTTCATTCTGTATAGCTAATTTCCCCATGTCTTATTGATGTCTCCCCCATGTCTATATTCATCTCCTCCTCTTCCTCTCTCTCCCCAGAAATCCTGCCTAAACCTTCTGTCTAGCTATTGGGCATTCAACTTTTTATTACACTAATCGCAGCAATACATTTCCATACAGCATACAAATATTCTACAATAATACAAAGCCATAATTGAAGATACTGCAAGATTTGTAACCCTCCAAGCACTAAAAAGCTTTATCCCTGATTCAAGACAGGTCCCCATTTTGGGTCTATTGTCTTGGCTGAATTTGCTATGAGATGAAGAGCTTCCTATGTGCTTTAGGGCCTTAATTGAATGAAATCAATTCTGCTTGTGACTATGCTCTCGTATACTATAAATATTTGTCACTGTAAATATTGATTTAATAAAATGCTCATTGGCCAGAAGCTAGACAGGAAGTAGAGGTGTGGCAACCAGACTAGAAGAATTCTAGAAATCAAAAAGAAGAGTAAACAGATGACTGCCAGACTCGGAGAAAGCAAGAAGAGAATGCTGCAATGAGAAAATTTAGCAAGCCACGTGGCTAGACATAAATAGGAATAATGGGTTAATTTAAGTGTAAGAGTTAAGCAGTAAGCCTGAGCCATAGGTCAAACAGCTTGTAATTAATATAAGTCTCTGTATTTTTTGGGGGGATTCATTGGTGGTAGAACCAGCTGGACAGAACAGAGAAACTTGTGACTATAATGGTCTCCACTCAGGGTCTTGAGAATCCTTTGGAATCCTGTTGCTGAAGACAATACATAGTTGAATCATGGTGCATGGAGAAATCAAGCTGGTATTGACCAAGACGCTTCATCCTTATTGGGTAGATTTCAAAGTGCCAGAAGATTATACTTGTACTACTAGGAGATAAAAGTATTCCACAATCTTACTCAGTCTTTCACCACTACAATTAAAACTGAACTGGCCACAGTGGCATGAATGATGTAGGACTAACCAGTCATTTTCTAATTAAATTTAAAGCTGGAATGCCTGCCTGGTACAGTTAACTGCACCAAAAGCCTGTGAATGGCTAGGTGAGAGGCCCAAGAGAGAATCTCCTACTATCATTCTGCTAAATGGGCAAAGTATTCAGCTAATCTATCCCTATCTTTCTAAGTTACGATCTTTGTGTGCAAAGATTAGTACCTTTCATGTCTCTCATCAGATAAGCTTTTCTAAAGCAGATGTTAATATATATGTATGTATGTATGATACATAGATGATAGATAGATAGATAGATAGATAGATAGATGATAGATAGATAGATAAGAGATAGACCAGGTGAACTACAGACAGCTAAAGACTGTGAAGTGCTCAGCTCTAAATGGGAGGTCTATATCACACCCTACACCCAAGGCTCAGGGATCATCATGGAAGATGTGGCAGAAAGACTGTAAAAGTCAACAGTAGTGAATGTGTGCTTTGAAGCATCATTGTATGAACATTAACAGAATCATTGAACACACATGAACTCAGTGGCTATGCCTGCACATACAAGACCTGCATAAACTCAAGGTAGCCAAAATTTTCCTATGGGCAGAGGAGATATTCATGAAGTCCCAGCTTTAGCTGGGAAGCAATTAGCAATGGGTAACTACTGAAGGAGGAACACTCCTGAAACACTACCCATGCTTTGGCAGACAGTCTTATACCTATGCAAATGGTCAGCATGAAGTAGGGTCAATAGTTTGGGGTTTTTTTTTTGAAAGTACATAAAGTTAGGTGGGTAAAGTAGTGATGGGGGAATGTAGGAGAAACTGAAGGATAGAGAATAGAGGTAATTCTGACCAAAACATATTATCTGCTTGTATAA
The DNA here is from genome assembly GCA_004025045.1 of Sigmodon hispidus. Lineage (NCBI taxonomy): Eukaryota > Metazoa > Chordata > Mammalia > Rodentia > Cricetidae > Sigmodon > Sigmodon hispidus. Next base: position 201,445 of record PVIH01001275.1, on the reverse strand, counting down.
AATTCCCAACAAAAATATTTTTAAAAACACCATTGATTTACACATAAACCAAACTGCTTAGTATGTCTAAATGCCACCAATCAGCTCCATAAACCTAAATTTGTCTTTCTTTACTTAAAACATGAAATTAAATACATTTGTGATATCATTCCAAAATAGCAAAAAGAATGTTGATCTGCTAAGATTCAAGAAAAAGGGATACAACAACAGATCAGCTGTGATTTGGAAATCTGCTTGTTCCATGGATGTGCTACCCTGCCACTAAAGCTCCCGCTGCCTCCTCTGGTGCCAGAAAGGAGCCCTCACCCATGTACCATCTGTCATTCGTGTTGACTGCACAACCTCCATGTAAAATTTTCTGACTTCTGACTCAAGTCAGACATTGCTTCCAACTGATAGAGCTGCAGTGACTGGCTGCATCCCTGTACAAGAGACATACAGAAAGAATCATATATTTTTAGTTTTTTTTTAAAAAAAAAAACTGGGAAACACAGTTCATCAGATAAAATAAGGTATTTGTGAATTCAAAGAAGAGTCCCAAGCTGAGAACCAAGATAAATGAAGAAATCTATTCCAGAATGAATTCACCAAGGCATTAATCTAGCAAGACCTTGCTGAGGATTTTGTGCAAATCTTTCTCTGTTACAACTCTGGTCATGCTTTACCTCAAACCCCATGTGCAGAAAATCTACACAGTGAGGCATATATTCTGCATACTAGGATGATGTCAACTTAGTTCATCGTTCTTAGGCTAAAGTTGGTTTTTAATAATTCCATGCTGTGTAACTTAGGAATTCTTCTTTCTATATTCAGTTAGGTTGAAAGTCTAGGCACGTGGAGATTCAATTCTCGCTAGCTATCTAGAACTTGTTTGCAGGAAGCATACAAATACTTTATAGTCTGCCACACTTGACAGATTAGAAGTGACTATCAGGGGGCCCATACTAAAAGTCTGGAGGAAGCTTACCTGCCGGTAAGTAGGAAATGTCAGGGATAATTAATGCCCGCCCTCAGTGTGAAGTAAATGTGAAGTGGCACATTTCTTTAACTGTCATCTTTGACATAGGTATAGAAACCCATTATTATGTTTATTTAATTTCGTCAAGGCAAAATAGGGTGTCTTTCAAGGTCCCACTTTATGAAATGATGAAAAGAAGGGCAAAAATTTAGAGGCAACTCTCAACTATGAAATTTTAAAAATGTCTTCTTCTGAGGCTGTCTCTGTGCTGCTGGAACTTTGAAAGTTGGCTGTGTGCTGGTTTGGCTGGATCCCTAATTGACATGTCACACTGAGACCATCTTTTCTACCATCTGGGTTATACATTCGGTGAAGCTTCAGAGAAAGCGCTTAACATGACACCCAAAGTGGTGGTAACAGATCATCCCATAATACTTATTGTGTGGTGTGTGAACACGAGAAGGATGGAACAAAGAAAACGAGCAGAGATTGGAGAGGAAAATTAGAAGATGAGCCAGACGAGGCATAAATGACACGTGCTTAATAAGACTGATACTAGGTTCAGATTCATAAGCTAACTAATCTTTCCTGAGATGAGGGATGATTCTTCATTCAGAGCAGGTCAGGGGCACAGCAATGGGGTGTGTAGAGATAAGAGCTACAGACAGCTCAAGGTGACCTGTCATAATCATCAGAGCAGAAAGCCTCTCCACTATTACTGGGGCCTGGGTTCCATCTGGCTCACACAGTCAATGATTTTTTTTTTAAGCTTTAAGATCAATTCATAGCATAGTATGTGATGCTGTAAGTCGTGATGTCATTGACAATGAGATATTGATAACATTTATGAAAACTTGTGAGGTTCTGACATAGCACCACGATTTTGCACATTAATATTTGAGGCAATAAAGTGAAACAGGTGTTATTAACATCTCAAGAAGATAAAGCAATGTGTGCAGGATGATATCATCTGTAAGTAGAAGAGCTGGAGCCTGGCCTCTCCTCATTCAAATGCTTTCCAACCTGTTTTCTATATTTTTTTTTTTTTTAAAAAAAGGACACATAGTTAATTTGGCAAACTCAAATAACAAAAATCATACACAGAAAAATAGCTCACTTAATTCTGTGTAGTCAGAAGTTTCTGGTCTGGGCCTAGCCCCAAGGTCTGGACCAGCAATCTCAAATAATCACACAAAGTCTTACAATAATTGCACACTGTTTGGCCTATGGCTCAGGTGTATAACTTGCTAACTGTTATTAAACTAACCCATGATTAGCCAAGTGGTTTAGTACCTTTTCTCAGAGCAGCATTCTCATCCCACTTTCTCTGTGTCTTCCTGGCATCTCTGCTCTTCCTCTTTTCAGAGTTTTCTTAGTCTGGTAGCCCCGCCCATACTTCCTGTCTGCTTTCTGGCCAATGAACGTTTTTTTAAACCAGTAACAGGGACAATACTAATTACAATGTAAAAGAGCATAATCCCACAGCAATTCTCTACCCTTTCTCTTTGGAAAGTGAGAAGAGGTTACTTTCTTTTATGCACTTTGCAGTTCAGAAAATGGACATGCAGACAAAATATTTGTCTTGAGGCCTGACAGCTGGCAGGTGACAAGCCATATAAGAAATGAAGTTTCCTTACTTGAGAAACAATGGTCTACACCTGTGAAAGGAACCTAATTTTGCCTTAGCATCTGTAAATTGAACAACTTTTCTGTACAGCAAAGTAAATGGGAGTCGCTGATGGGCTGTGTGGTGGGAATGGTCCATCTGTATGCTGTAAATAAAGGAACTGTTTTGGCCTGTGTCGGGTGCTATAGAAGTAGGTGGAGGAATCAGAATAGGCAGGAAATCAGAGACAGGTAGAGGAGGACAAAGTTAAAACAGACTTAATCCAGTCACCTAAGAGGAAACAAATAAAGGTGAGCTACCGGCCACATGCCATGGGCCACGTGGCAGATAGATTAATGGAAATGGGTTGAATTAAGATGAAAGAGCTAGCTAGCAATGTGCCTGAGACTTAGGCAAAACAGAATGAAATTAATATAAGCATCGGAGTCATTTTAGGGGGGGAAGCCACCACGGACAGGTCAGACCTTTGCCCTAAAGGGGTCAGAAATCTTTCCACGGCAGGGCTGTACTACTCCCAGAGCCATTTTTTCTTCTTCTGTGCATAATAATACTAACCCTATTCACCAGTTTAGCCAATTCACACACCAAACAAGAGGGACTGATTCACCCAGCTGAAAGGCACCTCAGAGATTACTACTTCAAATCTGTTTCAACAGTTGAGAAAACACCAAAATTGTTCAGCTTATTTAGTGTAAGCATCTTTATTATGATGAACACAATCATAATAAAACACCTCATTCCTTATTTGAACTTGATTTTATTTGTAGAATAAAGGCATCAGAAAAAAAAATCTTACCAAAACCAAATTCTTTATTTGCTTCTGGTCAGGCAATATTTGATATTATTAAGACCATTCTCTGTTGTTGGAGAAGGTTGTTTTTCTGTCCTGCCTCCAGGTCACAAATCACGACACGGAGACTTCTTATTAATTGTCAAAGTTTGGCCAATAGCTTAAGCTGATTTCTAAGTAGTTCTTACAACTTAATCCATTTCTTTTAACACCCCGTCTTTGTTTGTGACTCACTGACCTTTATTTTGTATACCTCGTACTGCTTGCTCTGTGTCCCTGGTGGCTCTTCTTAACTGTTCTTCTGATTCCCAGCATCCTCTTTGGCCCCCTAGGTACTGGCTATTCAGTCTTTTATTAATCCAATTCAAATGACACATGTTCACAGTGTACAAAAAGTTTATTCCACAATAGTTCTCACATCCACGCTGTAAAAACATGTGCATGCATGTGACATCGATAAGGATTTCTTCTGGACATAGAGATTAGCTTGAAACTGGTTCAATGATGCCTAAAAAAAGAACTGCGTGAAATACTATATCAAGTTTTGACACAAGCTTTTCCAGCAAGTTAGCTTGGCAGTGTTCCAAGTCCTCCAGCAGAATTGTCATCGGTGGCCAGTAGATGTCACTGTTGTCAACTGTATCTTTCACATTTAAACTATAAAAAAGTTACTGAAGTAGGTAAGTGATGTAGCAGAAATATTCATGTTATATTTAAAATATTAAATAACAGAAGGAAGGCACAGTTAGTTCTACACTGTATAATAAAGTCCCTGAGGGTATATAAGGACAATGTAAAGTCATTATGCTGCCAAGGATAGAGCAGAATGACCAAAAAAAAAAAAAAAAAAAAAAAAAAAAAAAAAAAAAAAAATTAGACCTTTTGTCTGGGCAGATGATGCCCTATAAGGTTACTTTGAGAATTACATAGGATAAGGGTGTGAAGTTCACTTTTATTTATAGCTCCTCTTTTTCCCTTTTTGGTCACAGAGTAGGGGAGAGGGAAGGCAAAAAGATGCAGGAAGTTGAAGAGATTGATTTCAAATGCCTTTCATTGTAAAAACAGAAAATAATGCTGTCTATTGAGAATCTGGAACAGAGGGCAAACAAAGCATTTGAGCAAATCGGCAGTGCTTTGAAATATGCAGTAAAAGGCAAAAACCAACCAAACAAAAACCAAGCCAGGAAATGGACAGTACCAGCCTCCAACTGCACACTTCTGTTTCCTTGTCCAGATTCTGGTCAGAGCCAAAAAGCCCTCCAATTAAAAGTTTCTAATATGCCATGGTGTGTGGTCCACACATGTAGCCCTAGCACTGGAGATGTGGAGACACTCTGCTATGAGGACTGTCTAGGCTACATATCCAGACTCTGTTTCAAACACCAGAAACAACACAACAAAATACACATGCATGTATCCAAACTCGGAGCACCAGCGCCAGCAGAGCTGAGGCAGGATGGTCATCGTCAGAGCATGGTCCGTGGATGAAGCTCTGTGAGGGGAATTCTGAGAGCCTAGAGAAAACTCCAAGGAAGCAAAGTAAGAGTCTTGTGACCTCTGTTCCTCCCTAACAGAGACTATTCATAGAATGTGCTTCTGTGCCCCTCCCAGGTCTAATAAATAGTAGCAGTTTTACTTCTGATTGCCCATCATCTACCATTATTCCTCAGATGATGTTTCCAAGTACCAACTGTCCTTGTGACCATGTACAGCCTAAACACATGTGACTTTGGCTCATGTGATGTTGCTGAGCCCTCAGAACATAAACTGTCCGATGCTGATGCTCTAAATAAAGTTGGCTATTGCATGAGATTTTAGTTCTTCTCATCTCCTCATCTTAGGCTCCACCCACTCTCCCCAACTCTAGTTGCTAACTAGGATGGTAAATAACTATGAATTACAGGCCAGTCTGGGCTATACAGTGAGACCCTGTTATATGTATGCATATATACTTATCTTTGAAGCAATTTTCAGGAAAAAGAAACCTCATATCCCTACACACACACACACACACACACACAGAGAGAGAGAGAGAGAGAGAGAGAGAGAGAGAGAGAGAGAAATATTTCCCATATATGCTAGTAATGAGATAATTATAAACTTATAGGAATAATTGTATAGTACTGTACATGTGAAAGGGTAACATTTTAATGCCCCACCAGTTAAAATGTTTTCCTTTCTTGACCTCACACATAGTATGAAAAGGATCTACCATTGAGCCATACTCTAGCCCTTGACAGAAATAATTGATTTAGCTAGTCTAGAGACTACTTTGGTGACTCATAGGGAAGTTGAAAATAGAGAGATCTGTTAGAAGTACCTGCTCCCTGCCTTGGGAGAGTATTGTATGCCCCACCTACTTCCCTGTGTCTGACCCTCTGCCCTTAGGAAGCACACATTATTTCCCTACCCATGGCTGGGGAGTTTGTCTTATGATTTGGCCCGGTTAGTTGAACCCCAGTACCAACAGTAACCTGTGCATGTAACTTGCAGAGATACAACAAGCTCTCCTGGGCATTCCTGCTACATTGCCCTTGTTGTGAGCAGCATGTGTAGCCATAGAGGAGCTGTCCGGCTTTCTAACCACTGTAGCAGTGTACACAGAACGATGTTCTGGAGTCCTGAAAAGACTCCAGTGAGGGTCCTTTTAGATATGTGAGAGACATGAAAGCAAGGTGACTAACATCACACAAATACACTTTTATTTAGAAGTTCATAAATTACATGCTTAATAACAAATGAAACATTGATTGAAAAGTAGCTCTTTCGTCTAAATATTTGTGACTGATAGCAGTTTCCCTTTTGTTTCAGTGTCCTGGCTGTGTTGTTTGACCACATTGGAACCTGACTTACTCTGGCCTTTCGTATGGCACCTTATACATCTCTAGCAAATATTTGGGAGAAAACCACTTTGAGGGTAAAACTAGTACATTGATATGTACTGACAGATGCATTAGTAAATCCCATGTTTTTATAAGGTAGGCCGATGTGGAAGATATTTGCTAATTTGCTTTTTTAAATCCCATCATCATATAATTAAATTATCCACATAAAAATAATCTTTTAATACCTGAGAATCCACTTATAGTGGTGGATTTTCATATTCATTCATGCTCTGTCTCTAGGAATACCTGGGTAGAAGGTAGCTGACCTTCCCTGTGATGGATACTATCAACTTTCATTGTGATACTATCTAAACTTACCCATGAGGCAGGCTGTCAGTGCACACCTGTGAGACACTGTCCCATCAGGTTCACTGTTGGGAAGATGCATTCTAACTTTGTAAGAGAAAGCTTTCCATTTTCCCTGCTTCTCTTCATGTCTTGCTGGTGCACTTACTGACTGGGCTGTCATTTTCCTCTGATGTCAGCTCTTCAGCTTTCCCTCCAGCATCCTTGCTCCAGAGACATCCCAACATCACTCCTGTGTCACTCCAACAGACATCCAGGCCATTAGCACCAGACTGAGACAGCTGGCATATCCAGCTTTCCAGTGTGAAGACAACTATTGTTGAAATATATAGGCTGTATTATGTAAACCAATCGAATAACTCTCTCTAAAAATATCTTCTCTCTGTCCTGTTCTTCTAGAGAACTCTGGCTGAACAATTTATGTTTAACCAAAACTTAAGATCATGGGAATTTTATCTTTCTATTTGGTTAACAAAATAAAATGTATAACCTTGAGAAAATGGATTTAAGGGTAGTCATATATATATATATAAGTTATAAAGGCATAATGGTAAATAAACATTATAAAAACAGTATATCACTTATAATTAGAGGTAGGCTTTAAAAATCAAGTCCCAAAATATTATACCTTCTCTATTTTGCCACAACATATTCTGTTTAATATTTAGTACAAACACATTTCTAATTAAAAAATTGTATTACATTTTAGAACCATTTCTTATTGAAGCACCAAAGTCCAAACATAAAATTGAAAGAAGAAATAAAACAGTAAATTAAAATATCAGTATGAAGTATGATGTCTACATGCTTATTTGACATAATTATTAATTTGATATTCACTGAGAAAATTAATAATGCTTATAGTAGTTTAAAATAGTTTCTTCTATTTTTGTTTGCTCTATTTTAACATTACAATGACACTTCATTTGTACAGTAGAAAGCTGATCAGAGTTTTATTTACAAGTGTGTTTAACAGTAGGACATAATCATGGTCCAGTCCAAGCTGTTAACAGCAACATTCTTGGTATAATTTATTCAAACATACTTGTATTCCCCATAATAAATTATGATATTTAAAAATGATCCTATTAGAGTGATATGTCTGTTAAGTGTCTCTTGAAAACCTATAAACATTAAGTGTGCTGAAACCCTGATGAGCACCCACACGAAAAAGGTTTGAATATGGAAGTGTCAGGATGTGAGCAAGGAACACCAGCACCTGTGTTTCACAGAACAGCTCTCTCTCCCTTAAGTATTCCCAAGTTCTGAATGTTCAGAGTACTTCAATTGGGAGCCCTGTAGCTATGTGGGGAATGCATTTCCCACAGAACCCTCCACATCTGCCGTAGACTTTGGTTCCATCCTGAAAGTGTAAAGAGGTAGAAAACACAGGAAACTTGGATACAAGCCGATAAACTGGCACAACACAGGAAAACCACCCACTTTGGGAGGCGAGAATTCTACCATTGAACCACCAATGCGAAAACCACCCACTTTGAATCCATGTGGCTGGAGTCCTAGCCAAGGTTCCCTGTAAGAGTTGTTGTGTAATGAAGGATATGTGTGGATCCAAAGGAAATGGACAGCCCAGGTTCATACCCACTTTTGCTCATGTCAAATAAACCACAATAGGATTTACACACTCTACCTTAGCGCACACATTTTCACCAGGATATTTACTTGTATTTGTGAGTATGTGGGTCTGTGTATGTGAGTGTGCATATGTGTGTGGGTACATGTGGAGACTAGAGGTTGGCATGGAATCCACTTTATTTATGGAGGCAGGGTCTCTCATTGAAAATAGGGCTCATCAATTTGGCTAATGACTTCCAGGAATTCTTCTTTCTCCACTCAGCTGTAATGCCAGGATTATAGATAAGCAGTCAGGTCCCCAAGGTTGTGTGGAAGGGACCTTACTGGCTGAGCCGTTTTCCTTTCTCCCTATAGCTGTTTACATCGATAAAAGAGCAGTGTTATCTAGAGAAAGATAGGCAAGAAAATATGGGTACCACATAAGCAGATATTCTTAATTCCTGAAAACACTTTGAGGATATTGAATTCACTCCAGAGCTTGGCCTTGAACTTGTAAGTCTTTTGCCTCAGTCTACTGAGTAGCAGAGATTATAAATCTATGTTACTAGGCCCAGTACAGTTAAATCACTACATCTAAAAAAAAATACAGACATGTCCAGTAATAAGCTTAAACTCTGAGATCCATGTTCATGTGTGTGGAGCCCATATTGGAATTAGCATAACTATATGTACATTGATAAAATTGACTTGAACCCTATTATATGTAGCATATTCATGACACAGTGTAAGTGTTTAGTTATTGGTTTCATGTGGGCTTGTATCTGGGTTTGGGGTCTTGGGTGCTAGCTCACAACACAGAAGTGATTCCCAGACTCTGGTCCTGTGGGACTTACTTGGGATCTGTGGATGATGACAGAGGCATACCTCCCCTGAGCAAGCCACTTTGCTGTGCTGGATATCTTCATTCCAGTTCCCGCCAAGTTGATGCTAAACTGCCCCTACATTGTGAGGGAAAAAAAGAGAGAGAAATATATAAAATATTTAAGAATGTTTTCGCCTGGAAGCATCAAATGACTCATTGTTTTCCAAGAGTCTTGTAACAGAGGCAGAAAGCTGATCCAACTTTCCTGAAAGAAAATGTGTTTCAAATGTGATTACAAATAAGTCCTCTCAGTTACAAGTGCAATAAGAGTTGACACTATAAAATACTAAAGGGATTCTGGCAGGTCTTAGACTCCGTGACACTAGAGCCAAGGGGCCTGTCACAGTTGGTGAGTCCTTGATGGAAGAGTAGTCATAGGAAGTGAGATGTATTCAGTTTTAATATCCCTTTTAATTCAAGTTGTGCCTACTTCATCATAGCTTTGTGCCATTACATGTTTGATATATGTTCTGAAATCTCTCATTATTGTGACTCTTCCCTTCTCTAGAAAAAAATTACTCTTTTACTGATGACGCAAAGCTGCTGAATGTGTCATTTTCTTCTACAAGACCAACCCTTTTAAGGGCCCAGAAGAATGGGTGGACTGTAATGGCACTATGGTCCCTAGAGGCTCATGTCATAAGAAAATTGTTTTAATGTCAAAGTATTGTAGGTTACCCTTGTTATTAAGGCTGATTTAGAAATTAAGTGACCAAGGTTACCATGTCATATTTATATGATTATATAGTAAAGATTTATGAACTTAAATCCCAAGCCATATGAGGTGCTTTAGGATCACACCTTAACAGTCATGTGGCCTAAGACTTAAGCATAAATGAGATGAGAGCTGGGGAAATGTATTGTGAGAATTAAAACTTGGTCTCATGACAGCAAAAGCTAAATATAAAACAAATTTTTGTTTCTATTGTATTGTTTAACTGTATTTATGAGTTACTACTTTTGTTAAAAATTGGAGTATCAGCCAGGCATGGTGGCACACCCTTTTAATTCCAGCACTTGAGTGGTGGAGGCAGGTGGATCTCTGTGAGTTTGAGGCTAGTCTGGTCTATATAAAGGGTTCCAGGACCACCGAGAGACTCTGTCTTGAAAATGATACAAGACAAGGGTCTTTAAATTTTATCCATTTTAAAGTTATTATTTTAAAATAAATATTTATTTAATATATAGTGTAGTTATGGTAAGTAGATAATTCTTACTAAGAAAGTTTACACATACTTATTATATAAGTCACACTTGATTATAAAACACAGACTATATGGGCTGTCTATGGCACTGTTGTATTTTCAGAACAAGGCCTCAGTATTAGAAAGTGTTTTTGAACAGATGAATAATGAACCACATTTTAAATATTAAATCATGAAGACACAAAGGTAAACACATGAACACACATATAACACCCTTCAGATTCTATGTGGCAACACTAGCCACAATAGTACTTTAATACTGATCCACATTTGCACCAATGAGTTAATTTCTGAGTATATTACACTAATACCTGTCAATATGATGAAGGGACCTTCTTGTGCATTTTGTAATTTTCAGCTTTCTCAGATGTTAGAACTTTGTTATTTATCTGATAGGTCCCTCCAGAATGGAATGTGTCAGCTTAGAGAAGGATGCTATGATAGGACATGGCAACAGAGCACAGCCTGGAGCTGCTCAGTGCAAACCTTTATCATATCAATTTATCAAGATTCCTTGTCATCCATCACAGAGTGTATTCCGAAGAATATTCTGTGTACATCAGAAAAATATACTTGGTATATTGTGCTCAAATGGAAAAGATCTGTGTATTTTGATTAAGTTATTTGGTCAAGGTAGTATTCAAATCTAATATTTTTCACTGAGTTGATCTGTCCATACTTGGAAGAGTATTGAAGTCCCCTTCATATAAAAGACTTGCTTTATTGATATTGGCTTTATGCATTTAGGTGCTATATAATGTGTGTGTGTGTGTGTGTGTGTGTGTGTGTGTGTGTGTGTGTGTGAGAGAGAGAGAGAGAGAGAGAGAGAGAGAGAGAGAGAGAGAGAGAGAGAGACTTTCTGTCATGTCAGCATGTTCATGGCTATAGTTCTCCCACTAAAATGAGACTGATTTCTTTGAGAAACTTCTAAGCATCACGTGCCCAGACTCCAGGTGGAGTGACTCCAACCCTAACAAGGCTCTGAGGCAGAATACATTTTCCTAAGGTTTGAGCCCACGGAAAACTCAGAACCGGTAAGGTACAAGGACAGCTTAAGTTCCAAGGAAGGAGGCACCACAAATTTGTGACTCTGGACCCCGGACCCTAAGAAAATGAGACATGGTGGTAGCCCAGGCAGGTAAAGCAGGTAGGATTGTTGGAGTCATGTGACATTGCTCTCAGGAAGGCTAGCAGTTCAATGAGGGTTTTACAGGTTTCTGGATGCTCTGCTAGTCCAGTTCCAGGTGGGTAGGAACTGATGATGTTTGGTCTGAAGGATGAGGTTCTGCCAAATTCTTATGCTCTAGAACTTGAGGCACTATGTCTAGTTAGCACCAGGATGCATTGCTAATGGGGTTAACAGTTTCTAGATTTTTGGACCATGTCAGCTGTGCCACTAGGGGTCTGCAACTGCTTCAGTGCACAGGAAGTCTGAAGTGCTCAGGCTCCGGTGTTCTGCCACAACTGTGATGCTAGAGGGGTGTTTCTCAGCCTGTGGGTCTCAACTCCTTTAGGGAGGTCAGAAGACCCTTTCATAGGCATCACTTAAGACCATTAGAAAACATGTTTTCATTATGGTCTACAACATGTTTTCATTATGGTTTGTAAATTGCAGTTATGAAGTAGCAATGAATATAATTTTATGGTTGGTAGTCACCAGAACAGGAGGAACTGTATTAAAGGGTCACAGCATTAGAAAGTTTGAGAAGCACTGTGCCAGAATGTGGAGAAAAGCCTATGGTTCCACCATTGAGTGTAAGAACAATTAGAGATCTGTATGCAAGACCTTCCCACCCCAGGCTACATGTCAAAATTAATCCAAAATGATTCTAAGGATAGATACAGAGCAGGACTGACATGTAGAACATAAATATTTTTAAATGGAGATAATTTTTATAATTTAGCACTTGAATTTTTAGCTCAACCATCCATAACAAATAATACATCTGATTTCATTAAAATAAAAGAAAAACTTATCCTCTGAAAGACACTGAAAGGAAGGAAATGACAGTTCACATCAAAAAAAAAAAGTAATATTTGCAAATGTCACTTCTGGTGAAAGACCTTTGTGTATATCCAGAATAGGCAGAGGACTCTTGATATTCACCAATAGGAAAACAAATTCAATGTAAAGCTCAGGCAGAGACATGAACATTCACCTCACTAAACAAAACACACAAAGGAGAAATAATCCCAGGGAAGATGCTTAATATTGTTCTGCACTAAACACCATTAATGAGAAAGCAAACAAGGAAATGAACACAAACTTGACAATACCAAATGCTGTCAAGGGTGCAAAGCAACAAAGATGTTTGTCTTTGCTGTTAGAAAAACAAAGCTTCTCTTTACAATGTACATTGTAGAATCCGCAGCAAAAATCCTAGGAAGTTAGCCCAGAAAAAATAAAGACATATTTAAATACCTGTATGTGTTTTAAATCTTAATTTTCAGCACCTGGAAATAACCAGCATGGATAGGTACTAGCATGACCCACTGGCATTACTGAAATGTTATTATTTCTCCGACTCTCTGAGAATCAAATATTAATTACAAGACAGAAAACAAGGTCCACACCAGGACTCTGGGAACATCAACATCTCATTTGAAATATGTATTCCCAAGTCACATAACACTCTTCGACTCCATCTCACGTTCAACGTGGTAAAGTTTATTTTCTCTAAAGAACACCATATGTGTTTGTGCTCTTTTTAGCATTCATATCCTGAGGTACTCAGTCACATGCAAACACAGAGGATGTGGTTTCGATGAAGCCCAAACATCAGAACAAGTTCTTTCTATGACATCCAGCATCTGGAAGGTATTCATGCAAATGTCATGTAACTTAACACAGAATCTGGTTTATACATTTGACAGAACATCTCCAAAAATACTGGGCAGTTTGTATTTTTGGTAACAGTAGCCTGGGGCAGACAAATACAGACTGAATATGGATGGCACGTCTCCTTTCAAAGCATCTGTCCGTGCCCAGCACCATCTAATTTTGGCACAAAGTTATGCATTCCAGAAATGTTCAGGACCCACATGAGGGGCCATCGTACCATGATGGCAGAAAAACATCTTCCTGCTGCTTCTCCCTTGACTATTCTAAGGCTCTGAGAGGGGAGCTGACATGGATTATATGCTTTACACCTACATAATTTCCTTAAAATATTAGTGTGAGAGAGATATTAGAAGGAAAGAAATAACAATGTTGTCAATTTAAAGTCTGATTGTGTAAAAGCCTCTCACATTGCACGCTCATTAAGAACTGTTTGTTTACAATGATTAACACTGTTAAGGCACTTCCTGTCTGTAATCTCACATGTACAGAAACAGCTGTGGTATTTCCCCAATACCTGCATTAATTTCATATAATATGTATATGTAACTTCATGTTTGCATCTCAGTCTTATGGGCACATATATCTATGATGGTCAGGAAGATGACTTCTCACTAAGCTATGTGATTCTGATATATAGAAAATATACTAAGATATGCTTCATAACGAGGTCTATTGTTTCTTGAGGACTATAAGACACTTTGTTTTTTTTCCTTTAATCAGACTAACACAAGAAAATAACAATTTCTCACCAGTCTAAGACTCGATATAGACAATGTCTTATTTATAACTTCAAAGAAATTTTAAACTGAACTAAACACCTCTGGAAAGGTCTCATAAGGTTATCCACCACAAAAAGTATACAAGGACATTTTCCTAGAGGTCTATTGTAGAACAAAGGTTGTTAGCACAAAGCAAATCAAGATAGGATACCAATTCTTTGCTTGCTAGTCAGTCTAATAACATCTGACCCTCTGTGCAGATCTATCTGCAGCTGGTCTCACCAGGCACTGTGCCCCGGCTTCAGGCCACAGTCTTATACCAGGAACCTTGATAATGGGCATTGCCATGGTTACTTCTCTCCATCAGATATTGGCCTTTGTAACTCTTTTCATTGCAAAAAGTCTGTTGTGAAATATGTATATAGCCATGTAGAGAGAGGAGCTAGGGAATTAGAACTGTGAAGAAAACTGTAGAGGTAGAATTAGAGCTACAGCAGAAGAATAAAGAATATAACCCAAACAGTTTGTATGTAAATTTATTCCATTTCTAGAAATTCTAGAAATACTCTCAGATTTAAAAAAAAGTCCTATGCTGTGGAATTATCTCGGACCCTGTTTGTATCCATGGAGCTGGCCTCCACAGTACACAGTACAACTGAAGATATGGTTATGCAAGAAAGCTGGGCCCAAATCATTCCACCTAAAATCATTGATAAGAGGCTTCATACAGAGAAGCACAAGCTAGGAGGTCAGTGATAATTCCTATTCCTGGCACTGTGTGCAGACAGGAAATGTTAATGTGATGAGAAAACCAGGTTAGAGGATAAATTTACTGTGTTAGGCTTTTTTTTTTAAGATTTATTTATTTATTATTAAAAGAATTTATGTGGCTTTTTTCAGATTTTACATTTTGTTTTTTATGAATAAAGTCATATTTTTTATCCATGTATTCCCTTGTTCAGACTCCCTCCCCCTCTCAACCCTCCCTGTCACTCACTCTTCTCCCCATCACTTTATCTCCTCCTCAGCAAGGGCTGGAGGTCCCAAGATCCCAAGGTACCAAGGTGGCTTAGTTCAGCATCCACTCCAGGCAGATCCGCTTTCCTCAATTCAACATCAAGACTGGTTCAGATGTTCCTCTGGAGGGAGTGGGCTCCAAGGTGCTAGTCCAAGGTGTTTCAGATTCCAAGCTGTTCAGTGGTTATGGTTTGCAGCTTGGACATTTTTAGCTTTTTGTTTAAAGTCCACTAATGAGTGAGTACATCCCCTGCTAATCTTTCTGCATTTGTGATACCTCGCTCAGGAGGATATTCTCCAAATCCATCCATTTGCCTGCAAATTTTAGGCTATCATTTTTTCTTACTGCTGAGTAGTACTCTATTGTGTACCACAATTTGTTAATCCATTCTTCAGTTGAGGGGCATCTAGGTTGTTTCCAGGTTCTTAGTATTACAAACAATGCTGCAATGAACATAGCTGAGTTAATGCCATTGGAGTGTGACTGTGGGTCTTTTGGGTATACACCCAGAAGTGGTATTGCTGGATCTTTAGGGAGATTGATTCCCTGTTTTCTGAGAAACCGACATACTGCATTTCAGAGTGGCTGAACAGTTTACATTCCCACCAACAATGGAACAGTTTACATTCCCACCAACAAAGGAACAGTTTACATTCCCACCAACAAAGGAGGAGTGTTCCCCTTGCTCCACAACCTCTCCAACTGTCATCTGTGTCTTTTATCTTAGCCAATCTGAGAGGTGTCAGGTGGTATCTCAAAGTTGTTTTGATTTGCATTTCTCTGATGGCTAAAGATGCTGAGCACTTTTTCAAGTGCCTTTCAGCCATTCGTAATTCTTCTGCTGAGAATTGTCTTTTTAGATCTGTACCCCATTTTTTGATAGGGTTATTCAAGGTTTTGGGCTCTAGATTCTTGAGTTCTTTATATATCTTAGAGACCAATCCTCTATCACTTGTAGGGTTGGAGAAAATCTTTTCCCATTCTGAAGGTTGTCGTTTTGTCCTATTGACAGTGTCCTTGGCTTGACAGACGCTTTTGAGCTTCAGGAGATCCCACTTATTGATTGGTGTCTGTGCCACTGGTGTTATATTTAGGAAGTGGTCAACTGTGCCAATTCGTAGAAGTGTATTTCCCACTTTCTTTTCTATCAAGTTCAAAGTGGCTGGGTTTATGTTGAGGTCTTTGATCCACATGGATTTGAGTTTAGTGCAGGGTGACAGGCTTGGATCTATTTGCATTTTTCTACACTACCATCCAGCTATGCCAACACCATTTGTTAAATTTACTATCTTTTTTCCATTGAATGTTTTGGGCCTCTTTGTCGAAAATCAGGTGTTCATAGGTTTTTTGGATTAATGTCTGGATCCTCAATCCTGTTCCATTGATCCACACGTCTGTTTTTATGCCATACCAGGCTGTTTTTATTACTGTAGCTCTATAGTATAACTTGAAGTCAGGGATGGTGATGTCTCCCGAGGTTCTTTGGTTGAGCAAAATTGTTTTGGCAATCCTGGCTTTCCTGTTATTCCAAACGAAATTGAGTATTGTTCTTTCAAGGTCTGAAAAATATTGTGTTGGGATTTTGATGGGCAGTGCATTGAATCTGTAGATTGCCTTTGGTAGAATTGCCATTTTTACTATGTTGATGCTAACTATCCAGGAACATGGGAGAGCTTTCCATTTTCTGATATCCTCTTCAATTTCTTTCTTCAGTGATTTAAAATTTTTGTCAAATAGATCTGTTACTGCTTTGGTCATAGTTACTCCAAGGTATTTAATGCTATTTGCAGCTATTATAAAGGATGATGTTTCCCTTATTTCTTTTTCAGCCCTTTTATCTTTAGTGTATAGGAGGGTTACTGATTTCTTTGAGTTAATCTTTTATCCTGCTACATTGCTGAAGGTGTTTATCAGCTGTAACAGTTCCTTGGAAGAAGTTTGTGGATCACTTATGTATACAATTGTATCAACTGCAAATACAGATAGTTTCACTTCTTCTTTTCCAATTTGTATCCCCTTAATTTCCTTTCACTCTCTTATTGCTTTAGCTGAAATGTTGAGAACTATATTGACTAGATAAGGGGATAGGTGACATCCTTGTCTAGTTCCTGATTTTAGTGGGATTGCTTTGAGTTTTTCTCCATTAAATTTGATGCTGGCTGTCGGCTTCTTACAGATCGCCTTTATTATATTGAGATATTGTTCCTGAATTCCTGATCCCTCCAGAGCTTTTATCATAAAAGAGGGTTGGATTTTGTCAATGGCTTTTTCAGCATCTAAGGATATGGTCGTGTGGTTTTGTTCCTTTAGTTTGTTTAAATGATGGATAATAGTTAGAGTTTTTTGTATGTGAAACCAACCCTGCATTTCTGGGATGAAGCCTACTTGGTTGTGGTAGATGATATTTTTTATATATTGTTGTATATGGTTTGCCAAAATTTTGTTGAGAATTTTAGCATCAATATTCATGAGGGAAATTGGTCTGTAATTCTCCTTCTTTGTTGTGTCTTTGAGCAGCTTGGGTATAATTGTGGCCTCATAAAAGGAATTTGGCAATATTCCTTCAGTTTGTACTGTGAGAAATAGTCTGAGGAGTAATGGTAGTAATTCTTCATTGAATGTCTGGTAGAATTCTGCAATGAAACCATCTGGACCTATGCTTTTATTTTTGGGGAGGCTTTTAATGACAGTTTCAATTTCCTTAAGAGTTATAGGCCTGGTAATTAATCTGTTTTTCATTTAATTTTGGTAAATGGTACCTGTCCAGAAAGCTGTCCATTTCTTCTAGGTTTTCCACTTTTGTGGAATACAGATTTTCAAAATACGAACTGATAATTGACTGGATTTTCTCAGGGTCTGTTGTTATATCCCCCTTTTCATTTCTGATTTTGTTGATTTGGACACTCTCTGCTTTTTGATTAGTTTGGATAAGGGCTTATCTATCTTGTTGACTTTCTCAAAGAACCAACTCTTTAATTCATTGATTCTTTGTATTGTTCTTTTTGTTTCAATTGTATTGATTTCAGCTCTAAGTTTGATCATTTCTTGCCGTCTACTCCTTCTAGGTGAGTTTGCTTCTAATATTTCTAAGGCTTTCAGCTGGTCTGTTAGGTCTCTAGTGTGAGATTTCTCTGGATTTTTCATATAGGCATCTAGCGGTATGAATTTTCCATTGTGTCCCACAAGTTTGGATATGTTGTGGATTCATTTTCATTAAATTCTAGGAAGACTTTGATTTCTTTCTTAATTTCTTCCTTGACCCAGTGGTGGTTCAGTTGAGTGATGTTTTGTTTCCATGAGTCGGTATGCATCTGTGATTTCTGATATTGTTGAACTCTAACTTTATGGCCTGGTGGTCTGATATGATACAAGAAATTATTTCCATTTTTGTATCTATTGATATTTACTTTATGACCAATTATGTGGTAAACCTTAGAAAAAGTTCCATGTGGTGCTGAGAAATATTTATGTTCCTTTGCATTTGGGTGGAAGCTTCTGTAAGTATCTATTAAATCCATTTGCATCATAACCTCTGTTAGACTCCTTATTTGTCTGTTGAGTCTCTGTCTGGTTGGCCTATCCAAGGGTGAAAGTGGGGTATTGAAGTCTGCCACTATTAGGGTTTGAGAACTGATGTGGGATTTGAGGTTTAGTAGTATTTCTTTTACATAGATAGGTGTCCTTATATTAGGGGCATAAATATTCAAGATTGAAATCTCTTCTTGACCAATTTTTCCTGAGATGAATACGTAATGTCTATCTTGGTCTCTTTTAATTGATTTTAGTTTGAAGGCTACTTTGTTAGATATTAGGATGGCAACACCTGCTTGTTTCTTAGGGCCATTTGATCGGAAAATCTTTTCCCAATCCTTTACTCTGAGCCTGTGTCTGTCTTAGTGGTTGAGGTGTGTTTCTTTTACAACAGAAGGATGGCTTCTGTTGTTGTATCCATCATGTTAGTGTGTGTCTTTTTAATAGGTTAATTGAGTCCATTGATATTAAGGGATATTAGTGACGACTGACTGATATTTCCTGTTATTTTTGGTGGTAGCTTATATGTATTTCCTTTCTCTGGGGTTCTTTTCTGTGGGATTATTGATTGATTGTGGTTTCATGGGTGTATCTGGGATCTTTATGTTGGAGTTTTCCCTCTAATGCTTTTTGAAGGGCCGGATTTGTAGATAGGTATTTTTTTAAGTCTGACTTTGTCATGAAATATCTTGGCTACTCCATCTATGGTGATTGCTAGTTTTTCTGGGTATAGGAGTCTAGGTTGACAGCGATGCTCTTTTAGTGTCTGTATAACTTCTGACCAAGATCTTCTTGTTTCATTGTTTCTATTGAATAGTCTTATGTGATTCTGATGGGTCTGCCTTTATATGTAAGTTGGCCCTTTTCTTTTGCAGCTCTTAAAATTTTTTCTTTGTTCTGTATGTTTTGTGGCTTTTTATTATATGGTGCACTGACTTTTTGGGGGGTTCATATCTATTTGCTGTTCTATAAGCTTCTTGTATCTTTACAGGCATTTCCATCATCAAGTTAGGAAAGTTTTCTTCTATGATTTTATTGAATACATTATCTGTGCCTTTGAGCTGGTATTCTTCTCCTTTTCCTATTATTCTCAAGTTAGGTCTTTTCATGGTGCCCCAGATCCTGAACATTTTGTGTTATGGTGTTTTTGGTTTTAGTATTATCTTTGACTAATATATATATTTCAGCTACTGAGTCTTCCACTTCAGAGATTCTCTCTTCCATCTCTTGGATTCTGTTGGTTATGCTTGTATCTGTGGTTCCAGCTTTTTTCTTCAGGTTTTCTGTTTCCATCTTTGCCTCATTTTGTGACTTTTTTATTGCTTCTATTTCAGTTTTTAGTTCCTGGCATGTTTTTTTTCATTTTTTGATTTACTTTTTCTTGGTTTTCTTTTATAGATTTGTTCATCTCTTCCAATTTTTTGTTTGTATTTTCTTCTATTTCTTTAAGGGAATTTTTCATATCTTCTTTGAGGGGTTCAATGATCTTTATAAAGGTATTTTTGGTGCTGCTTCCTTCTGCTTCCCCTTCATTGCTCAGTTCAGGTCTTGTAGTTGTAGAACCACCAATTTCTTCTGTTCATTATATTATTGTTGACCTTGTTGTTCATTATATTATTATATGTATTTTTGCACTGGTGTCTGTCCATGGCTTCAGTGGTTCATGATTAGGTGGCTCCTAGTCAGTTGTGGCAAGAGGGCTTGTGTAGTTCCTGTCACCTCTGAACAAGGAGTCTGCTCAATCTCTGACTCTGCTCTTGGCAGGGGTCTGAATTTCAAGTCCTCAGTCCTTCTCTGCTGATACAGTTGGAGGCGGGGTGGCCGTGCAAGTTCCCTTGTCTTAGTAGCAGCTGGAGGAACCCCTCACAGCCAAAATCTATTTCTGTCTGCTAAGGAGTGTGTGTAGACACTCATCACAGACAGAACCCAGTGAGGCTAGTTGGATCAGAAACTAATTACTACAGTGTATTGAGTTTTTTAAAATATATTTTATATATTAGCCTTTTATCAGTTGTGAAGTAGGTAAGACTTCTTTCCTACTCCATAAGCTACTTTGAATGACACTCTTTTCCTATGTAAAGCTTTTACGTTTCATGTCACATTTTTCAATTGTTGATCTTAGTGCTCTTGCTAATGGTGTTTTGTTTAAAAAGTCTTTTTCATGTGACAGTGTGTATATTTTTCTGTGTAATGTTTTTAAGTTTTGTGTCCCATTTGTTGATCATAGTGCCCATGATAATGGTGTTCTTTTTAAAAAGTCTTTTTGTGTAAAAAAAAAGAAATTTCTATATAGAATAGTAAATTATTATTATTAAATTTTAATATTCTGAAGATAAAAAAGTGGGATTTTAGTGACGTGCAGGAAGAGGATAAAAACCAGAATAGGAGCACATGAAAGGGGAGGTTGAAGTTTGACCTGGAAAAGGGGATGGCTGAGAAATATCCTTCTGGGAGTCGCTCCTGATATATAAGAATATCTGGTCCGAAGAGCATTGTGTATATGGGTCTGATTGCTGTCCCATGATGGTGCTGAAAGGTCAGAGTCTGATGTCTAGCAGCTGGAAAGGAGTAAGACCTGAAAGCAGTGTCAGCAGAGGCCGATAGAGTAGATGGAGAGTCAGATGTAGAGCTGGAAAGAGGAGGGTATGAAGGCTGTGCAGGACCAGGATGCTCCCCATAAAAAATTTCTAAATTTGATGATATAGTAATGTACAAATCCAAGATGCTGGGCAGACATTAAGACACAAACCAAATGCTTCTTAGTAATGACACCGAGAGAAGAAGGCAAAGGGACCAGTGAGAGAGCAGGAAAAACTCAGGTAGACTCTGACTCAGTATCTGGATGGGGAGACATTTGGGTAGCAATATTTAAAGCAGTGAGGAAATTAAATGATACATAAGAGAACATGTCTTGGGTGAGAAGAAAAGCAAGAAAGCACAAAGAATCAAATACAGCAGGGTGTACAGAGAGCAGAACATATTAGATGGAAACCAAGCAGATTGATAACATGAAGACAAAGACCCCCCCAATCTATAAGAAACACCATTAATCTCTAAGAATATAAACTGAAGGCAAATCCATGAAAACATATGGTCCAGGTAAGTGGCATCTCTAAGTGCTACTAGAATTAGCTAAGTAAACATGAAAGCAAAGGAAGTTGCTCTAGAGGAAGGGGCATATTTTATGATTGTGAAAAGAAAAGACCTATCGGGAATTTGTGGGAGTGCACAATTATGTACAGCAAAAGCTTAACTTAAAGGAAACAAAACACATGAAACAAGGCCTAACTAAAAATATAGTTTATCTTGAATAGTTGTAGAGTTTCTATAGCCAGCATCGAGCAGGTCAAAAAGGAAATAGAAGAGTGGACCCCACTGCAAGCAGAAGCCTGAATCCTGTTTAAAAAACCATCCAACAGGACACACATCCTTTCCAAGCATGTTCTGAATACTCTTCAGAATGAAGCACACATCACACCATAAAGCCCTCAATACGTTGAAAAGGTCTGAATGATATGGGGTATGTTTTCTAGCCACAGTGAATTAAAGTAGAATAAAGTAACTTTAGGAAATTCACAAATATTTGTAATTAAACTTATTCTCAAATAGTTAATGATTCAATAATAGAAAATACTTTAATAAAAATAAATAGAAGGATACCACATGCAAAAATCCTTAGACACAGGAAAACAAATGCTTAAAATAGAATTGATAGCTATAAATGCACAAGAAGAAGAAAGCACCACATCAATAGATGCCAGCAAAAGCATCACAATGTCATAGCTAAGTGTGTCTATCCCTCATTATCCAAGAGGCTTCTTTTTACAGCCTATAAAGGCCATCACAGAAATCCACAATTGGTCAAAATACAGAGAACAGAGGACTGTGGGATGTCCATCCTCTGTTAATACATTTACCACACAACCCCTATACATTCAGGAAACATCACAGAAGAGCCAGAAAGGTTGTAAAGCCAGTTGACTTCCTCTGTGAGATAATGTCTTCTATATATATACACCCATGAAATCTCCTGAATAAGACATATGCATTGACAACAGCATCATGGATGAGTCAGATTTTCCAAGTCCTCCATCTAGATGAAGAGCTACAGACTATTAATGACTGTCCCACTGAGAGACAAGTCCCCAGATATGCTACCCAATCTCAAGTGGCTAGCCCTAAACACATATACATGGAGGTTCAACTATAAGACTAGGTGGTCCCATTTGCTCAGACTTCTTCTGGCAAGGGTGGCAGATGGCCCCAGACCTATGTATAGAACAAGCTTGATATTACAATTCAGGAAGCACAAAGAGAATGGACCAGTAGGGTTCTGCAGTGCCCTGTAGGGTACCTTTCAAGAGTCTTCATCACCTCCCAGTACTACCACCCTGTGAATCAATCCTTCATACATGGATCTTTGAGAAACACACCCCAAAAGAATTAATTTGACCTGTACAGCATATAAATATTCACCTTTCAGGGCATATCTGCTAATTCTAAAGGACCAGAAAGAGTAAAATGACGAGGTGTCATAGAAGAAGAAATAAGATCCGAGCAAATTACAGGTCTTCCTCTTGAATCTTTAAATGAACTTAATATGGCAAAAAGTGTTCGTCCCTCAGTTGATTTATACTTTTTTAAAATAAATGCATACAGAAAGCTTTGGATATTTAGTTTTATGTTTCATGTTTTTATGTTTCATGATATATTTTGGTCAAGAAAATAAAGAGAAATATTGACTTTTTCATTATGGAGAAAAAATAATAAAATACATTATATTTTATAATAATAAAATAAATAAGGTACCTGTGGGCATCTGGCAGCACTGTAGCAGTCTCCAGCTGTGGCAAATGGAACTGCCTTTCCAAAGAGTGTCTGGGAAAAAAGAAGATCTGTAGCTGTAAAAAATAAATACAACTCATTACCATGGAAACAGCAATGTTTATTATTTTCAGATAGTTAAAATTTAAACAAAATATCACTACTAAGAGCATATAATATAGGCCTGCCTCAAACAGAGACATTTTATTTAACACCAAAATATACATAGCCTAAATTGTCCTTTAAAAAATCACAGAAACATCTGGAATTAAAAAAATGTGGAAAAACTAAATTAGTGGTCATTCACATTTTATGCCTCAGCAAATCTCTGAAATAGAATGAGTTCAAAGAGAAAATCACAGAAAAACAAAAAAATCTCTTCAAAGACCCACCATAGTAAAGCAGTGTGAGTGCACATGCACTGTGTCTATACCAACTCACTGGTGTAAGTCTTTTCCATTTGCTAACATTATTAGCAAAATGTCTTGACTGGCAGCATCACTGGAGAGTCTACATAAAATACCAAAATTTGACTCAGTGAATTAAAGACAAGGAGGGTAGAATCCTCAAACTCAGCTGTTACAACTGATCATGCCTGCATTTATCACTTAAACAACATTCTGACAATGGCCATCAGCTCCTCTCTGTTGATTCAAGTCACTGACAGATCACTGCACACCCTGTGAAGACAGGGGGGTGGTTTTGGAGTCTGTTCCCCAAAGAAGAACTTATGTAAATAACTTATCTCTGAGGACAGTTACCAAAACAGCCAGACTTTCCATAATCCACCAGAGGAATTGTGTGCACCTCCCAAGCCTCAGCCAATGTGGTCATGGTGGTGGGCTTACATGTGGCATGGGTGGAGTAAATATATATCAGGAAACAAACAGTACAAATTGAAACTATTCCAGAATAGGTAGTTATTAAACATGCATCCCCATTTCACAGCTATTTGGGGGGCTCTATAGACTAAGCTGGTGAAGAACACAGACACAAGTTTCAAAGTATAGTTTTCTATCTACTCCAACAGCATGGGTGGTCAATCACACCCATTTTATAGTGATAACCAATAGAGTATATATAGTTCTCTTGTCTCTGATGAGTGTAGCCAGAAGTTTTTTGGCCTGTTTATCTGCAGTATCACAGCTGCTCATAAAATAATTACTTAGAAGCTTATATTAATTACAAACTTGCCTATGGATTAGACTTATTATCAACTAGTTCCTACAACATAGTTGATCTTATTTTTATTACTCTATGTCTTGTCATATATCTAGTGGCTTATTGATATTTTTACATCTCGTTTCTTAGCTGTAGCGTGTAGCTTTCTCTTATTCTACCCTTCTGTATTATCTTTGCTTGGATTTCCTGTGTGCCTCTAAGATTGCCATTGGCCAAACAGCTTTTTCTTTTAAATGAACAGATGGTAATAAGGCATATTCACAACATACAGAAAGACATCCCACATGGATTTCCCACCTGCTTCTAAGCTGCCTTGCCATAGGCCAAAACAGCTTTTTAAAATTAACAAATGATAATAAAACATATGCACAGCATACAAAAAGAATCCCACATCGTATGAGTTCTAGCACGTCAGCCAAACTATTGCTGAGCATGATTCCTTAGATTCTTCACAGGTATATCCTACTTTACATGCCCAAACCAAAATGCATTTATCTGTTTCTCTTCTCTCACTATGTTGCTTTTGACTCTTACAATTTTATCTGAATTATTACATTTAATTTCGAGTTGTGTCTACGACTACACTTTGATCTCCATCACCCAGGTATCACCTTGTTTAGGATTTCACTCCTGTGTATAATTCCTACAGATTATAATATAAATTCAACTATTCATAGTAGTCCTCCCCTCTTATCCAAAAGACATGGTCCCAGGCCCCCCTCAGCTGACCTGCTATGGACAATACTGACCCTTATTGAAATGTTCATATTTCATGCCAGCTGAACATCAAGAATTCATTAGAAGGTATAGAGGAGAGAAAGTAACTGACAGCTTCGATAAGGACTATGTCAGATGAGAAAGGCATTATTCAAAATAGGATAAACAAGAGAGAGAGAGAGAGAGAGAGAGAGAGAGAGAGAGAGAGAGAGAGAGAGAGAGAGAGACTTATTTAAGAAATGTTACTATTAAAAAAAAGAGAAATAGTGTGTGGTAGGACATGCCTTTAATCCCACTTTAATCCCAGAATGCAAACAGAGGCAGGCATATCTCTGACTTTGAGGTTAGCCTGGTCTACAAAGCAAGATCCAGGACAGCCAGAGCTATGTAAGGAGACCCCATCTTAAAAGGGAGAAAAAAGAGGGAGGAAGAGGAGGAGGAGAGAAAGAAAGAAAGAAGAAGAAAGGAAAGAAATTAGAAAGAAATTGACCAAATCATGACCAGAGAGTCCGATTTGCTTCTAGTTATAACAGAAGCACTAAGAGCATACTGCACGGATCATGTAAATGGTCCAACAAAGAAGAAATGTTCATATAGAAGAGAAAATGAAAGTTGCTAAAACTATGTCCTTAAGTCATGTCGATAGGACAGCCAGAAGATTTTCTTTCTCTAAGAGCAGGAATAGAATGGTCCAAAAATAATAAGTAATAGAAAAGGTGATGTATGGGTAAGGTTTCCATGACCTGTTAGTGCAGCAGTGGGAACTCAGAAAATTCTGTTTGGATTGTGCTCTTTAGTTTTCTTGGTAAATGAGGAAGTGAAGTCACCATTAGTGAAGTGGAAGACTGAGGATGCTAACATGTTAGAAATTTAAAACTGGAAAAAAAGTAGAATTTGAGCTCAAGGGAAGTATAAGGGGAGAGCACTAGACACATTCAGTAGGTTTGCTTTGTAGGGACAGGCAAATATGAAAAGCTTAGCAGATGTGCATTTAAAATGAGATCAGCCAGGACTGTGGATGACTTGTCACACTCAATTTCACAGTCTAGGTACAGTGTGTGTGTGTGTGATGAGAAGGAAAGTAACAAAGTGAAAATGTATCCACTTGCTATTGTATGCGTAAGGCTCAGGTCAATGAGTAGCAATATGAGAGTTTGGGTTGATAAATTAGTGAAAAACAGCACCCATTACCAATAAATAAACTACTGAGTGTAAGTAATATACATAGTGGTGCTAATTAACTGCCATTCACATTTTAAAATAATAACTAATATTTATAGAATATTTATTATACCAAGATATTTAGTTGATATATTGCGTGTGTCATCTTTTAACCTTCATAGAAAAGGCAAAAGGGTTAGAAAGGAAGAAAAAAGAGAAATCAAAAGCCCATAGAGGCAGGTTCTAATCTTACAAAATGAAGGAAATTGGGTTTAATGAGATACTCAGGGTTATGTGGTATTAGAAACAAAGAAGTTACACTCACACCCACAGTAGGACTCCAGAGTCTGTGCTCACAGTAACATCCACACAAAGCTGCATTGTTGCCACAAATGGGCTCCATCATTCCCAACTCATGCAGAACTTTTCTTCACAACATCTCATGTCAACTAAGCTGATAGAAACACTGGTTCAATTATAGCGTTTTTTTAAAAAACAAAACAAAATATAAGAGAGATGGCTCAGCATTTCAGATACCTCCTGCCCTTGCAAAAGAATAGAGTGGTTCCCAGCACCATGTACTGTGGCTCACAACTACCTGTAACTTCCAGCTGCAGAAGATCCAACAACCTCTTCTGGCCTCGAAGATACCTACATTCAAGCACACACAATGCCTACCCCACCCCACCCCAAACAAAAATAAGACAAGTCTTTATTGTAACTATAAATATAAATATAAGTACTAATTTTGTTCTCTCATAAAGAAGAGTCTATATTTTAAATTGGAGACTTTGGGAAGGGATTATGTTATATTTGGCCACCAAGGTACAGCCCAAATAGAACCAGGTGGGTACCCAAAGAGAGAAATCATATTATATACACACACGCAGTCCTATCATGTTCAGTCAGAGAAGACCCACACCAAGACCTGTGCTATGCTAATTGATCTTTCTTTACATTATAAAGCAACTTGTCTCACGTATATCAGGAGTTATAAAAATGGACTAATACCCTGCACTAAGTGTCAGTTTTCAGTAAATGGTAACTGTCATTAAATCATGACATGGCCATAATTTTGATATTGCACAGTCATGCAAATTCTGTTTCTATGTACTGTATATGGTGCTAGGTTCAAGGAGGATTATGGGAGACTACAGAGACTCAGGTTCCCACAGTGACTCATTTTGAATCTGAAGTCCATCATGACCCAAAAGAGTTCAAAGCTTGTTTGCTCAAGTCTTTGCAGAAGCTGTGCAAAAGTCCTGAGGACACTCCTGGGAAAGAAGACATTATCTAGCTTCAGATGCTCTCAGGACGCACCTGATGAGAAGTGAAATAGAGAGGTGGTTTTTTGTTTTTTATTTCTTATGCTAGTCCCTGACTGCCTGTGATATGTGAAATGTCAGCTTTGATCTCCTGTCTTTCTGACTGTTGCTTCATTTGGCCATGACCAAAATGTCCTCTCAATTTTGCTTTTCTGCCTCTGTCTGGTTTTTGTCCCTGAGATTTTCTCAGGCTCACAACCCTACTCAGCTAACACAGCTGACTTCAAGAGAAGATAAAAACAGAGCCCCTGATGATGGACACTCTTTGCTTCTCCTGCCCTCAGCATGGAGCTGCACCATGGCCAGCACACTACGGGGTCCATAGGTGCTTGTGACGTGTGAATTACCAGTTAATTTCTAGACATGTTCTCCAACCCAAATTTTCTGAGTGGGTCTTCATTTCTCCTTAGTGGAGCTTAACTAACTCTAAAGAAGTCACTCTCATAAGAGAAACTTAATTTTATCATCTGTGACATTTTGATGGAATATATGTCTTATTTGATACAGGGTTATTTAAAAGATAAAATGATGTGCTATATGGCAAAATATAATACTCAACAATTTATCATCTGGGACTGATGCTATTACTTTAAATCTTACAACAAAAACCTTACACTTATGTTGACAATATTAATATCTTTCAACTTAATATGGTTGGTGATTTTTAAGGTATCTTTTAAGTAAAATAGATTTATTTGAGGAAACTATCTTAGTACTATCACTATATAACATTTGGTTCACTTTTGTTTGTGGGGATTTTAATAACTATAATAACTATGTTTATTTCATTAGAGATTATGGGCCTGTTAAACTGTTTATTTTTACCTTGATTTAACTTTTGAAGGTTATATATGTAAATAAATTTATTTAAATTAAAAAAACATTTGTATCAAAAGTCCCCATATTCATATCATTACAGGAAATGTGTGTATCTAATAATTGTAAAGAAAACAATTCTGTGCAATGCTGGGTTCTTCATTATATCCTGTCATATATATCAGTATATGGCTGGATGTTTCCTTAGCAAACAAAGGCCTTGTTACTTTCCAAAGAGACCCAGCACTTACTTTTGATTTGCATGGACGTGAGATCAACTCTCACTTTGCTGAAAGCAGTGTATCCAGCAGGCAGGTAGTCATTTTTACAAGCACAGTCTTGCCTCCTGCTTCCATTGAAGGGGCACTCATAGGGATTTTGAAGTCTGTAACAACATTGGAACATTTTATTACTTGATGCATTTGTTAGACCCTAGTATGGTAAATGGTGAGCTTAGAAGAGATGAAAGAGAACCAGGCTGTGATGGTGCACACTTTTAATCCCAGCACCTGGGAAGCAGAGAAGAAAGATCTCTGAGCTGGAGGCCAGGCTGTACTACAGAGTAAGTTCTAGGACAGCCAGGGCTACTCACAGATACACACACACTCACACACACACACACACAAACACACACACACACACTGAGGTAAAACAGATGAAGTACTTGTACCATAACAACAACAGACTACCTGAGAAAGAAGCAGAAGTCACCATGACTAATGTGGTAGTTTGAATGTAATCAGCCCCTATAATTTCACAGGGAGTATCACTATTAGGAGGTGTAGCCTTGTTGAAGGAAGTGTACCACTGTGGGGGCTGACTTTAAGGTCTCTTATGCTTAAAATACCATCCTGTATCAGTCAACTTCCTATTGCCTGCAAGATGTAGGACTCTCAGCTACCTCTCCAGCACCATGTCTTCTTGCATCCCGCCATGCTCCTTGTCATGATGATAATAAACTGAACCTCTGAAACTGTAAGCAAGCCCCCTTTCTTTACAAGAAGTGGTCATGGTGTCCTTCGGAGCAGGAGAAATCCTAACAAAGACAACTAACATGCAGAATTCTTAGTGGGAAATTCAAGAAATATGTTAATTAAAAAATGAGTTGCAATTCTTCCAGCTTTCATTGCTAGAATTAACTGGATTTCTATGAAAATAGACAAGTTCTTAAACTTGGCCCTTCAGCATCGTTCCACATGCACCATCTTTGTGATTACAGGCTAACACATGGCTAAGGTCCTAAAGTGTTTTCCTCTTTCTCAATTGCCTGTTTTACATTTGAGTGACCCCAATGTGGTGCCCAAGTCTCAATATTTGTGGCCCCTAAAAGTATACAGATAGAACAAAGCATCTCATACCTAAGGCCATATACTTCAGAAAAGTTGTCTTCACCTTTGACCAGTGGTAAATACTCTTTAGGGTTTTCCAGGTGCATTCCTGAGCAGTGGATCTAAGGGGAACACACAAATATCTAAAATACTTTCCAAAGACAGAACCAAAGTTAAAATCAATTAGAAATGGTTTTCATAATACCTTTACGATTCTTCCCCTGATGTTGAGGTTGTAGTCACCATCTTTGGTAATGTTGTTGGTAACTTGGATTTCTTTGCAGGTAGTAAATAATTTACCTTCAAGGAGAAATTAATGCAACACATCAACACTGAACAAATCCTAAACAGCATGGACTTGACCATCAGAATCATTGCTGTACTCTGAAGGTCAAACACTGTGTTGCAGAGTATGACAACTGCATATATCTCGTTTCACATTTTAACTGAAACTTAGGAACACTGGATGCTGGGTAGATTTTGGAATCTATTACTTACAGTCATTGGCATAACATTTCTTTTGAGCATCTGGCTTTAAACGCTTTAAACATAAGTCACTGGGCCAACCGTTTTCAGTCCTGCATTCTACTCTTCTCTCCATTATCCCATTTCCACAAGATACTGAGCACTGTCAACACAGTAAAGTTTGAGGTAAAATATATAAAAAATAATAAGGCCAGGAAATCCATACTGCCTTCCTGAAACCTAGGCTCATTTAGAACAAAGTGATGGTCAGTAATGGTTAGAACTATGGAAGGTACAAAAATTTTCTGGACAGGATAGTCACTGGAGAAAAAAATAACCCTTCAGTATGAGCCTGAAACTGTTGTCTCTCAGCTACCAGTTTCTTGTTATCTGTTTTGTACAGTTGTATCAGTAATACACTACATACATTCAGTAAACAGTAATTGATGAAGCTAATTAAAGCTGCTTATATATACATAACACACTGTAAACAAAAACATTAATCTCACTTATTACGGTTGTTACAGCTACTAACAGTTGTTTTCTTATGGTGAAATTAAAAAGTAATGCTGTTGTATTTTTGTTAATTAAATTGATAAATAGAATGTAGTGTAAATAATATTTATTATGGATATATTAGAGAAAGCTACTTCATTTTGCTGATATAGCTGAAGTATCTATGTAAAGTCCAGCCACTGTACATGTTATTCAAGGACTACAAATGAAGATTATTGTTATCTTCTTATAAGCAAGTTAGAATAATCACAGAAAGGATAAACTATTTATACAAATAACTAATAAAATGTTTTTTAGACAATGGTGTAGAGGATAACTGGGAAACTATACTTAAAATGTAGATTACCAGGCATTCCACCTCTGAAAAGTCTTATGCAACAGGCCTTAAATTTAGAACTCTGGACTGACCTTGCTCCATTTCCCCACTTTCCAAGTGGCTACATGCAAACAGCTCCCAATATCGCATTTGTACACAGAAGGAGAAGGTTTCACAGGACATTCTCTATAGACTACAGGCTGCAGCTGATGGAAGGCATGCTTCTTAGAAAACTGGGTCCTGGTGCAGTATGTGATCTTCTGTGGGTTAATGAACCCACAGTTACCTGCACACTGGAAAATTCACAATGGTAAGAAAATGGGGAGTCCTAAATCCACCTAAGCCCTAATGTTTGTCAACTGCTTAATATGTATCATGCATATCAATCCACCTCAACTCATTCAATCAACTTCTTTCATGGTGGGGCAGTGAAGGTGCAGAGACTCTGTGTGACCCATAAAGAGTTAGATCAGAAAATATGAAACATCAAGATTCAGCCTAGACTTTGCATCTGAGGAACTTGTGAGGTTTCTCTCTTTTTATTCTGAACTCTCTATTCTGCTTACTGAACCTAGTTTCCCATTTGATGTCATTTCAACAGTCTTGGTTCTTCACTCAATAAAGACCTCAGAAGTCCATGTGTCCTGTCTTTTATAAGATTGTTTGGATAGGCTGAGTCCCTTACATTTTCATATGAATCTTAGGAGCAGTTTGCCAAATTTGTGTGAAAACTGGTTAGAATTTTGTGAAAAGATCAGTTACAATATTGTGGCCCACTGAGTTCAACAGAGATGCCAATAAAACTCAATGGAAAAATAAGAATCTCTTCCCCAAATTTAGTTGGCTTCATAGTGCAGCCATGAGCAATTTTGTAGATGTGGGTGATGACTTCATAGCATAAATGAAAATAGCCAAAATGTATCAGACCTAAATAGATAAGCCAAAATTATGAGACCTATAATAAAATATAGATGTACATTCTTTGGCCAAAACTAGGCAGTGATTTTGTAGATGTAAAAATCTAAAGCCCAAAGAACCACAATAGCAGAAGAACTAATAAACGACATCAAAATTTAAAATGTATATCAAGAAATTACCAAGCATGGGAAACCTAATTTCAGTTGTCAATCAGAGGAACCCAATATATTTCTCCCCAAACAATATAGGCTATTGCCATTGTTCTTGGTTGATCCCCCAGAACTTGAAGGTGATTCTCTGTTGCTGAAGATACCACATGACTTGGGAGGGATTGAGCTAAATTTAACCTGAAAGTTTCCTCCCTGAGGACCAGAGCTCATAGTATTGGAAGGTGCTAAGGTAGTGAAGCAATTAAGTTCTATTCTGCAGGAAAGTCTAGGAGCTATAACAATGACCAGAATGGCAAAGATATGCTCAAAGGTGAGATAATGCCATATATCTTGGGAGTCATCAGCAGTTGCCAAATTGGATGTAAGACCTACTTACTAAGTAAGAATTCATGTCCTGCTAGCAACTAGTTAACTAGCAACTACTAGTCAACTAGTCATCTACTTGTAGCTGGTGACATCATAGACCCAGAAGATAACTTACTTTCCTGAACCAGCTTAATTCCCAACAGTATTCTAAACCCCTATTTTTCCACCCACAGATAAATGTACCTTTAATCCCTCATCAAAAATGCTTCTTTTTTTCCAGGGTGTTTTACAATAGCAAAAGTGGAAGGAAATAACATAACCTCACCTGTGATGAGTCTCCTGTTACCACCACATACTTGCAGAGAGGATTTTTGCACTTTTTGATTGAAACAGGTTTTGTTAAAGGATCGCAGAAACTTTCATTCACTTGCATATTTTGCTCATTCATGCATTTCACTAAACGATAGGTCTCTTTCTTCTTACATGATGTTGAACACTAGAAATGCAATGAGAAAACCAGGAGCAGTTTCCTATGTGAATGTCCCTACAAGTGTGCTGGACAAGATATGTGTGTCGTGTACATAATTATAAAGTCAGAACTCCAGTGAAGAGGCAGAAGGACCAGAAGTTCCAGGGTAACCAGGGCTACAGG
The DNA here is from genome assembly GCA_004025045.1 of Sigmodon hispidus. Lineage (NCBI taxonomy): Eukaryota > Metazoa > Chordata > Mammalia > Rodentia > Cricetidae > Sigmodon > Sigmodon hispidus. Next base: position 168,413 of record PVIH01001275.1, on the reverse strand, counting down.
AGCCTCTCACTCAAATGAACTGGGCAGGGCAAGACAGGACTGAAATGGGAAGGAAGGGGAGAGGACAATGAAAAGACATCTTAGAAGCAGGCAGAAAATCCAAGCTTTAGGTAAAGGAGAATGAAGGCAGAGTCAGACAGACAGGATCCAGCCACCCACGAGGCAAGATGTAAAGAAACAAGTAAAAGCCATGAGCCATGTGACAAGACATAGCCGAATACAAACTGGTTAAGCTGTAAGAGCTAGCTAGTAATAATTCTAAGCCATAAGTCAAACAACATGTAATTAATGTAAGTCTTTGCATGATTATTTGGGACCAAGCGGGGGCTGTAGATCCGTACCTTGGAACTGTGCTGAAACAGATAGGTCAGAAACCTCTTACCACAGGCATCAGCAAATAAAGCTTAACACAATCTTGGCACCTTGAGTTCAACTCTAAGAATCCACACAAGCTTCTCTGACTACCCCCCCACCACCACGTGCCAAAGCAAACACCCAGCAGCTTTCATAGTTCTTATAACACCACACACACGCACACACACACACACACACACACACACACACACACACACACACATACACATAGGCACACGAGATGATAATAGTAAAGTTTTTTTTTTTTTTAAATCTAAAAAGTAAAGAAAAAGATCATGCCTTTGTTAACACTCACATCTAGCCAGGCCCCTGTTGTCCACTGGTACTTCATGCAGTCCTGATGCCAGCACTGCCGGTAGTCCTGAGGTCGGGTGTCTGGGTCACACATGTCTTCAGTCACTGGACCAGTGCCTCTCAGTCTGCAGTACACCTTCCTCCACTGCAGTCCTGACCCACAGGTCACAGAGCACTAGAAAGGAGCCCAGGGAATCTGAATGATGTAGCTAGCAAATGCCAAAGCACATGAACAGAGCATGGTACATTTTCTTTTTTGTTGTAAACATGTACTGACATTATATCATACACTAGATAGAAAATCCTCCCTCAAAATTGATGTCTTTACCATTGTCTTATCTAGAGATTCTAAATGAATATATAGTTTTTAAAAGGCTGTTATTCACAAAGTTCTTCAAGTTTTCTGGAAACTGTCAAATGACTCAGGCTATGATAGAAGGCATCCCAGTGTGCAACCCTTTCCTGAGTTAAATATACTTAACATCTATTAAAAAAATCACCACACAGGGATATTACATTGTTCTAAGTAAAATGTAAATTCTAGTTATTATTTTCCACCAAACAATAATTTCTAAGACTTTTATTATACTCTTGTTTTACTGTACAGCACCCAATTTAATTTGAGCCTGTTGGGGGTCCAAATATTTGTTAAGCTGTTGAGTCTTGATTATGTCTTTATGGGCAGCATTCTGGAGAAGTTTGTGTAAATGATAAATTTAGACAATCTTGTCTTAGTCTTTCAGTCTTTATTTTTCTTAGCATTATTAATGAAAATGTGGTACTGTCCATATTTCTACAAACACGTCTTTCAGTGGCTCAGAGATTCTCCAAGAACGGCGCTCTCACAACAGCTCTCTGTTCTTCATCTCCAGCGCTCACCAGGATTGCCCTTACCTCACACACAGCACTGCAAGCCTTTACTACACACACCTCCAGGTTCTTCTTATCCTACACTGGTATCCAGTTTAATATCCACACCCTCCATATGATACTTATTACAGCAATACCATGATCACTTGCAATTTTCCCTCCTTGCCTGTTTGAGTTGCTATTCATATACGTCTATGGGCGGCTCAGAAATAACAGACATTTATGTATCACAGGTGGAAAGTGCAAAATGAAAGCACCAGAATATTTGATGTCTGGCGAGGAGATGCTCCCTGCTTCACAGATGGTCACCTTTCCATCCTCACACATAAAATGGACCAGGAGTTCTCTCGGAGCCCTTTATATGAAAGATAATATCTATTACAGGGGTTCCACCCTCAAGATGCACTTCTTCAAGCCCCCACCTCCAGTAGCATTACTTAGTAGGGGCTAGAAGTTTAACCAATGGCTTTGGGGAGAACACAAACTCTTAGCATGTTGAAAGACAGCTAAAGCTTTGCCTTTTCTCTTGAGCCTCCAAGGAATGAAGACGACTAGTTTTCAGCTCTGGGATTTCAAGTGTTCCCATACCAAGTTATATCTAAATTGCAGATATTGTTAAGCCAATGTTAACAATGCAATGAGAAGGATGAAAGATATTTATTAATTGTGGATTTGGTTGTCTGTATCCCTGTTATTCCAGAAAGGATTAGAGGCTAGGGTAAACATTATTAGGGTAATAATGTTTGAAGACTCACTGGTATTCTCAACAGAGATTTTTATAAGAAGAAAAAAAACTGGTTGTTTTTCAAACTCTCTATTTTTGCAGGTACCCCAGAAGATCCAGCCCCCTTTTTTCTACTGCAAGATATGTTTTACTATAATAAAAATTATTTAAATCCAACAAAAGCTATAATCTAAACTTACTGTCAACTCGGATCACTCACTCACAGACCACAACAGTTTTTCAACTTGAGTGGCTACAAAGCCCCATGGGGCTTGCATGTATAAGTGGCAATCCCAGACTTCACAGACACATTCTGTCTTCTCACTTCTCAATACCATGCATATTTCTCCAGCTTACACTGACCTGCATGCTGCATGTAAATTAGTGAGATCTGGTAACTCATTAAATCTGGCTCTTGGTATGGGGTGGGGGGTAAAAACATATGTTTTGCAGCACACATAATACTAGGTAAACCAACATACCTAGCTCATCTGAACCTCTTACAAAAATGGCTAGACTATAAAGTAGTCGTGTTTTATAGTTTTGAAAACCTTCCAGACAATCTTAGAAACATAAACTGTATTTGGATAAGATGCTCACTGTAACCTTGAAAAAGAATCCTTGAAAAACAAATAGTTTATAAAACACTTTTATGTAAAAGGTTCTACTAAACAAATAATGTTTCCTTAAGACAACAAACTTGGGATGTCAGGGTTTCTTGCCTTTCATTGGTTTTGTCTTTTAATCATAGTGTACATTTAGAAAAAAAAAAAAACCATGGAGGCCTTAAATAGCTATACTAGAATATAGAATGCAATATCCTTAACATGAACCTCTTTCCCAAAATGAGCATACCTAGAAATGCCATAAAAAGTGTATTCCCCAGTATTGTTTTCTAGATCAAATTTTGGATAATTAAATAAATTATAGCTTTAAAATATCCTCTATTAACCTAATACATAAATGTTGAATTGATCTCCTCTCCTTTACTTCTTTTGACAGCATAGTGGTCACTCAGCAGGTTCTCAGTTCTTCTAATTGTCAAGCAGCTGCTAGATCTTTATCACAACCACCATGTCCAGGTGGTTCAATAGAATAGCATGAAACCTTTTAGTATCTTTCTAAATCATCCAGCATGTTGGTCCTGACCAAGAGGAGATGAATATGTAATTCAGGGTTTCATCACTGTCTGTTCTCAGACCTACAATGGCTTTCCTAAATATATGGTGATGTTTACCTACATTCTTATAGTGTGAAGTAAAATATGATAGCATTTCTTAACATCTTGTATGACTTAGCATTGTCTTTAACATGTAAGTCTGAAACCTACCCCATGTTTACTTCTATAGCGCTATCTCAGGTTACTATCTTGTCTGTCTCAAAGGCCATGGATATCCTGTTGACTAAGAACCTTACTTAACACACAGCCAAATTGTTCTTATTTTCAGCATGGTGACTTAGTTGCAAAAGGACTTGCCATCTTTTCATTGATTATGCTTGTCTCATTGTGGTTTTGTTAAGCGTGGGAGACTATTGTACTTTGGGAGAATTAGCTCTCCCAAAGTGAGCAAAACACTGAAAAGTCACAGGAAAACAAAATCCACAGATATTTCCTATACACAGCAAACAACTCTTAAGTTGAGCTCAGATAGGACAAATGGAGCATGGCTATGCAGTAGGAGAATCATTTGCTCTTCTTGGCCACCAACATTCCTGTGGGTCCCAAACATCTTTCTCTACAACATCTGTTCATGATTGTATTTTTTTCTGGTCTTTGATCATCTGCCCCACAAAAGCAAACACATCATCCTTTCTAACAAGTTGGCTTGGCATACTACTAAAAATGAAATGATGCAAACTTTCCTAAAGGAATGCGCTTCAGGGGCTTCAGAGGCAGGGATGAATGTTAAGATCAAGAAAGACACAGATGCTCTGTACAGAATCTGTCTTTTAAAAAATTTGTTTGTCCTTGTCACAGGAGTTAGTTCCATTCACCAGCATGGTCCTCAAAGTTCTGCCAGAAACAAATGGCCATTTGTGTGCCTTTGTGGTTTGATTTTCTATAAAATGTACTCTCATGAGACCAATAATTTCAGGATGTCTTTGCACTACAACTGGTAATGTGTTCTACACATGTATAATTTCAGAAGACTCGCAAGATAATCACTGGTTTCTTCTCTCTTCCAATTGCATAGCTTGTAGCTTTGCCTTAGTATAATTGTTATAAAATAAGTTCATTTTTATTGCCATCTTGCATAATGCTTCAGCCACAAAGACTCATCTGGAAGACTGGCCAGATTGTTCAAATGACTTTTAAAGGATTGCATTTCATTTGGTATCTGGTAATGTTCCCAATGCAAGTATTTAGTGATGCATGTTAATTCCTGCTGCTAAACAATGGTAAACACTGAAATATAAGACCATTTGTGTCTTCCTTCCAGATGTGTAGCTTTAGAGGCAAATTAAATACTTGAATCATTAAAATGAACAAATGAACTCACCACCCTGCACACAAGACATCCTAGAAACAATCCTTTTCTCATTTGTGTTTAGAGAAACCCAGCTTTGCTTGTTAACCTCCCATTGAGAAGAGTCTGTAATGTGTCTGTGCCTAAGAAAAAAAGTCTCCTGCATTCTCATCTCCCTTACTCAGGGCCAACCTAGTAGACCATTTAGAAAGACAATAGAAGAATCTTGTTTTACACTTTTCCCATCAGAGAGCAGCCAAATATCACCATCTCTCAGCATAATAACCGTTTGTGGAGGCTGCCTGTTCTATACTGAAACTAGAGGGAATTTTACTTAGTACCAATGAGATGACATGGTACCACTCAAAAGCCAACTGTCCATCAAAAAACTACATAGGTTTGGGGGTTCTATCCATGAGTATGCTGAGGCATACATCCACTTTTCTTTCAAAATTGAATCATCAGTCTGGACCTCATTTGTTTACCCATTTCTTTTGTGTTGAGTTTTCTTAGGGCATTCAAAGTTACCTAAGTCCCACACCTCACTTGTTCTGTCTCTAGCTCAAATTCAGCATGCAATTTACTGTCTATTTCTCCAGGGTTGCCATCTTAACTCAAATCCAAGATTCTGAGATAACTAACAAAGCCATTATTAATATATCACTGGATATATTTTGTTGTTAGATAACCAAGATGCTATCAGTGACCAGAGTTTCCCATAAACATATAACCTCAAAATAAAATCATGTAACTAAATTATTTTACCAATAGACTTAAGCAAATGCAACAATACTCTACAGTATTGATTCCAGTGCAGAAAGTTTTATAACAAAAGACACTGTAAAGAAGTAAAGTTCTCAAGATTATTATACATATTGAATTCAGATGTCAAAATGTAAATATAGATATCTAGAGATAATGTATACATGGAATGGAAGAGGATAAGAAATAAAGATAGAGAAATAGATAAGTAGGTAGATAGATGATATATAGGTAGATGGGTAGATAGATAGATAGATAGATGATATATACGTAGATAGATAGACAGACAGACAAATAGATGATAGAGACAACATATGAAAGTTGTAATATGTCACATACCTCCTTCCATCTGTTGGCTTTCCATGAAGGGCATCGTCCTGATCTGCAAGCTTTGTGAGTCTGAGGTTTCTGCAGATGGCTGCAATATTTTTCTTCTAATTTTCTTTGGAGTCGATCAATGCAAAGGACTTCCCGGTACTTTACTCCTTTACCACAAGAAGCTGAGCACTACAGAAGATATACAAATAAATACATTTCATGTAATGTATTATCTGACCTTCCAGAAATATAAAATGAACTAATCAAAACACTATTGCTTTGACATTCTTGTTACATATGATCTGGTATTACCAGTCAGTGAGAATTTCAAGCTTACCAGTCTGCTCTGGACTATTAATTGATAGTGATATTATAAAAATCATTCCTTCCATATATGTACTGATTGTCTAAACTGTACTAACCATAGACTCTGGCACATAGAAACAGATTTTTTTAAGTTAAAGATTGTCTTAAATGACTATATGTGATGCCTAAACTAAAATCTAGTTTGTATATAGTCACCATCTCGATATATGTGTTATCATATTTTTACATTAAAAGCTGATCTTTCTCCATAAAAACAAAAAATGTCCTCATGCTTGTGGGGCCACTAGCAATGGGATCAGGATCTGTCCTAGCATGTGAGCTAGCTTTTTGGAACCTATTTTTTTTATGGTGGATGCCTCACTTAGCTTTGTTGCAGTGGGGAGGAGGTTGGTCCTGCCTCAACTTAACATGCCACTTTGTTAACTCCAAAGGGAGACCTGCCCCCTCCTAAGGAGTGTGTAAGGAGGTAGAACAGAAATGGAGAGATAGAACAGGAGGAAGAAAAACTGGCTGGGATGTGAAATAAACGAAAATAAATAAAAAATGTAAAAACTTCTCATGATCATTCAGGATAATGAGCCAACTGAGAAAGCAGTTTTGGTATTTTAACACATTATGTCTGTATCTCACACATCTTTGTACTAGCAGATCCATTATAGACAGCAAAAGCTTTGAAAATATAATTCTATGCGTGCGGCCAGTGCAGTGTGTTAAACAGCTCAGACTTTATTCCAGAACACTGCTTTCATACCATCTCTTCCCCTGGGAATGAGAAGTTAAAACACCAGTCCTGCAAAATTCTCAAAAGATGAAAAGTATGAATTGTACAATACAGTCTCATTATCTGTGTTGATTCCTATAAAATATTATATTCCTCTCCTGACATTCTTCATAGTGGGCTCTCAGAGAGGATACTGACAACTTCAGCATGATTGATGGGCCAGGGAAAAGTCAATCAAGGAAGACACGAATCCCAAACAACGCTTGTTTGCATCAATATGGAAAGAGTGTTTCCCTATCCTCAGACCTCCAACTTAGACATTAAAAATCTTTTAAAATAAGAGTGGATATTTGATTCATTTAGAAATATATAATCATTTGTGAGAACATATATATATGTATACATATATATATAAAACTATATATGTATTTATAGTTTTATATGTATGTATATTTATAGTTCATATATGTATGAAAAATATATGTATTCAACTTAAAATTAGGGAGGCTAGAGGGATTAGGGGAATAGTTCAGCAATTAAGAGTGTTTGCTGTTCAAATATAAGAACAAAAATGTGGATCCTACCTACAAAACAAGCTGATTGTATCTCAAAAACTTGTAACTCCAGCTTCCAAGTTCTGGCTCCCTCTCTAGCCTCTGTTCATGTTTGTATGCCTATGGGTGTGCGTGTGTGTGTCTCTGTGTGTGAGCATACATACTTCTGTCTGTATGTATGTGTACATGCATGCACATCAATATATGTGCACACATACTCATGTAGACTCATGTGCACAATACATAAAAGTCATTTTTTTGTTCGTTTTTGAGATATCATGTCACTGTGTAGTCCTGGATGACACAGTGCTCACTATGTAGACAATGATGGCCTTGAGTGCATAGAAATATGCATGCTTCTTCCTCCTGAATGATAGGATTAAAGATGTGCACCACCGTACTCAGCCAAAATAAGTCTATAACTTCATACTACTTTTTTAGAAGACTCAAGTTTGGTTCCCAACATACTTATCTAGTGGTTCACCATCACCTGTAACCCTAGCGCCCTTGGACACAATGCCCCTTTTCTTGCCTCTGCGGGTACACTTGCACACATATACAACACACACACATTCATAATTAAAAATAAATCTTAAAATACATATATTGTAGCCTATAGCTTCTGGCCTAGCATAGCCCAGAGGTCCAGACTGGAATCATATGGCTGCTTATTATCAAATAATCACACAAAGGCTTATATTAATTACAAACTCTGCTTCCTATGGTCAGGCTCATTTCTAAATAGCCCTTACAACTTAACTCATAATTTTTATTATGTATTGCCACATGGTTTGTGGGTTACCTGTACTTTGACATCTTGCTTCCTTGAATGGCAGCTTGCAACATCTCTTTGACTCCGCCCTCCTTCTCCTTTATCTGTGCTTGGATTTACCTCCCGCCTCTAAAATGCTTTACCACAGGCCAATATTAGCCAATAATAAAATATATTCACAGCATACAGAAAGACATCCCACACTCATATAACAATATAATTTGAGACTCATTTAACCTTTCATATTTTTAAAATACTACATTCCATTGTACAAGCAACTAGCTTGGTACCTTGATAACTATTATCTTGCCCTAGGTGGTCAATTTTCCTTTCTTTAGGACCCATTCAGCTCTGTGAAAAATCTCTCGTAATTCCATATATTGTCCTAAAGCACTTCTGAACTAGACCTACCTCTATGCTAAACTCATCTAGGCCTGATATTCACCTTTTCTCTTCTTTACTATTTATTTTTCTAAATATAAAATTAAACATTAATAAACATTAAATATTGCACCAACAACTATATATTAATGGGAAGCATGACAATTATCTCACATAATACACACATACAGAATGTTCTTCTTACATTTGTATTATTTTTATAATTTTAAATTGTAATATTTGAAAGACAGTCTTTATGACTATTAGTTCCTTTTTAATTGTAATTTTTTGGGAATGAGCACATGCATGTTCATTAAATACCACCTCTTTCTTTGCCAAAGTAGTTATAAACAAATGATGCATAGTCTACATAAAATGAGCTATGCATGGTGGTCCTAAGAAATATTAAACACAGTAGAAGTCATAGAAACAAAACACTACAAGATAGTAAACATCACTGATACTATACAGTAAAAATATTACAGAATTAAGTGATTTGTGAAAGAAAACAATTTTTTAAGTTCTTTAAAGAATCATGTGTATTCCCAGTCAGCATAAAGGGTCTTAGATATTTGTTTGTTAAGTCTCAATTAGATGTTTCCATGTATGGCCACTCTTGTAAATGCCTAAAGTGCTTTTAACAAGACTCTACAGAATGACAAGTAAACTTCACAGATTACAGGTATTTTTAAAAATGACCAACTCACTTATAAAACAATTGCAGTAGAACAGATTTTAGTATAGAATTCATCAGTAACTCTGCATGGAATGCAGACTCATACAGTGTGAACCAAAAAGTTGCTGTTTAGAAAATAGAACAGTTTCCTATTCTTTTTGAGCCTTTCTCATTCCCTCCATTTTAATTTGTTGGAATTGTGTAGACTATGATTAGTTTAGTCCATATCATTACCAAACACATTCTAACTATAAACCAATTATATAAGCCTATTCCATAAGAAAATGTTTTATTTTTGTAAAATAAAATTAGCAAACAATTTCAACTATATTTCTTATGTGTTCAAGAAAGGCTAAGGCCACTCTGTGGGATTTAATTCATTCTGTTTTTATTTTACAATACACCCAGTTTTAATCAAGATTCTTTTCAAGCCTTGTATTATACAACTTGTCATCATTTTTTATTTCGTTTATGTGTAAGAGTGTTTTGCCTTAATACATGTCTGTACACCACATGTGTGCAGTGCTGCAGGGTCCAGAAATTGACCCTGGATGCCCCGAGACTAAAGTTACAGATGGTTCTGGTTGCCGTAGGAATTGAGAAAGCAGACATTGTGCTGAGCCATCTCTCCAACTTCATTATCATGAAAATTTTGAGGTACAATGATGCTCCTCACTCTTTAAAGTTGAGCAATGTTCATTATTTGCTTTCTTGGATTAACCATTCCAACCTCTTTTACTTCTTAAGGCTCTAGATAGGTATACACACATACACATACACATGTACATACACATACACACCACACCACACACACACCACCACCATCACACACATACACACACACAAACATACATACAAACACATACTCACAAACACACACACTCACCACACCACACACACACCACCACCATCACACATACACACACACAAACACACACTCACAAACACACACACTCACACAAACATACACACACACACACACAGAGAGAGAGAGAGAGAGACAGAGAGACAGAGAGACAGAGAGACAGAGAGACAGAGAGAGACAGAGAGACAGAGAGACAGAGAGACAGAGAGACAGAGAGACAGAGAGACAGAGAGAGAGAGAGAGAGAGAGAGAGAGAGAGAGAGAGAGAGAGAGAGAGAGAGTGAGTCCCCTAAGCTACAAAAACTACAAAAGCAAAGATTTGAAAGTAATTCATGTTTTAGGGAGACTTAAAATAAAACCCCTTCTCTTGAGTTCTGAACAAGTACAGATCTGTTTCTCTCAAGTTTTAAGGAAGAATAACTGCAGTATTTTATCACATCTAATGAATGCCATGTGGAAATTTTACTACAGTAAAAGAGAAGACCCTATGCAAAATCTTATGTTTTCATTGGAAAGGGGCAGCTGCTCCATAAACAACAGTGAAATGTTACTCCCCTTCTTTGCCCAAACCACACTACATTCGGGACTGTGGAAACTGCTCAAAGTATCCCACCTTAGAGGAACTCACAAAACAGTGATTGTTTTCTCTGGTGCCACAGGAATATCTGTTCTTTTCTCTCAACTTTTAAGCCACTGATATTTTATTATCCCCTTAGAATTTGATTAATGCCACACAGCTCCTGTCAATGATATTTTCTTAAAGGTCACTTGTATCCCCTATACTCTTTCAAAACTTATGTATTACTTTTTCGGACAATGGCTCCTACAGTAAATTCTCATCCACATCTACAACATATTGGTCACACCTACCACCCACCTTTGTGATATCCTTCCCATCGCAATCCCTTCCTCTTTTCTAATGGCTGAAGATAGTTCGTGACAACAAGAACACAGGCTGCTTCCCAAGCAGCAATGGAAACAAGTGTTCAAGTATTCTCAATCAACGTTGTTTGTAAAATACATACATGAAAGTTTATAGTAACAAAACAGGGCATTTGAAGGAAATGCACAGTTTACAAGTGATAAAATGAAGCCTCTCCGGGCTTCTAGATGATCTGAAACTTCCTATTCTGTGGGAATTCAATCAACAGAAATGTTCTTCCTGTCACAAGTTGTTGCACAGAATTAAAAAATAAAATTATTTGTTACTTCAGCACAGAAGATAGAGAAATCAATTACTTACCCGTGGAAACTCTTTGACTAGTTCTAAAAACATAAACTGCTGAACAAAATAAAATGAGGAAATGAAGTTTGTCTTGATCTAACACATGGGAGCCTTTGCATCTCCAGATGTTTATAAATTGTTGAATTCAGAACTTTATCCTTTCTGACAGCGTGGGAAGCATACTAACACTGGGGGAATTAGCATGCATGCTAGCTCATACTAATATAACAGCCTTCAGGCACATCTATTGCTTTCTACTTCACTGATGCATAATCTGTACAGACCTTTATTTTAATGTGATATTAGTAAAATAACATCTGAGAAGGCAAAGGGGAGATTTTTTCTCTTTATGCAGAAAAATGATTAAACAAAAAAAATCTAAGAACTTTATAATACTACTAAAACTGTAAAACTATATGAATCAATAAAGAACCAGAAGATTACTACAGAGCAGCAGACTGATATTACATGGGGCAGGTTTAAGGAGTTTTCCATGCTTCAAATGGAGTGGGAAAAATGACAAAGATGGGGGTCAATGTAGGAAGAATTTCCTAGCCCGGCTAACCCTGAGATTGGAAACAGCAGTCCCAAATAATCACATAAAGTCTTATATTAACTACATGATGTTTGGCCTGTGGCTCAGGCATATTATTTGCTAACTCTTAAACCTACTTATGATTACCCATATGGCTTAGTACCTCTTTTCAGAGCAGCATTCTCATCCCACTTCCTCTGGGTCTTCCTGGCATCTCTGCTCTGTTCTTCCTTTTCCCATAGTTTTCTTAGTCTGTTAGCCCATCCATACCTCCTGCCTGCCTCCTGGCCAATCAGTGTTTTATTAAAACAATACTTATAATGACAAATATTTACAGTGTACAAAAGTATAATCCCTCAGCAAGTAAGTGAAGAAGACAGTTTATAATGAATGTCATTCCCTGGAAAGTACTCTACTGATCCCATGCCAGATTGCTCACATGTGCCATTTCTTTTCTCACCAATGCCATGGCACTTTCATCCCTGTCCAATACCAAGCTTAATCTTCATTCCCTTTCTAAAAACTGCTTTACTTTCTTTCAAGTATCCTGTTTTATAATAATAAACATTTGCCTTCACTTCATCTGCAAGAATCTTTGATGTAGAATACTTAGATTGGCTCTCACAGATCCCTTCTTCAAATCCTGCATCTCATTTGCTACATTCAATATGCCTGTAATTGTCTGTTCCCCGCATCCTTTCCTCTTATGGATAATAAACAAACCAAAATGAACACACTAAAGAGAAACATATAATGTGTCACAAATTGTTTTTTTCCTTCTATGAGGAAGAGGTAATTATAGTATACCATAGAACAGAGGAGTGTATGTTCATTTATTCCCTTGTGCTTTTTAGACGTGGCATCAACCAAGTCCACTGGGGACATACTTATTAGATAATGAGTATCTAATAAAGATTGCCTGAAGATTGGAGGACAGAGCTAGATACTTGTTTTGAAAAGAAAATAAAAAGGTGTGTATGGGGGAGCGCTGTGGAATAACGCTCTGTACACTATAAAGATCTGTCACTTTGTAAAGATTATTTGTCAATAATCTGTAAAGATTACTGGTTTAATAAAACACTGATTGGCCAGGAGTCAGACAGGAAATATAAGTGTGGCACCCAGACTAGGAGAATTCTGGGAAGAAAAAAAGTTGTCAGCCAGACACAGAGAAAGCAAAATGAGAATGCTGGACTGAGAAAAGGTACCAAGCCATGTGGCTAAACATGGATAAGAATTATGGGTTAATTTATGGATAAGAATTAATTAGTAATATGCTTGAATTACTGGCCCATAATATTAAGCCTCTAAGTCAATTGTTAAGAAAATGGCTGCTGGGTATTTTGGAGTTGTTGTTGGGACAGAAGCTTCCTACTACAAACACCTAACTGGTTTGAGATAGAGCACTCCAAATTCATTATTTTTGCTTGTTTGTTTGTTTTTGTTTTGTTTTTTGGTATGTGTGTGTGCTTAATTTAATTTAATTTAATTTTTTTTACACATGCTCTGTAATTAGTTCCTTCCTCTGAACTGAAACTCCTTCTTGAGAGAATAATGAGACACCAAGACCAGGAAGCTCACAAAAGTGAAGTCTCACCAGGAAGTTATAAGACTCAGGAAGCCTGTCTCTGGAGTTACATAAACAATAAATAGTTGCTAGGGGCAGGAGACAGGCAAAGAAGCCTGAGCTCCTTCAATGAGCTTCAGAATTCAAGTTTAGTGAGTTATCACCCTTTCAGTGATACAGTTGTCTGTGTCACTCATGTTCCTGTCAATAACCAAAAAACCTCATTGGCTTATAAAGCTAGGCTTTGGTAGAATCTTTTCTTTGGTCAGTAGCTAGTGCAAGGAAAAAAATAGGCAACACATACTAATATTCATTTTCATTTTAATCCTTAAAGATTCTGTAACAGGTTACCTGAAAAAAAAAAAAAAAACTGACGTTTGGTCTGTAGAACAGAAGTCAAAATTAAAAGTATAAAAATTATAAATGTGTATTTTATTTGCTTTTGTTTAGTATTATCTATAGATACACATATATTCCCATGCAAATGCATATGTAGTATATTCTTTAATTGGGGTAGTTTTCTATGTTTGTTTCCCATGCATATACAGTGTATTTTTTTTAAATTTGGGGTAGTTTTCTATGTTTGTCATATAAATCGTATTTACACTTCTGTAAGAATAAATATTAAAAGTGATATTCAGTAAATCAATATAACCACTATGAAAAACAGTATGAAGTCCCTCAGTAAACTAAAACCACATCTACTTTAGAGTTCAGCTATTCCACTCCTGGCTGTATATCTGGTGGAAATAATGTCAACACATAATAAACCTGCATAGACAAGACACAGAGTGAGCTAGGTGGCCATCAGCCAGTGAGTAGATAAAGAAAACCTGCTATACATACAGAGTGCCTTTGTATTCAGCCGTTAAGAGGAACAAGTCATGATGTTTCCAGAAATATGGGTGGAACTGGAGCTGATCTTGTGGGTGAAATTAGACACAGAAAGTCAGGCATCCACGCTCCCTCTCTCTGGAAACAGCAAAACTATGACAAGATTATCTGAAAATAAAAGATGAACTAACAGAGAAACTAAAATAAGCTGATATTAGAAGCAGCAACATGAGAGATGGACTCTGTCATCAGCAGTAAATCTACTGACATATACTATTAAGAATTTTTAATTTAAAAAAGTTCTTTATGTAAATTCTTTTTCTTAATTAAAAACTTCCTGGATGAATTCTATAAATATATTATATCATCACCAGCTCTCTAAAATGACTTTTGGTAAGTAAGTCTGACAATAACCCATCTTGAAAGCTGGCTACCAATAAGACCACTTATTTGTTTCACATCAGTAAATAAGAATCAGGACTATCTTTTAACAGCTGTACCACTGCTTCTTCCACATTCTTCCTCATTAAATAATAAAGAAAAAACACACCGAGAAGGAGACCTCATGATTTTGCACTTTAATTGCAAAACTTTTCTGTAAAATATGCTTTCTCAAAATCACTTGGTAAACAGCTAAAAATTGAGTCAATTAGTTTTTCAGCTACTAGAAAGTAAAGCCCAAATTGATATAACCTGAATGGTTTTTTTCCTCAAATATTTGGTTATTTTAGTTTCCTAATGTATTAAATGACTTTGGGTATATTGATAATGACAATAAGAAATACAGCAGTTATGATAAGAAAATGCACTATTGGTTGGACACTGGGAAGATAGCAGCTAAGAGTGCTTGCCTTACAGGTATCCACCCAGGTTCCTGTCTCTAAACAACTTTGAACAGAAATCAGTAAGACACTACTGTTCAGTTTAACTTGACCTACAACTTTTCTTTACAATTTACTTACTTCCTAATTTTTTAAAAAATCTCCTATATCCAGGCAGGCTAGCCTTGAAATTTCTATATAGCAGAGGGTGACATTGAACTTCTAAGCCCTGAGCTCCCCCAACTCCAACTCCCAAGTGCTAGTATTACAGGTGTGTGCTACTACTCCTGTTTTTGCTAGTACTAGGAATGGATCCAGGGCTTTGTGGTGTGCCAGGCAAACATTGTACAAACTGAGCTACATCCCTAGTTCCTATTCTTTTAAAAATAATTTTTAGAAGGCATCAAATGATAAGATGAAATAATTATTTCACGTCTAAATACCACATTAATTCCTGCTGTCCCTGTAACAGTAAGGGCCATCTGTTGAAGATGTAAATGTTCAAGGATACATGTGTCACAGCAGCTTCAACTGCTTACTTATTCCATAGAAGGTATTAGCTAAACTGTCCATACAACTAACAAAGGGCTTCTCACTGAGTGGTAGGAGGATTCACACAGCCATTCTGTTTCAGGAGAGCTAACACCACAGAAAATGTGTCTTAAGGCCTGGAATCCCCACTTATCACAAACTACAAGTCATTTTCACTAAGAAAAGCACGACTGTACATGAAATACCAAAGTGCAACAAACCAGTGGCTTGGATTAAATTCCAGACATTCAGTTGGACCAGATCATCTCTCCTGGTTAAGCGGCATTTGCAAATTATCAATTAAGCTTTCAATATTTATAAAGTTATTATTAATTTTTGACTTTGTTTGGATCTTCATTCAATACTAAAGTTTAGTTTATGCCAATGGTGTCATAGATTTAAACCTTGATAACCTGAAAATCTTAACTCATTTTGCTGGAGAATCTTAAAATAACATTTTGGTGACTGTATTTGCTCCTTTTGGAATACTGCTAAAATGAAAGACCAAAACATGAAGTAAGATCTCAGCAGAGAAATGACAGAGAGTCAGGTCACAACACCCTGGAAACAGAATATTCTGAGGAGTTCAACAGGGTATCCTTTCTCCACACCCCCCAAAGAATCCTATTATAATAGTCTTTAAATAAAATAAAACCTGTACCTAAGCCCCGGCAGCAGTATAGTCTTTGAACTCTCCAGGAATCCAGAGATACCTACAAATCTCAAAGAGTCTGCCACAGTTTATCTCAGCATAAATTCCCTGCACCTGCTGTACACTGAAGAGCATCCACTACAATGGACGGAAACTTCTGCAGCTGAATTTGTTTGTTATAAGTCAAAGGATAACATAATTAAGAAAGTGCAGTAATGTAGCTGTTTACATCAAGAAAACAGATGAAATATACAAATGAAGAACATTGTGTGGGAAGTGGCCCTGCTACTGTGCTGTCTCTTAATTAAGTGATGCCATTTCCTGAGAGGCGAGACTGACAGATTGAAAGTTTAATGGTATTGTAAATGTTCCTGTTTTAACTTGTGGCCCATAGCATTCAACTATGCAGGCTGAATGAGTCAGCATTTGTTTTTGAAAATGATTTACTGCTGAAATATTTTATTCTTTTGCCTTGTACCTAATCAGACTTAAATTCCATAGCTTTTGACAGTTAGTGTTTTTAAGGTCAGATTAATTTGTAAAATGTTTGGCCCCTAAAATAAAAAAAAAACAACAAAATTAACATACCATCTAGCAAATATACTCAGCACATTCCCTAGATCTCTGTGCTAATCATAACTTTCAAATTTCTATTTAATGCTCTAAATTTTATTTTTGGCTGTATGTACATACGTCTTTATATATACATAATGAATTTGCAGTTCTAATTTGGGCAAGCAACATGAGTGATTGAATATATAATTCATATGTCTGACTCACTTGAAAAACTTAATGATAACTTACTGCCATCTGCTTGGTAATATTGTCTAAGTAACTGCAAAAGGTGCCACTCTATTCAATTTCAAACACAAAACTCAAAGCAAGGTTACATTAATTTATACAAATATGTGGAAACACCACATGCACATATGTATCTGAAAATCACAGTAAAAAAAAATCTCTTGTGAGTTGTAACTCATGGTCTCAGGAACAGAACTGATTTTTCAGTCAGATCTGAGGAAGTGATTTCAGACTTAACAAAGATGCTGTCCTAGCTTGTTTCTCCATTACTGTGATAAACATGGACCAAAACCCTGGAAAAGGAAATTTGACCATCTCTAAATGAATAGAGCTGGAACCTGGAGGCAGGAACTGAAGCAGAGACCATGGGATGGCTTCTTGGCAGGCACCTGGGGCTCAGTCTGTCAAGATGATGCCCTTACAGACAAATTCCTGATTGAGCCTGAGGTCACTCTATTTTGTGTCAAATTGATTAAATAATGATAATAATAAAGTCCACCAGTAGAAATGCTATTAAACTTGGCTTTATTTTTCTAGAAGCAGTACTACATGTAATTCTAATTCAAAATTCAAGCATCAGCAGAATCATTATTATTTAAGACTGGGTATGGAGATCAAGCCTACCTCTGTCTCCTGAGTGCTGGGTCTAAGGGGTCATCTTAGCTGAAAACATTATTTGAAGCAAGAAGTAATCATGGAAACCTGTCATTACTCAAAAGCTTGTCATTTATTTTTAACTCAAGGGAGAAGAGGCATGTCAGAGGTCTTGGTACTGTCAGTTTGTAAACTAGACTGGTCTAAAGTTTCTATCTGCAGTTTATACTCATCCAGGGACAGAATTTTTTTTTGAGACAATAAGAACTGTGACTAACACAAGAATGGTGAAAATACTGTTCAATTTTTTAAAAAAATTATTTATTTTTATTTTATGTGCATTGGTGTTTTGCTATGGGTGTTGGGTTCCCTGGAACTGGAATTATAGTTTTGTGTTGTATAATATTATTTTAACTAGCCAAAGATGTGTTACAATTGTTTATACTGTGGAATATTACTTTAACTGTGTAAAGGTGTGTTACTTTCGTTTCTGCTGTATTTGTTTCATGATGTGTGTTTAACTATGTAAAGCTGTGTTGTATTTGTTTTGCCTTGCCTGCCAACAGCAGCTGAATGGACTGATAAAGAACTGAATAGCCAGTAGCTAGGCAGGAGAAAGGAGAGGTAGGGTGGCAAGGCAGAGAAGAAATAGGAGAGAGAAAAGAGAGAAAGAAGAATGAGTTAGACACCAAAGCCAGAACCCGGGAGTTGCCAGACAGACAGACACATGAAGCAGAGAAAGTATGATACACAGAAGTAAGAAAAGTAAAAAGCCCTCCTGCAAACGGTAGATAAAGAGACAGGTTAATTAAGTGAAAAGATCTAGCCAGAAACAAGCCTAAGCTAGGCTGAGCATTCAAAACTAATAAATCTCTGTGTCATGACTTGGGAGCTGATTGCTGGCCTAAAAGAAAAGGCCCTGTACGTTTTTGAGTTGCTTTGTCCACGCTGGGAATTGAACCCAGGTGCTCTGGAAGAGCAGTCAATGCTCTTAACCACTGAGACATTTCTCCAGCACCTGCCTCCAATTTTTAATAACTGTTTTATTGGTGTTATTATGAGCCTAATTTTTTATTGATTCTTTTACGAACCACAGAAAGCCAGGATATTGCTTCTGCAAGAATGTATGATGCTCCCTATAATAAACATCCTATGTGTACCCTACCTGGGAGCCTATAGGCAGAGCCATGAACACCTACCTTCCTGTGGGGAAGAACTGAAATTCCTTCAGCACGTTCAGACCATAAAACTACACAGTGTACTTTTATTTTTAAATACAAACTCTTAAAGCATTGCTATGACAACATTCTTAAAAACAAATGCTAGCAAAATAGCAGGATTGACCACTTCCATTTCCATATAGGCTTTGTGGGCTGCTTTTAGAATTGACAGAAGCAAGGCTAGGAAGTTTGCTTTTAAACAGGGAATATGCATTGAGTGCTCTCAGATGAGACATAAACGAGCTATATAAGTCTTATGGGCAGAGGCAAGTCAAAGGTGGCATAGAAGCAAAGCCACACATTGCAAAGCTAATGTCTGCTTATCACATGCAACAGGAGTGTCAGCGGAACGGTTTGGGAATTACATTTATAAGTCTGTGAACTTAAGTCCATTTTAAATAATTACTGTAAGCACACAAATCATTACATTTGCTAAAAATGTAAGATGGGTTTTTATGAATTTTAATGGTGGGAAGTGATGGGATAGATAATAAAATTGTGAGGGGTAGGGAACAAGACATATTTTGAAATAGCTGTCAGTAACTGGGCAAACCCAGGGCTAGGTGCTTCTTGAAGCTGGAATGTCCAACATTCAACAGGAAGCTCATGAGTTTGGATACCTGGTCCCCCACTGTTGACAGTGTTTCAGAAAGTCATGGAAACTGTGGGACGCGGAAGCTTTCTGGATAAAGATGGTAACTGGAGTGTGCATTGATGTTTGTAGCACAGCCTCACTTTCTGCCCACACTATGTGCCCTGGTCACCAATGCAAGAGACCAACCAGCTCCCCACTCTGTCTTTCTGCCATGATAGACTGGACCTAGAACCAAGAGTCAGATCACACCCTTTCCTATGCTGTAAAGTAAAAAGCAGTGCATCCAATGTACTGGCTCTCAACTTCCTTGTAATAAAATCATGACAGTAACAGCAATGCTTGCAGCAGAGAAGGAACCTTTTACAATGCTCCACATAGTGGTGTAAATGTATATCAAGTCAACTGCTCCCATCTTTTTTCTGTGATTCCAAATCCTGAACATAATTAAGAGCCCCCATGACTGGAATACAGCAGTTTTGGGTCTGAAGAGCTCCACAGTCATAACAGGAGGCAAGAATCCCAGGGAATTCTAAACACCCATCTTCTCTCTCTTGAGAGAGAAGTAATGGACACTCATTATTGCAATCTAGCTTTCTTTACAGGAATTCCGATCATTCAAACTGAGGAAAACCATTTAGCCAAACCCTGAAAAAGAGTACATCGGCTATACACCAAATTATTTTCAAAGTAGGCAGCTAAAGAGGAATATCTTGTATTTGTAAAAGACATTTTTGTAAAAAAAAAAAAAGTCTGCTTTAAAAGAAAGATACAGTAAAAATTTGTGACTTCTGATAGTGTTTTTTTTTTTTTTTTCAGGGTCTTGCTCAGTAGCATGACTGGCAGCAAACTCATGAGTGCCCCTCCTCTGCTAATGTTACAGGTGTGAGTCATCACATCTAGCCTCACTTATATATGTGCTCATTTTTTCCCATCTTTTAATATTTTTCATCCCTACAGTCTATGCAAATGATATGGAAAGGTGCCAAGAGTATATGCAGACTGGGCACCAGGAGAAACAGGACCCCTTATACCTGCAGAGCCCTAACAACAAATGCTGAATTTCCAGTGTTTTAATTTTTTTTTGAAATTTTATTATTAGTTTATGAGTGTTTGCCTGCATTTATGTTTGTGTATCTCATGCATGCAGTGTCCATGGCGGCCAGAAGAGGGCACAGAATCCTATGGGCCTGGATTGAGAGATGATTAGAGACACCCTGTGGGTGCTTGGAATTGAACATGGGTCGTCTGAAAGAGCAGCTAGTGTTCCAAAGTGCTGAGTTATCTTCTCTTGTTCATCATATGTTTGCTGCTGCTTTCTGGAGACGGTGTCTTGCTATACATAGGCCTTTGACTCTCCTGTCAGCCTCCTGAGTGCTGGGATCTAAGGGCATGCACAATGATTCCTGCTATACCATTTCTTTTTTGACCAGCCGTGGAGGCAATTGCTTGTAATGCCAGAACCTGAGAAGTATAGGCAGAATTCTTAAGAAATTGAGATTACCCTTGCCTATGTAGAGAGGTTGGAGCCAATCTGTCTCAAAAACACCTAAAATAATGATAGTAATATTATCTATCTTGACTCTAGCTGATAAGGATTTAGAGACACTACTAAGCATTTGGTCACACAAAGTATTTGAATGTCTAAGTCATAACCTTTGAAAAGCACAAGTCAGAAATTCAAAGCCTTTAGAAGTACTAAATGCTATTTTTTTTAAATACACAATGAGATGTGTTTTTATTTGACTGTGGGCCCACACATCATGGTTCACAGGCAGAAGACAGAAAACAGTCTCTGGTGTTCATATCTCCCACCATGTGCCTCTCTTGTTCACAGGGTATGCCTAGCTAGCTGGATTGCTAGTTTCCAGGGATTGTTCTGTCTCCTTAACCCATCTCATCAGAGCCCTGGGGTTTCAAGGACTCTCTACAACATCTAGCTTTATTTATGGGGGATCTAAGAATCCAAATTCAAGTCTCAAATTCTACCCACTAAACCATCTTCCCTGCTCCCCACCCCAAAATACTATTTTAAGAAGCTCTATTCATTTTAATCACATATATGTGTATATATAAATACATAGGTATATATACATATATATATGTATATATATATATATAAAACCTTTGCAGTGTAGTCTATGTATGCATCTGATACAACCTCACCTATAACATACCTGCCTTCCCAGGAGAAGGGGCCATACCGAGTGTATGCACTGAGGCTCTGAGGCTCATATCAGTTCACTGATGATCCCCAAGTTAACATGCATGTAAACTCATAATATGAAGAAAAAGATGCCCTGAAGTCCTTCCATGGGCACCTGTTTTTGCTTCAGTTTTTAGCAAAAGGAGTGTTGGGAAGTTGTGTCCACACTCATGAAGAGAAATGGGCTCACGAATATCAGCTACTAACTTTCATTACAGAAACAAGCCTGTTCTACATTTGCTAATGTTTTAAGGAATGTCAATGAGCTACCTAATGTCTGTCATTTGAACTATAGGAGAGACTGAGCAGTGATTGGCAAAAAGCATTTGCTTTGGAAACCTTCAAACATTTTGAAATGTTTGAAAATGTTCATGTTACACTATTTTGTCAGGTATATGTCCTTAAAACTTTGAAGTTAAAATTTATAATCTGTTTAAATGGTTACCAGTTCTTTCAAATCTAAAGACCTTGTAGTTTTAAAGGTAAGTATTTGTTAAAATTCAAAAATTAACTCCTAAAAATTTAAGAAACTTATTGGCATTATTAAGAACAAATTTGTAAAATAATTGCTACACTTGATTTTAAACCAATTTCTAGTACATTACAAGAGCACCCATAGATGAGCTTTGTTCCTTAAAGACTTTTCTACAAGTAAATCTTTCAGCATTAGAAATTATTAAAATCACATTTTGGCTACATCACATGTTCTAAACTACATTACAGAGTTGAGCTACATTTTCAAGACTCATCAAAATATTCTAACACATCTTGACACCTGAGTGACTAACAGTGTAATAATGCTTCAGAGATAGACTTGTAGAACAAATGATTTGCTTACATTGGTCTCGACTTCATTTGAATTTCATCCTATTCTTAGGAATTAAATAATTTGGCATGCCTCTGTGTGTGTGTGTGTGTGTGTGTGTGTGTGTGTGTGTGTGTGTGACATTAATCCACATGTACAAAGGAGGCAGCTGTGGTGTTGTGTACAAACACCCACTGTATGACAATAGAACAAGAACCTCCTCAACATAACTCAAGTCATGAAAAAATACATCTTACTGGTTTAAGTTTTCTAGAAGGGTTTACTAGCAGAATTCTTCTGCTTCCAAGTGTAATTTTCATCAGAAATCCTTGATTTATCCTAACATACCAAGCTTCAAATATTTATGATTCTTCAATATTATAAATCACTTGGTGGTTACTATATCTGCAATACCCCATGCATGTGAATGCATTCATTTGCAGGTCTTTTATTATTAAATTGCCAAGTCTTTGCACATAGGACTGCATCTAGTTGAGTTATAGTAACTGCTGGAGTGCTCACTATGTATTTATATATATTACTTTTGAGAACAAATAAATGTACTATAGAAAGAAGTGATAATAAATATGATAAAGAAACTTTGAATACATTTTAAATGTATTATACAATTAGTTAAATTGTATAATACATTTTAAATATATAATATAATTTACATTAGTTAAATACAATTTAATACATTTTAAACTTTATTTAAAAAGTTGATCTCCAGTGGTTGCAAAGTGGTTCAGTGGATAAAGTACTTCTCTCAAAGCCCAATGACCTAAATTTAATTCCTGACATGGACTTGGTATATGTGAGAACTGACTCTGGCAAGTTGTTCTATGAGATTCACAAATATACAGTGTCATGTGTATGCACTTAAAACACCCCCCCCACACACACACTAAATAACAAACATTTTAAAAATTTATTTCCCAACTACTTATTATGTTTGTGTGTTCTTTTTCCAAATTTCAGAAAATAATCACTGTAGATACCTTTACTGGTCTTTAAAACGTTGAAATACGTGACAGTTTTCTGAAACGTTTCTTCACACATTACCTTGCTCCTGAGTGGCTGCTGGCTTCAGCAATGTCAGGCAACCCTGAGCTGCTCCTAGCCTCATCCAGAATCAGAAGCTGGTCCTCAGTTTTCACATCCTCTTACACAAAACCATTAACAGAACAAACTGTGGAGTCAGGTGTGTGTGATCAACTACCAGCTCATTTCTGAAAAGCCTTGTGTAGCATGCATCCTACTCAAAGATTTAGTGACTTTTTCTCTATATTCCTATTTGATTCCCCCACCTCACCCCCAGAAACACTAGAAGGGAAGCAACAGAGTGACCAGGTTTCAAAGAGCAAACTTTCAACTTAAAAAAGAACATCCTAAAGATTTCTAAGAGAAAGGGTCTTTGAAGAACAGAACAGCACTTTTCCTGACCCCAGACCACAGTATTTACTCATCAAACTGAGTTCATTCCACATAGTGAGCAAAATCATTCTAGTTAAATGCATTCTAGGAAAATTATTTGAGGCAGTGGAGAAATATAAGGAAATCAATATTTTAAAAAGCATTTTCTCCAACAGTTCACTTGTATTAAGTGTGATGATCCTATTAAGGTCTATGCTGGTCACAAACTAACAATGTAAGTTTAACTTTAATAAGAACCACTACTAAGTTTTATTCATTGCTTATAATTCATAAAGATATAAATATTTCTATTAATTCAATACTGACTGGTATATAATAAATCTTACAATATTATATTGCTGTGTTAGTTTGTAACAGAGTTATCTAGAAAATTGTAGTAACTTATGCAAATACTCAGAAAAATTATGTAAACATTCACTTTCAACAGTTAGCTTTTTTAATAATAGACATTAACAGCACACTTAAGGGAAATAGCACCAAAGAAAGCAGCCATTCATTACAATGTAAGGTTTGTCAGTTACTCAAAACATTTGTCAGTTACTCAAAACCAATGCAATGGATGAAAATACAACATACAAATACATTATGCAAAGCACAAAGACAACACATCAACAAAAATGGTTAAGGTACGATCCGTTCACATCGGCTAATTACAAATATGTAGTAATTCAATTAACAAGCACAGGTCATGATTCATTTATTCCTTTTGTTATTACAATGCAAGATTTCCCAGAACATGAAGGAAAGTAAGAAATATTTTCATACTAAAATATTTTAATAATAATTTTATACATTCTTTTTATTTTCAGTTAAAATAAAAAGATTTAATGCCATTTATTCATGCATATACATATATATTCCCTTAATTTTCTAACTGAATGAGCAGGATCTATGGAAATTTATGCTACTCATAAAAAAATACTAATCTAATGTGCTATAAGAGGTATTCTGAAATTTGCCTAATATGTAGCAATACTGAAAGAGGCTATATATATATATATATGTATATATATTTATACCTGGTTTTGATAACAAAACTTCAGATCCCCTGAGTCCTTTTAATATAAAAGACTAATTGAAAATAAATATTCTTCATATAATAACAGAAATCCAGGCACTCTAGTGATATATATCTTTACACGTGTAAATAAATAGGTTTGTAAATATTCTGGTATAAACATTTATTGAGACTTTATTAAAACTTCATTTTCAAATTATCAAAAATATATAGATATTACAATTCTCCACTAGTGCAAAGACTGAAATGATTCAATCAACCTCTTCTGGAATAGTGGTAGAGTAAACAATGAGGATTTCTATAACTCACTCTTATTGTTCTGCAGTCTTAGGTATTGTTATCTTGGTAGATTATTTCTATGAGGTTGAAAAGTTGCTTGTATAGAGGATTTAATGGACATCCAAGTTTCTCACTTAGGACATGATTTATGTACAAACATCTCACTGGAATACAGGGTTGGATATATTCCAATGCAATACCAGACATATGCAACTACCATGGTGGACACTTTTAGGAAGTATAAATGGAAGCCTATGTGGATCTCACTAACACTGACTCCAACTGAACCCTGTTATTCTAATATTCTATGACTTGAAGCAAATTTCCCCTTTAAACTTTAGACATGCTATGGTCCATACAGTCTGTTCTGCCACTGTGGTAAGGAACAAATGTGATTGAGCACCAATAAAACATACAAAAATAGGCTGTGCACTCACCCCCTAATAGAAAATCTACCTCAAAATCACTACAGTTAGGTATTTCAGTGACTGTCACCGAGTAGAGATGTTTAAAACTTTGCACTAAAGTGATTCTCCATGAGAAAATAGCACCACTGAGCTCAGAAACAAAGCCACTATAATAAGGCCTCCAGTTAGTGACTAGATCTCTCCTTAATTGAAACAAAAATGGCTCGGTTTGTGAGTTGAGTTATAAATGGATCACTATCTCAAATCAGCTTTTTATCTGAAAGGTAACGCTCGTTTGCTCATGATCTAAAAAAATTAAAGGTGGTGAAATGCTAATTTTAATATATTTGTGCATAAATTATACTTTAGATATTTGAAAACTATTGGAGAAAATAAACTAATACATTGTGAGTTTTGCTTATGATTCAAAACATGGAAAATTAAGATATTCCTAAACCATAGTAAGTCCACACAGTAGAAAAATGGATATTCATAATAAATTACTACCTAAGTCATACTTCTCTATGACGTAATTAACAAACTGTGAACAATTTATGTAAACAAATGGCTTTGTTTTTCTATTTTCACATTTATAAACCAATCAATCTAAAAGCAAAAAAAAAAAAAACAAATTTTAAAAGAATGTTATTTTGTTTGAGATCAGTTATTGGATAGTGACAGACAAAAGCCACATATAGTCATAAACTCAAACAAGACACAGCCTTAATCTGCCATTATTACAGGTAAATGTTAACATTATGGACAAAACCAATTAATAAGAGGGGAGGTCAGAGATGCAATCAAGAAAAGCATTTCAGTTAGTTCAAAATTCACATATAAAGTAAATACATATAAAACCATTACATACATGTATGTAATTACAGTACTTGAATGAATTCTTATTCAAATCATTGACTTTAATACATATTCCAGGACAGTTCACTGTTAGAAACAGTAATCAGATATAAGATAGTATGTGATTTTTTTTCCACTTATAAAGAGGAAATTCACATAAAGGGAACATGATAATAAGACTATAATTACTATCGTACCGATTTCCATGGTCCCCGATACCAGGACACATCATCAGGGCAGGTGTGCACATGACACTGCATCATGCTAGGTGGCTTGGGCAGTTCACAGTTATGCTCTTGTGCCATTTGGCCATTGGGAAACTGGCATATCACAAATCTTGTCTTTATTCCTCCACCACATGTTTGTGTGCACTGAAAATAAGAACAGCAAAATTTATACCCACTTAACTTCAAGGAAAATATTGTATCTCTTCCATTTTCTTCTTTTGAGACAAGGACTCATGTAATCCAGGCTGACCTGGAATTTCCTATGTAGCCATGTAGGATGACCTTGAACTGACCCTCCTGCCCCCACTTACAGGTATATAGCACACTCAGTTTATGTGTTCCTGGCTGGTCAAATCCACAGTTTCTTGCACACTAGGTAAGTACTCTGGTAATTAAAATCCATTCTTAAATTCTAAGATTATATTTATTTATTCAACATTTAAATATTATCTGCAATTCTAGAGTTTAAAGTAACTTTTTAAAAGGAGCGTGATACACTTTAGTTACCAGCTAAAGTATCCCTTTAAAGAATGACTTTTCAAATTCCTTATGAAGAGAAACTATGTGCTAAAGTCATTCTGAAAAAGATAAAAAAATAAAAAAGCTAATTGAGTAATTCATCCATCCAAAAGTATTCTGGAATATTTCTTACAGTGTGTGAAGAAATGTGATTTGGTTTAATAAAATGCTAAACAGCCAAAAGCTAGGCAAAATTTTCAGGGTAGAGAGAATGCTGGGAAGAAGGTGGCAGAATCTCCAGACAGGAACAGAGAAAGCAGGAAAGCAGGGTGGGCAGTACGGAATAAAGGTAATAAAGCCATAAGGTAGAAAGTAAATTAATAGAGATGGGTTAATTTAAGTTATAAGCACTAGTTAATAACAAGCCTAAGCTATGGGATGAACTTCCATAATTAATAAGAAGTCTCTGTATAGTTATTTGGGAGCCAGTTGCCTACAAAAACATTAAGCAACTCTTTTTTTTTTCTCTTTTCATCTAAAACATGGTGTGTATGGAGAGGGTGTTAATAGCCAACATTAACATTTTAGAAGTAACCTTTATATTTATGGTGCCTAAGAGTGCTTGGGCATAAAGAAGTGCTTAATAATTTACAACTATTTGGTTTAAAGAAGATTTGCCAAATAAATGATATGCAATAGAATAAAGCATGGCACAAATGTCAACCTGGTTTTCTGCACCTATGTCAATGTAATCTTCTAAGAAATTTAAATTGTTAAATACCCATTTTTTGAAAGACAGTAGGAATATACATGTATGTATATATATGTATATTTATATATATATATACATAATGACCTGCACATCAGATTTTGCTGAATAACACAGTATATGCTCTCTCAGCAATGTTTTCTCAAAATGTTAGAGTGCTTCTTGCAAAAGAACTTTTAAAAATCTGTTTCCACACAAAAATAGTGAGATCAGATGATCCCACAGTGCCTAGCAACAGGAAGCATGTTACTCTCGTCATTCCAAGATGACACTGGGAGACAGCATGACTTACTTCTCCCCAGTCACCAAAATTCCAATGTGGACAGGGTCCGGAGCCACAGTGATTTGACTCTGGGGGCTTGGAGGCCGCATCACAGTGAGAAGCACTATACCCGTCTTCATCCTGGCAGACCACAGCCCGGTGCTGAAGACCTCCTTCACAGCTTCGGGAGCACTGACAGGAACAAAACAGAATTATGTACTGTACACTAGACACAAAGCAAGGTCAAAGGTGAAATCTCCCACATGAACACATGATTTTAAGCAAGAAGATCTATCGAAACACTTAACTTTCTACCAAGGGCTACATTAGTTTTGTTTGTTTTGTTTGATGAAAGCTTGGTATTGGTAGCACATGAGCTAAATCTCAGCACTCAGAAGGTAGAGGTAAAAGGAGGCAGGCAGATCTGTGAGTTCCAGGCCATCCTGGTCTACATAGTAAGACTCTGTCTTAAAAATTTTAAAAAAATAAAACATTAAAAAAAAAACGGTTGATGAAAAAATTTTTCAAACTTGCATTAGAAAGTAATCCTTCACTATCAAAACAAATGCTAAGTAAAAAGAAATTAAAGTTTTATAGTCTTACTGGTAAAGCATTTTAAAACAGCGAGACGCCATATACCACTTGTTGTCCATCTCCCTGGCTGCCCCTCAGCCCCTTAATCCCTTCTGAGATGAGCACTCAGGACTGACCCCCACAATCTCAGGACTCCCACTAGCCTCTGCATTGCTGTCTCAGTAAGGTTTTGTTTCTTTCTCCCAAACATCAGTCTCAACTATTACAGGGTTTGTCCTCTTCTGTATGATATGGACTCTAATCTAGGGGCTTTCAAGTGGTTCCCCAGTAATCACTGTGGTTAGTGATTACCCTGGGGGCTTGTAATCTGCATCAAAATGCTTAAGCCTTTGAAGACTGAGCTATTGATCTTTAGATAACATTCACATTAAAAACATTTGATGTCATTACACACATATCTGGAAAATGACTGTAATATGAGTCAGTTACAAAATTAGTATAACTTAATAAAGACAGCTTACTGCTCCCCAAGGGCCTGTTCTCCACTGGTTTCCTCTGATTGACAGGTGGACCCCCTGATTTTGATTCTCCTCTGGTTTGTGAGTTAATGGAACATTTCTGCCTGGAAAATGGCTTGGCTGCTCAGAGTTGCTGGGAAAGTGACTGTATGAAGGTGGGCAGGCTGCCAGACTACATTCTTGTTCAATCATAGGACGAACTTCAGGGTCACAGTAACTCTCGTCAACCGGCTGGTGGTAGTTCATGCATAAAATGTGTCGAGTGGTTTTCCCATGTCCGCAGGAAACTGAACACTGATTAGAAAGTCAGCCAGCATTATAATGTAATAAACTGCATTAATATCAAACATTATATTTAAGTTCTCAGTACCTGCTTTCTCATTTCATGGACATACTTACCGGTGACCAATTTCCTGCTTGCCATTCTCCACAAGGGCTGAAGCAGAGAGATACTTCAGCAGGTCTGGGCAAATGTGCACAATGAGACTCATCGGCCACTCCATCCTGTGCATCGCGGCAGCTCACGTAACGGGCCTGAGTGCCTCTTCCACAGGACACAGAGCACTTTAAAAGCCAAATGACAGTGAGATGGGTTCAGTACCCCCCCCCAACACACACACATTCCCACCTCCTCATACTCTGGTTAACTGTAGCTGCTCTGTCTCAAGTTTTCAGAGAAAACTTGCATAGAAAGAAGGAATATGACACAATTTCTGAATCAGATAAGCATAAGGCAGGAAAATTCTCCACTTTAGATAATAAGTGACTCACAAGTGAGATCTAATAATTTGAATGACCATAATATTTAATCACATGCCAAAATTAAAGGTACTGAAACATTTTGTGTAAAAGCATTGTTAGATAACATTTAAAATAACCTTAAAAGACTTTGCAATAAAAGGCATCTGATCCTATAATTTAAAATCTGGGATTAAAGCAAACTGAAATAGTTAATACATTATAGCTTTCAGTTAAAAAACAAAGCAGCCTGAAAATGTCTGCAGTTGAGACAGAAGCTGTTAAGTGCCTAATACCACATCTACTTCTCATAGCTGTCTGGGCCAAAGGTCTTATCTTCATTTTACAGAGCAGAAAACACACGCTGAGTGGTTACTTCCCTGCATAGAGACATGGGCTCATTAAAAGGACAGGCTTTTATTCTAAGACCTAATTCTAAACTCTGTAAATGTTCCCTACCATTGAATGCACACATTAAGGCTGACAAAATGGGTAACTGTTTTACATGTGTGAAGCCTCCAGAAATGCTGTGACACTTACTGGGGTCCAAGATCCATGGCGCCACTGTGTTGACTTCCCCTGGGGAATGGCTGGTAAGGAGGATGCCCCAACTTTTGGGATAATCAGGCAAGATGCAAGTATACATTCCTGTTCAACAAAAATAAACCTTGTTGAATGATATTTCACTATTGACTGTGACTTGTATAAAATCCTGTACCGGGTTTCCTTTTACACATACAGAATCCTCAATATTGCGGGCTAAAATATAAATGAATGACCTAGGTTTTCACTTTCAAAAACCCAAACTACTGGCAAGAGCTAGTACTGTGCAGGACCTGCTAGTGCTGGGTAGTGAGTGCTAGGTGTGAGTTCTAGTGCTGGGTAGTGAGTGTTAATACTCAGTAGGAAGGCTGAATCCCAAGGTTTCTGTAGCCATTCTATCTGACCACTGTAAGAACAAAGCCCTTCAAAACAGTCCTAATATGGACCACTCTGAAGGAATGCAGGAAAAGAACACTTTCCCAATTTCCTGGGATTCATGCTCTCAGACACAACTAAAAGGTGGAAATATACAAGTTAAAGCAGATAGAATGTCACTTGCAGTAAATACAGCAGACCAAAACCAAGAATGACATGTTCTGTATTGCAGCAAAGTGTTTTAAGATGTAGAAGATAAGAAAAATATGGATATATATATCAATAACCCTTTCATTTCACAAGCATCTCTGCTTCTGATCCATGGAGAGACTTCCATTACCTGTCTGTCACTTGGCCGGCTGGCTTCCAGGCATTCTCTGTCATCCAGCATGGTGCCAAATAGCTCACTGACACACTTAACAGCCCGCATCTGATACCCATGTCCACAGGTGGATGTGCACTGGAAGAAAACCACCGATGCCAGAAGGAGTTCTCAAGAGTTATATAAATTCTCAATTTCTCAGAGAATATAAAAGTTATATATCCTTAGGGGTGTACTTTTAATAGCTGTTTAGACTAGTCCTTAGTGTCAGATTTGAGACCAGTAATTAGTACACTGAATTATATGCTATTTATTAAAATTCATTGTGGAGATATTTTATAAACAATGCAGTTTACAAAATACACAAATTAATTAATTACTTAATGTATTTTTAAGTTGTTATGCTAAAATATTAATAGAGACCTGCTATGATAGTTGTGGAGATAGCACAATTTTGCTAACAAACACCTGCCTGATGTCATCTAACATGTTAAGTTCCTTATCTATAAGGAAGTATGTATTTAGTTAAGAAATGAGGGGTGCCTTCCAGCAGCCTCAGCAGCCTTCACAGGACACTGAACTTCTCACCTTCACCTGGTCTGACCAGTGCTCACCCAAGGTCTGCCCTGAAAGACTCCTAAACACAGTGATAGCAATGTAAGCACAGATATGGGACAAACTTATACACTCTTCAAGTTCATAAAGTTTTCAGCATTTAGTTAAATTAAAAAAACAAAGATGAAATACTAAGCATAGCAAAACTATCAGCAATGTCAAAATCCTACAGATTAAAGCCTGTCTTCAGAAAGCATTTTTTCAACTAGTGTGTGTGTGTGTGTGTGTGTGTGTGTGTGTGTGTGTGTGCATGTGTGTGTATACAGACTTATGTCATCACACATGTGTGGACATCAGACTGCTTTGTGAAATCCATTTTCCCTCTCTACCTTTATGAGAGCTCCAGGGATCAAACTCAGAATATCAGGCTTTGGCAGTAAGTGCCTTTACCTACTGAACCATTGTGCCAGCTCCTAAGATGTATTTCTAGTGATATCATTCCATATTTCAGTGAATCTCCTAAGGAGAGAGTAGATTATTACACAACTCTCCTGCCATTCTCTCTACAGATTTGTAGAAGCAGAGAAGCCCCCATCATATACTCACAGAACCCCAGGGGCCGACATGCCAAGCAGCGCATGCGCGGAGCTCACAGGGTCTCAGTGACTGGGGCTTGGTACTGGCATTACAGGAGTCATCGCTCATGTGATCTTCACTCAGCTGACACCAGACCTGCCGCTGCTGCATTCCTTTGCCACATGTGGCTGGGCACTGGGAGGTTAACACAGTTGCATCACAAAGTGACCCAGAGTGTTTCCCCACTACAGCCATTCACTGGTTAAAACCAGCTGCTCCTAACAGCTGCCACTCAGGTCCTGGTTTGTGATATTTTGATCACATTCTAACAATAAAGCTCGCTTTGAAACAGAGGGAGGAGCTGGCCGCTAACTGAACAAAATTAACCAAAGAGGTTTTGGAGGAGAAAGGATGGGTAGAGAGAGAGGAAGTAGTAAGGCGGGGCTTAGAGAGGATCTCAGCCCTTTCGGATGTAGGAAGAGATAGAAGGTCATTAGTCACTTCTCTGCCTCTTCTCTGATCATTCAGGTTCTCACCTGAATATTTGATTCCTGATTTTTTTTATTGATAAGGAATAATTATATGAATGCATCAAGGTCTTATTGAGATATCTATTCGTTCTTGAAACAAAGTTCCAAAGATTTGAAAAAGCAGTGTGTGCTCCACTACTGCTTCTTAGAAAGGTGGTTATAAACTAAATGTAATATATGATATATTTTGTATATAATATAATAAATATATAATATAATATAAATACTACAAGAACTACAGAGTTTTACATTTTTAACTACTGTTATGCCAAATACATTTGAATTTTATACTTTTTACATTTCCCTGGCATAACACTACAGCAGTTTCTTTAGGTCAGATGTTCAATGTTACCTCACTCCACTCACTAGTAACCCAGCTGGGACAAGGAAACTCATTGCAATTCGCAAGCATCACCCGAGGAATCTCTTGACACTCTCGCTCATCAATGCGGTGGCCAAAGCCATTTACACAGTAGGACTCCCGAGTCTTCTCCCCTACGCCACAACTCTTAGAACACTAATTCAAAACAAAACAAAACCTGTGACTTAGAAACAGCTTTAACTAAGTTATGTTCAATTTTAACAAAAATTACGCTTTTAGAGAAAGAGAAGTATTTAACTGGTGAAAAGGGAGACATTTTCCCCCATAGGTGACAGTTTTTATTTTACCTGGGACCATTCTGAATAGTGCCACCTTGTTAAAACACAGGTGCTGTGGCATGGCTCTCGGGTGGGAGGTTTGAGTTGGTCACCGCAGTAATGGTCTTCTACTGGAACAGTCTGTCCTTTATGAACGGAATACTTCATGCAGTGAACATCTAGGGTCCTGTATCCTTGGCCACATTGGGATGAGCATTCACTTTTGCCAGTGATGTACCACCTACAGAGAAGATGTTACTATATATAGGAGCAATGCTTATGAATATTGATTTAAAAAGGAAATTCGGGCACTTGGGCATAATTCAGCTTTTAATACTTTTAAGAGTGGATGGATAATCTATTAGAAGTTATTTGATAAATCATTGAATTGGGGATGAAAAGTTCTTGTGAATATTGATTTAAAATGAGATTCGGGCACCTGAGCATAATTCAGCTTTAAATACTTTTAAGAGTGTATGAATAATCCATTAGAAGTTATTTGATAAATCATTGAACTGGGGATGAAAAGTTCTTGTAATGGACTTGTTATTATATTGTCAGAAGGAGAGCTACCCTCCCACGACCAAAGGCTTGGTCACAAACTTCAGACCACAGGGATGGCAGAAGCCTGGCTTAGCATGCTGAGGTAAGGATCTTGAACAGAAATTTCCTGTCCTGTTATTATTCAACACAAAGCTAAAGGCTGAATATAAGCTGTGAAAATTGCTTGTTTTTAATAAAAAATTCAAATCTCCCTTCAGTTTTGCAAATTCTTAAATATAATTATATTGAACACAATGTCCATGCTGAGTTGTCATGTTTGAGTGCTACAGATAGGTACCTTGGTTTTTTCATAATAAGGCAACTTGCATTGTGCCTGCAAGGGCTAGATGGGAAGCTGATAAGTTCAGGGACAGCCTGGGCTACATAATGAGACAGTGTCTCAAAGTTTATTCGTTTGCTTGCTTTGACCCAAGGTTGTTGTTACAAAGCGTGGTTCAGTGGAGTTCCCTAGGATCTGGGAGTCCCTGGATTAATGGAGATGCAGTCTAGTCTTAGTCTGTATAATAGGAAAAGTGTGTCAAAGTGTATGTTTGCTGATCTGTAATGGTAAGTGTGACTCTAGGGGCAGCTCAGCCCTAAGTGGTGGGACTTCCGCAATGGGGTTCTATGTAACTCACTGTCTTTCCAGGGCTTGGAAAAAAGAATTGGAATGATTAGTCAATATTGACTCAGTGTGTTTTTCAGATGGAATCAGCTTAAGAATTGCTTTTCTCTCTATACTAATAACTAGATAGCAGAGAAAGATGACAAGATCAGGTTAAGGTTCATAAGCAGCTTTTTGAAAAATACAAGAGTTTAGAAAAATAAGTATATCAGGCCCATCACATTATTTGAGAGAGAGAGAGAGAGAGAGAGAGAGAGAGAGAGAGAGAGAGAGAGAGAGAAGTTTGTATTGAAAAATGAGGCGCAGAGACTGGGTTTCAATGATTTAAAAACGTGTGTGTGTGTGTGTGTGTGTGTGTGTGTGTGTGTGTGTGTGTGTGTGTGAGAGGGAGAGAGAGAGATCTCATCATCTTCCACATGAACTGTTACTTGCTCCAAACTATATGTGTGTGTATATGTATATATGTATATGTATGTAGATACATGTATACCAGTATCATAAAACATGAGGTTGAGACCTCTTTTCTCTAGAGGACCTCACTGTGCTCCGTGCAACTTCAGGAGCCAGGCTATTCTTATGTGCCTTCAGTCAACACAACAGTACATTCAAATTCTCATCTTTTATGAGTGAAGAGAAGGTTTCGCTATCTTTGAATATTAATATCACCACCACAATATGAATTTAATTGGAATGAGATTTTTGAGTTGTTGTTTTAGTTTATATCAGGCCCACATATGCAAACATACTCACATGTAAATATTTAAGAAATTGAGAATTTGGGGTAGAAGTACCAACTTTCTAGCACTTCCCTTAAAAGTACTAATATATTAATACAATTCTAATGTATCAGGAAACTCAATCTCAATTTTTTCATTCTCAAATATTATGTTTTGGATCTTAATTTCACTGGAAATTAAAGATTCATGCTATGTGGACCTAATATTTCAAATCTTCAAACCGTGGATTTCCAGATTAGAGTTTATCTAGATTTACTTCACAGGCTAAACTGCTTCCATATTGAACACAAACTCTGAGGCCTGCACATGGGTATTTAGCTAATACTACTAATGCAAAAGTCAAAAGAATTACTGAGCATGAGCATGAGTTAGTGAGCCTGTGTCCTAACAAAGCAGAGGACAAATATTAATAACCTGCTGGCTCCATGAAAGGTGCTGTGCTGAATGGCTTATCTACTGATTAGTTCTTCTTCATTACACACCAGTTACATCAAACATGACTTCTCTTTTACCTGAGTTCACAGTCTGTGTTACACTTTTCAGTCACAAACAATGGCAGTGGTAAGTGGCCGCAACTTTGATCAGATACAACCGCATGGTCACTCTTACGTATGCAGACAATTTTTCTTCGATGAAGACCTTAGCCAGAGTGAAATGAAAATTAAAAATTAAGGAAAGATTTGTACAAGTTATGTGTTCCATAATTATAATAATTAGCCTAAATGATTCAGGTAGGAAAGCAGACATTTTATATATTAGTCACAGGTCACTAGTATATTAGCCTTGTCAGGACTTTCTCTCTAGAAGCTGAATCGAAAATGATTGGGGAGGAATTTGTTCAGTGAGGAGGCCAAAAAGAAAAAGGGCCAAGTAACGGAAACTCTGCAATGGTGGAGATTGGAAGGTAGGGCTATAGCCAGTGTGGATGTCATGTTAAGACTATGTCATTGTCCCCACAGATTATTTCCTCATATGTACTGCTACAGTGTTATGACAACTTCATGCCAGGTAGCATGACACTTATGTGAACTGACTAGAGGGGTATGGCCTGAGAAATTCCCAACAAGCTCTCATTCTTTCCCTTTCCCTCCAGAATAGCACTGTCCATAGAGGGCCGACCTTTCAGACTGGCATCATGAATGAACAAGTTAATCATAAGCAACACGAAGATTAGTAGTTTCACAGTTTTGGGGGGATAGGACAGGTGAGGCATGGCCATGGGAAAGGGATCTGAAATTCCTCTGTCTGACAGTGGAGTGTGGAAACATATCATTATTTATATGCCAATATCCACAGAATTCACAGGATAAAGAATGAACTGTAGCACAAACTACAGCCATCAGATGAGAATGAGAGCTAGCTGATACAGTCATCCAGACATACATGTCCATAGATACAAACACTCAGCAGAGCAGTAGTAAGAAAGAGGGAGGGGTGGGGTGGGGTGACAGGAATAGTCAGGTCTTCTGTATTTCCACTGTTTGTTAGGACTAAAGCTACTCTCAAAGCAAGGTCTGGTTTTGTTTTCATGGCATAGATGGAGATCTTTGTTGCCCAGAGCAAGACATGGCAATGAAACCCAAAGTATAGTCTAATCAACAATGGCCTCAGCTAACCCCATAAAGATAGGGTGGCTGTTTCTCCACAATACAACCACAGTCAAAGCAAACTAGTACTCAGATTCAGGGCACCCTGAATCCACATCCTCTTCAGGAGTCAAAGCAGTCCATGACATGATCAAATTTCTGTTTTGTGAACACTCAGCTTTGAACTCTCAGTTAACTAAACATGAACATATGTTTATCTTAGATCTATTCTAAGCCCCTTTAAGAATAAACATAGTTGTTTAAAGGCATATATGTAAAGGAACAAAAGGAAATAAAACAGAAGAGGAAATTGTAAAGATAAAAAGTGAATGATAAAAGCTATTATCTGAGCCAAGGAGGATGAAATCAACCTTGGAAATATATGGGGGGTAGGTATAAAAAACAAAGAATGGATTAAAATCATATTTGAATAACAATTAAAGTACTCTGTCACCACTGCAGACTTTGGGCCACAAATGTCATTTTGTGCTTCCTCTAATTACAGTAAAACATATTACATTAGGAAAATATAAGTAACAATAAAATTAATGTTAATGATACTTATATTTAGCCCTGTGTATGAAATTTGATTATCTGAACATACTAATATAAAATTATTAAAATATATTTTACTTTCTTCTTGTCATTTTAATCTTCAAAATCTAATGGGTAGTTCACATATATAGCACATTGAAACAAACTACTCACATATGGCTGGTGGCCACCACACGGGACTGCATGGTTCTAGAGAAGAACCCCAAAGATATGGTACAGAGAAGAGAACTCACACAGGAGAGAAATATGTTGATTAAGGAAGAAGCTCTCACACAGGGTGACCTCCCACCCACTGCACTGTGCATGCCCACTAGGCCCCAAGGCAATTCCATTTTCCCCTCACCAGCAGCCATGACCATTGGAAAACAGGAGATTTTCTCTCTTGGAGGACTATTCCCCAAGAAAAAATGATCATCTGACTAGGATTATCTCCCAGTGACTCATGTGATACAGAAAGTGATTTTAGTTCTTAGATATTAAAAAGTATTAATAAAGGCTCCAGGAGCCTCAAACACAAGAGATCGATGAAAACAAATGGGCAGGAAACAGGCATCTCTAGAGCATCCCAACAAGGAGACCAGAAGCAAGATGCTATAAGATTTTAACTTGAGTTTTATCTCTCAACACTACAGATGTTAGAAAGATGAAAAGCTAGTAGAATTCATCAAAAAATTCCAAGAATCTATTTCCAGAAAGATTGACATAATTCCCAGGAAAATGACCAGAAAGAATATTACATCAAGGGACCCACATAGGCATCTTGAGGAAGCCCCTATGAATGTGGATGTGTACTGGTGTCAAGGACTAATGCCTGAGAGCACTGGAAGTTGGCAAAGCCTTCCTCTGGTCCATATGCAGATGCTGACAAAGCATGCATAAAGCACAGACTGAAGCCTCTTTCCACCCAGATTCTTACAGTCTGAGCCTGGTCCACTACAGAGACATCCCTTGGAGACTAGTGACACTTCCTTCTCATGCTGTACACAGTAAACATGCTGAGGTTCCCAGTTGTTGCACAGTTAAGGATGCTCCACCAGAGACAGCATGGCTCCACCCAATCCTAGCTTTTCAGTACATATGTCTGGGTCCGTCCTGCCTTCATTTCCCTGTTTCCCCAGTTGGGTTTCCATAAGCATGCCACAAATAAGCATTGCATCCTGTTCTCTGACATCATTAGAATGGAGAAAAAGATCCATAAAGGTTCAGAGTGGAGAATGTTCCTTACAGGTACAGCAAAGTGAAAGACAAGCTGAAGAGAAAGCCAAAGGGCCTTTGTGAGTCTAAAGAGTAGGTGTCTATCTAGAATTCACACCAGTTAAAGAATTGGGCACATATGAAAATGGAATGGCAATATTTCAGAGATGGTAAGTCCCTCCAAATTACCTTTTCTTCTCTATATCATACTGAGGTCTGTTTCCAACAATGGTGAAGGTATTTATAAAAGAGGACTTATGAGATTAAAGAAAAACACAGAAGAATTCCCAGGATAATATTGAAGTGGTACCTAAAGGGGACAGTTACAAAATGAGCCTAAAATAACATAAATTCAGGAGCACAAGAGAAAAGAGGAATACTGCAAAAATTAAAAAAAAAAATAAGAAAATTCTAAAACAAAATGCACAGCTGTTCTAATATCTTGAATAATAATGTCTTTCAGAATGCAGAAAAGCAAGTAACATGCTGCAGTTACACAGAGCAGAGAATCTAATCATGATATTTGATGGCAACAAAGAAAGAGATTAGTTCCCATTTTTCTGTTCATAGTCTCTCAGAAGCTAGTCTTTTCAAGGGGTATCTACTGCATTCTAGAATCTTCCTCTGTTCACCGGTTGCTTGCTTGTTGACCTATGTCCTCAGCCACACACCTGTTTATACAATCAGTACAGGACAGCTGGTCCCACTTCTTCAAACTCGACTTGTCCTCTGCAAAGTTCATCCAAGGCCTCTTGTCAAAATGACTCTTTGATCTTCTCCAGTGCACTGACTAGAAGTTTGTCAACGCGACACAAGCTAGAGTCATCTGAGAGAGGGAACCTCAACAAGAAAATGCCTCATAAGACTGCCTTGTAGGCAACACTGAAAGACTCTGAGTTCTAGGGATGGACCCAGGCATTCAGTTCAGGTATCCGGCCAAGTGCTAACCCCCCCTTTTTTTTCCGTTTGTGGGAGCGAGTCTGGAAAACTTGCCTGAGACTTGTCCAGGCTTGCCCGGACATGCCCAGGGTCCCCGTCTCCCCCCACACACAAGCACAAGCCTGCGAGCAGATAGTAAAAGGGTTGCTAAGGAACCATCAGGTAACCAGAAGTACGTGACCAGGACCGCATACCACAAGAAGCCTGTAATCAGGGCCAATGCTCAGGAAGCCCCCCTCCCAGCAAGCGACCGTTTCCTCCCGCCGTTCCTTCCCGCCACTAGGCCTTCATCCAATAAGTAAAAGTTGTTGTTTAAATGAGCAAATGATTTCCTTGTTTTCCCTATAACCACGCCTTTTGCTTCTGTAAGTCTGCTTCCCGCTCTCCCCTATGCTATAAAAAGCCCCCTGAACAAAGCCTTGGCGCGCCAGTCTGCTCTCCGAGTTACTGCCGCCCGAGGATATCTTTGTAACCTGAATAAAACCCTCTTGCAATTTGCATCTGATCTGTGGCTCGACTCGGTCCTAGGGACTCGGGGTCTCCTCCTGAGGGAAGGTCCTCAACCGAGGGTCTTTCAAGACCTTGGGATGTGCACTTGGAGATGATTGAACTGAAGGCCCCAGCCCATTGTGAGTGGTACCTTCCTCCCCAAGTTGCTTTTGGTCAAGATATTTTGTCACAGAATAGATACCATAAGATACCCAGTATTGCCAGTGTGCTGTTTGTCCTCTAGCATTTACCCCTGTTGATCTGTTGCAACCTGTCACTGTGTCTGTTCTGAGATTCCACCCCACACAATGACATGACACAATTTGCTGCAACTATCCTGAGTAGCTCTGACCCACTGCCAAGGGATAGACTCAATGTCTTTTCCTGGAGAGCACCGCTGCTACTTTTCACCTGTCAAGTGAGGTGAATAGATGATTGTCCTCATCCAGGGTCACTGCCTTTGGCCACCCACCTTTTTTCATCTAAATAGTTCTGAGCATCCTCCCTCTAGTCCAGTGCCCTCTCATGATCCACACTATATAAACTGTGTACCTCAGTTTCCACACAAGAGTCTCCACCACTTTATCAGGGGAATTTCCTTGAATAGCCATGGCACTGCATTTACATGAAGATATTTATTATGCATGGGCCATATCTGAATACAGAACTTGGCTCTTAACAATAACCTGAACCAAAACAGTCCCTCAGTAAATAAATAAATATTGCCTACACTGAACATAGCATTATATCATAAACCACCTATAATCACAGACTTCACTGTGGCTCTACTGTCTCCGTTCCCTCCCTTCTGCTCTGCTCTTTTCCACTATGACCCTTCCTATTTTGCACACCATGGTACAAATGTATTTTCTCATGTCCGAGAAGGAGAAAAATGAATGTTGCAACAACAAAAGATAGATGCATTCTTAAAAATAAAAAAAAATAAAGTGTAGAGGAAAATGACTGGGGGTGGGAGGGAGGGGTGGTACTACCTTCGAAAGCTAGCAGGAGAGGAGAAAGAAACCCTGAAGAATGATGATGACGGTCAAGCTGGTAGGGTAGTTAAGAAAGAGAAAGACCAACAAGAAGGGTAGAGACAGAGCACTTTGCGTGCCTGGATGTTCCGTGTATGGAAGGACTCAGTAGACAGCCAGACTCAAGAGGAACCAAAGAATACCAGCATGCATAAACTTGGGTGTCTTATTTAAGGCCAGGGTACCTTGGCACATTTTGGTACAGTCTTGCCACGGCCCATATGGATCCCAGGAGAACAAATTACTCCTCTCTTCAATGGGTATGTTGAAGGAATAGTGCACATCAGGGTTGTATAAATTACCCACACATAACACCTCAATAAAATACAGAGGAACATACAATTAATTTATAAAAGATACACTTTTAAGACATTGTTTTTAACCACTAATAATGTTAAGCATTAAACTAGTTCTATATTAATCCTGCGGCCATTACCTGCAGGACAAGCTCTGCTTCTAGGCGGTCAGTGCTGTTAATCCTTTCAATGGAGTTGTTTGATCCACTGTACTCAAAAATAGCTCCCTGGATGTTGATTTCTTTCTTTGCCATACTTACAACAAAATTTCCATTCAGAAGAAAATTCCCATGTGTGTCAGATAATGCTGTGAAACAATAGAACGTAGCTCATGAAATGGTAAATTCAGAAAACAAGATGGAGATAACTTCCTTCACTTTCAAATTCAAATGTTTTTCTGCAACTCAAGAAAGTAGAATATAAATTGATGCTAAGGAAATAAGCTACTCTACTGTACTATGGACTCTAATCTGCAAGTAAGGCTAGGTCAACATAGCAGCCAAATATATTAAGACAAACTCACCATGTTGTATTCCAGAACTTTTCAGAGGCACAAAATAAGAAGGACACACAGGAAGAGGAGGAGGAACCAGAGCACCACATACAAAGCACCCACCAGTCATCATCAAAAATGGCCCATATGTATTTCATTTATGCTTAATTTGGAACAAATGTGCAAAGCCTTAAATGTTTAAGGCCAAATTTTTAAATTAAGTTAGCCCTTTGACAATTTCATACATGGATACAATGCATGCTCTCCCCGACTCTTCTCTCTCATGCCTAGCCTCTCCTGCTCCTTTTCCTCTGATTCATGGGGTTTGGGTTGCTTTTGTGACCTGCTTAACCAGGGCTATCTGTGTGACTACTGAGTTGAGATCAGAACAGTATCTTTAAACACTAGTGGTGTCCACCATTCCTCACAGAAATGTCCTTAGCTATTCATAATGAGGCTCTTGATCACCATTGAGGCATGTAACTGTTTTCAAAATAACATCCCTGTCTTTCTTTCCACTCATGTCCCTTTTTTATTGCCTTTCCTATTAGAAAGAATTGATGTGATCATCAACATTATCAACTTGAACATATCTAGAATCACCTAGAAGGCCACCTTCCTCAGAAGAACAATCTAGATTAGGTATGCAACTAGCCATGCCTGTAAAAGGTCATCTTGATTAGGTTTACTGAGATTAGTATTCCCTAACACTGAGTGGCACCACCCCCTGCGCTCAGATCCAGCCAGCATTAAAAGGAGAATGCTAGCTGAACCCAAACAATCACCATGCTCTGTCTTTTGACTACAGCTCAAAGGTCACCAGCAGCCTTTAGCTCCTGTGATCAGGGCCTCCTTCCATGATGAAATACACCCTTGAAATATGAGCCAAAACAAACTCATTTCTGTTGTCTGGGTATCCTTATCACAGTAACAGGAGCAGTAACTAGATGCCTGTCACACATGTACATTTCTATATATTCATTTATATACTATACACATATACAAGTATGAAACAGGACTAGATTATATATTAGTAAGTTGCTTTGTTTAAATAAATGGCATGCATTATAGCAGTACAGTGGTAAAGGCACTCCTATTGATTACAGATTGCTATGTGATCTCCCATGAGACTCTGCATCAGTCTCTTCAACTAATCACTAAAATTAATAAAACTCTCTACCCTAACAGGCAATTCACCTCAGATCTGGAAAGTACATAAATCATATAAGATTACCCTACTTACACTTAATTCTCAGCACTCTGGAAAACTATATATTTTATAATAATAAAACCCTATATTAACCAAGGGCATCTCTCTTGATTTTTACTTGTGTTAAGATTTCAGTGAGACCAGAAAAGTAATCTTGAAAGAACTACAGTGTTGGCATCCTGGGAACCCCACACATGTACACAGCTGAAGCAATTTTAGAAACTGTAGAAAAGAACAAATGAAACTTGACATTTGTCCTACAGAACAGAAGTTCCTCTGTGGAAGGAGATGAACTTTCCACAATGTCCATGGGCCTA
Source organism: Sigmodon hispidus (assembly GCA_004025045.1). Taxonomy (NCBI): domain Eukaryota; kingdom Metazoa; phylum Chordata; class Mammalia; order Rodentia; family Cricetidae; genus Sigmodon; species Sigmodon hispidus. The sequence continues at coordinate 124,865 of PVIH01001275.1, read as the reverse complement.
TGTAAGGGACTTTTGGTGACATAATTCTCAAATAATAAATACTTAAAAACAACAATATAGTGGCTCATGTGCTTAAAGTTAAACGTAGATTTTTATGCCACTGTGTATACAGTAGTTTCTTCATTAGAACATTCCTAACTTTTAAACATGGGAAGAACCCGTGGACCATTCCCAGGAAGATGTGGACAGGTTTATTATTTATCTACATTTTAGCAGCACACATTTCTGGCTGTATACCAAGGTAATATGTCAAAGTAAGAGACAACTATTATCAACTCAATACAAGGTCAAAAAAGCAAGACATTTGCATTCATTTTTTTAGGAAATGTTTTACATTCATTGCAATGGAAGTGACATAGTGTGGAATTCAGCATTCTTAAGTGAACAGTTCAATGGAATTTCACACATTCCTTTCTGCAGATACGTCCACCTAGTTTGTTATTGTATAAATCTAAATTTTGACACCAAAAAAACCCTGAACCTATTGAAGGGATAGCCCCTGTACTCCTGACTCTATAATGCCACCTATACTTTTGAAATAAACTATTCATAACAATGTTATATTGCTAGTCGAAAGTATCAGTTAATAGGACAATATTTAAGTTGCATTAATTTGAAGCATATAAATCACCTTATCAGCTGCATATCACTAGTTTGAGGAATTAGATAATTCAAATATTGGCTCACCGTGGGGAGAAAATCTTTGTAAATATTCTTTCCATATTTTTATCTAATCAAAATTCTCTAAATCTGAAAGGTATTTTTTCAAAAGATAAGAAAAATGTGTCTATGGCCAAGAAATACACAATGACCATATTTGGTAATGTCTAAAAATACTAAAATAGTTATTTATAGAAAAACTTTAAGCAAAACTGTATTTAAGTACTTTTGCTACATTGTAAAAAATTAAAGAAAGCCAAAGAGTGCTACAGTGAGCATCAGAGAGAAGGGAATTTTATTCTAAATATACATACAACTTAAATTAAATACAAACTTTGGTTACTTAAACTATTATAATGAAAAACTAATTTTTTCCCAATTATTTCCTTTTTCAGTCTAAAGGGTTCTATTTTGTGTAGCTTAAGAAGAACATATGTCTAAAAGTATAGAGCTACATCAACCATTGGCCTCCAAGACATTGCCCACCAACCTATACATTTGCTATTGCTCAGAACACGTGTTTACCAAGGTAGTTGTCATCTTCTGGCCTTCCGGAATAGCTGTGCTGAAGAATTTCAATGTTTGTTGCCCCTGCAGGAATCTTTACAACGACATTGTAACCTGCAATGTAGTTTTTGGACATGTAAAGTTTCATAAAACAAAGAGATATTCTATCAACTATCACCACCAAGTGGCTGCAAGATTGGAATGGCACAGGCACACTTCTCATTTTTTTCAAGACTTTGAATTATGTTCCATTAACTAAATGAGTAGCATGAATGAACTTGTTTTTAAAAATGGGGAGATCATAAGACTTTTATCATATGAAACAGAGAGGACTGATAACTAAGTTTGATGGGTGCATGATGTAAAATCACCAAGTAATAAATAAAAAAGGAAACAAATAAATAAAATGTGATTTTTTTCCCCATCTGAATCTATACCTTACCACACTAGCAAGATTGAGATGAAGGCAACTGCCCCCGCCCCCGACAAAGGGCCTTAAAATTTAGTTTATTCTTATGATTTTATTTTTTCTTTATTTTACTTATTTATTCATTTTTATGGATTAAACACAATTGGCAAAATTCTTAACCAATTTAAACAAAAAAAAGGGAAAACCTACCTCAAGAAAACTAGAAATGAAAGGCAAATCATAAAGACATACATTATACATTTGTTTCAATAAGTTGAAGATTTAGAAAAAAATGGTGAGTTTTTAGATAGCAAAATTAAACCTAAATTCAATGAATGATTTTAACAAATGCATACTTTGTAACCTTGAAATACTTGAAATACTAATAAAATACTCCATACTAAAAATAAAAACAGCAATAACAGAAACAAACACAAGAAAATATGGACTTGCTACAGAATTCTATGTAACTTAAAAAATTAAGACAAATACATATCATATAATTCCAAAATCCTTAAAAAAATAAACAAAACCTTTAAAAGTTACAAAGCCAGTGAAACCCTGATATTAATCATAGTATTTCTTTTTTCTTTTCTTAAAATTTTTTTCATATATATTTATTATTTGGTGTTTTTACATCATGCACCCCGTCAAACTCAGTTAGAAGACCTCTCAGATGATTTTATTATATTATTGTGTTTGTTTATGTCTGTTTGAGTATGTGGGGGTTATTTTTGTGTATATTTGTGTCTGTGTGAGTGTGCAGTTTATGTCTGAGTGTGAGAAGTTGTTATTGTATATGTTTGTGTCTGAGTAGAGGGGTTATTATTGTATATGTTTGTGTCTGTTTGAGTGTGTATATGTGTGGGTTATTATTGAGTATGTTTGTATCTGTTTGAGTGTGTGGAGGGGCTGCTATTGTGTATGTTTGTGTCTGTTTTTAGTGAGTGTGGGGGGGTTGTCACTGTGTATGTTTGTGTCTGTCTGAGTGTGTGGGGGGGCTGCTATTGTGTATGTTTGTCTATGTCTGAGTGTGTGGGGAGGTTGTCACTGTGTATGTTTGTGTCTGTATGAGTGTGTGTGTATGGGGTATGTGTGTGTCCGTAGTGAATGGAGCAATGGTGTCTGCAGAGGACCAGAAGTGGGTTTCAGACATCTGGATCTGGAGCTGAGCAGTTGTGAGTCACCTGATGTGGATGCTGAGAACTAAACTTGGGCTTTTCTGAGAGAGCATCAAATGCTTCTGAGTCATCTCTTCTGCTCCAAACTTCAGATTCTTAAAGTCTAACATTTTCTAATTTTTACTATTTCTGAAATTCTGAATATAGGATAGAATGTTTACCTTGAGCCCACACACTTAGAATCCAGGATTTCAAATGCTATTCACAAATCTAGACTATCAAAATAATTGGTCATTGATATGACATGTTCAAAAAAATGCAGTGTAAAACACACATTATGTATTATGGAAAAAAAGAACTTCTTTGACACTATTCCTAAAAGTACTCAATCTAGCTAAATCCCCAGGGAAAGCACAGAATTAAGTATGCTCTAGAGATGTTACTCCAGGATTTTCCTTGTCCTTTTAAAAATTAAACATGAATAAGAGTTGCAATTTATCTAATGCATTGAATTTGAATATGCTGCTCCATGATTACATGTAGATGGCGGTTAAAGGTCACCGGTAGGCTTTTGAAGAAATCTGACTTATCTCTTTAAGGTGTCCCTATTTAAGCATAAATATGAGTGTGATGGCTATTCTATGTATCCTACATCTTATAATCCTCAAGATTAATTTTTACCCAGACAACTTTCACCATAAAACAGCCTCCCCAACTTCTTCCACAAGTCTCCAGTACCTTCATGAAAGCAAGCTCAGTGTTCCAAAAAGATGCCAAAATGAAGGTAGCCACCAGGGGGCAGATGGGGCAAATGTTAGCCCCACCCTGCAAATAATCTGCACAAGGTTCCCCATTTGTTTGGGAACTAGTAACACAGTTTTCGCCACATTAAGTATTCAGTTCTAATTTGATACATGTGGTTCTGTACTGCAAAATATTTTTCAGTCATTGAAGTCTATCACAAGCACGTGTCAGTGGTTATGGGAGGGGATTCAAGTATGAAGCTCCCATGAAATCATCAGTAACCAAGAGAAAAGGCGCATGTTGGCAACATACATGATCATCTCCAGTACCTTAGAATATGAAATGTTCTAGCTTCTCACATAGATAAGCTTATAAAAAATGAGTCCGGAGTTATATCCTTTCACTGGAATAATTACTAATAGTATCATGGACTCAACCAAATGAACATGATTTAATGTTTAAAAACAACACCATAAGCAATAAGCCTTTACTGTACAAGAAAGTTTTTAAAGGTCTGCTTGTATCAGCATTAAAAGAGAGAATATTTTCTGAGGAAATTTTAGAACTGAAAATGTCTGAGATTATCTTAAAACAATTTCAAATGCAATTGAAATCATGGCCAAGTATCCATTGGAACTGGGTTGCACATAGTACCTGGGGAAAAAATCAAAGAGGTGGCAAGTATAAACCAACATTTAACATTTAGGTTAAGAATTTCATCCTTTACTTTCAGTCAGCATTTTCAACACAGTATTAAAAACAAATGCAACTCAGAGACTAGGCAGAGAGAGAGAGAGAGAGAGAGAGAGAGAGAGAGAGAGAGAGAGAGAGAGAGAAAGTTAAAAATAATTAAAAGCAGGTTTCTGAGAAAGAGTCATAAATAGACATTCTAAATTATAAGACATCTTTAAAAGTTCTCCAAAATTTGGAGAATAGTCACAGAATATTGTCAAATTCTACTGGATTTACTGTTTGATTTTCATTAATGTATCTGGGTTTATTATTATCATTAAAAACTACATTTAGGGTTGGGGATGGTCTCAATTGGTACAGAGCTTGCAGAGCATGCAAGGAACCCTGAGCTTGACTACAGTACAGCATGAACTGGCATGCTGCATGCCTGGAGTCTCAGCACCTGAGAATCAAGGTTTGGAGATTGTAAGTGCCAGACCAGTCTGGGATACACTGGGCCTCATTTAAATAACACAGACCAAAAAATATAGAATCATGTTGTCTTGAGACAGTGAATTCATTAATTCAAATAACATACCCAGCTCAAATTCTTTACATTTGGATATGTTTCATTGACAATCATTCTGGACTGTGGACACAGAGTACAGAGGCTATAACAAAGCATTGCTACTGTACCTCTAGTATACACCAGAGCAGATACAAGGGGCAAGCACACACAGCTTACCATAATGTGCACTGTTGAAGACGCCTGCCAGGGTCTGGCATGAGGAATCATCTCCACCACACACTCCACATTTGTCTCTTTTGGCCTTGGAGTTTAGCACATGATCACAGCCAGCTTGCTTCAAGACACAATTATGATTCAGACCATCAGAGTGACAATCATGTGCACAGCACTTTCAAGTGTACACGGTTCTCTTCAAAAGATTGGTTCAGTTAGCAGGGCTCTGGGGCCACAGGAGCCTCTCTGAGGATCTACCAAACCAGGTTGGCAGCAAAATGTAAACAGTGTTCACAGGGTCTAAAAAAGCAGTGTGTTTCAAAGGGTTTACAGAGTTTCCTAAATTAACACCTTGAGTTCTACACTGGAACAGGCAATGATTCCCTTATTCCACAATCATTTGAAAACCATAATTTAGGGCAGAGAAATGACTCAGCAGGCAAGGGCACTAGATGCTCTTCCAAAGGACCTGGGTTCAATTCCCAGCCTCCACAATCATTTATAACTCTAGTTCCAGGGGATCTGATTCGATAGGCAATAGATACATGTGGTATCGATAGGCATAGATACATACATACATATGAGCAGATAAAGATCTGCTTCCTAACAAAGTTCAGCACAGTCCTAGAGGTAGCGTGGTATCAAGGTCTACTTTAATGGCGTTTATAAGATCAGACTGAAGAAAGAGACAATGCTGGTTACAGAACTGAAGGAACACAGGTTTACTTACCCGACACAGACCCTGAACACAGATGTCGTTAGTCTCGGTCCCACAGGGTGTACCGTCAGCCACTCTGTCCTTCAGCTGGTAGAAGCTGGTGGTCCCAGCGACCCGGCAATAGAGTTTACAGCGGTCTTTCATGGCAACTGCAAGAAGAAGAAGAAGAATCACATTTTGGATGCAGGACAATGAAGTTCCGCATTTCTAGATGTCAAAGTGTTTTCCCGTCAAAGCCGTGGCATTACTTACTCCCGCTATACTTGGGAAGCCACCTCACGTTAGGGGGGAGGCCGTTGATGTTGAAATGTTTACCATCGAAGTCAGAGCACTGCTTTTCCCGGAAGTCTCGCTTGCCTTTTGGACATGAATCAGTGTTACATGATCGAAATTTCATCCTGCGGCCCACACAGTACCTTCCTCCGTTTCTTGGCCTAGTCAAATTCATTACATTTTAAAGTGCATCAGTAAAACATTACTGTTGTATTCTAATTCCACAACTGTTTTATTTTCTTCCAGGACCAGAAAGGCCACTGAGACTCTTTTAACATTCTATGTTGAAGTAGAAATACATAGACTTGCATGCAGTTTTCTGGCAAGTGAATCATAAAAATGGCACCCCCTCTCAAGTAGACCTGAGACGTGGACAGCAGAAATGAGTCTCAGTTCTGATAACATTAACAAAAACTAATGGTGGGGCTTTGTTTTAAAACTAAAAAAAAAAAAAAAAAAAAAAATGATGTCTAGTGAGAGGCAGGCACTGAAGAAAAACTGCTTGACAAAGGAAACAAGCCCATTGCTGCCATGCTTGGATGGGGCATATATATGCTTGTCACTGTTCCAATTTATTCTAGAAAATAAACTGTAAGTGTTTTCAGAGCAAAAAGTGATGCATAATTTACCTAGCCCCAAATTCCAATGAGCTGTAAAATTTATTCAGAATATGATGCATTCCTGTGCATTAAAAATGCTCACTGAGGACTGGAGAGATGGCTCAGAGGTCAAGAGCACTGACTGTTCTTCCAGAGGTCCTGAGTTCAATTCCCAGCAACCACATGGTGGCTCACAACCATCTATGATGACATATGGTGCACTCTTCTGTATACTGTATACATAATAAATAAACAAATATTTTTTTTAAAAAAATGCTCACTGATATGACTGGTCAGGGTGTCACCTAGCTCATGAATTATTATATTTAACATCTTGCTGGGATCTCAGCATGCTTTGGATGGAGAGAGATGATTTGGCACTTACTCGGCTCAGACAGTGAGGCATCTCCAGCAGAGGAGGAAAAAGAGGCGCATCAGAATACAGAACAATAAAAAGCTAGTATCTGAATGGCACTTCTGCGCAGCAGAGCCAAACAAGAGGAAGGATCTAGGGTCTTGCATTTGAAACACAGTAAAATGAAGAGGCTATTATAGAATCACCAGTCACATTTACTTAAATCCACACTGAGGTAGAAAATAGAGAATATGGAGAAAAATAGCTGTCTCAGTTCAAATTATAAGATTTAACCTAGTTTTTAAGTCTGAATCTATAAAGACGTAAACGAATATTGGTTTAAAGTATTCCAGAATGATTCTCAATCTCTGAAACTCCCAGACTGACCTCCAGCATTAGAAGTCAATAAAAGTGACTTTTATTTTCAGGTTCTTGAGACAATCTTAATTTACAGTAAGTAAAAAGACATACTCAGGGCGGTCACAGAGCCTGGTTGTGGTTTTAATTCCACCTCCGCATGTTCTTGAACAAGAGCTGTAGGGCCCCCAGGGTCCCCATTCACCATCCACAGGACGAGTCTCCATGTCTCTGGTTACACACAGCCCACGATGGCAATGCTATGTACACAATATGCACACAAAGAGAAATAGCTGTGCATGTCTAGTTAAATCGTCATGGTGTTTATAACAGCATAAAGATGAATGAGACAAGATCTGTAAATTGTGTAAAGCAAGCATCAATTCACAAGTGAAACAATTAATACCAGCTTGGAATAAGTATTCCTTATCTACCCAGTACCCCTAAGGTTGGTAGAATGCATAAAATATGTAATATTTCTCTTGCTTTTGAAATTTGAAATTGAAATTTTGAAACTCTCACTGAAGAGAAAAGAAATATTAAAAATTAAAATGAAAAGTATTCCCTTCATACCAGCTCCCAAAGCAGTGTTTTTCATAATGCAGAGGTCATCACAATTGCTGCATATACTCACATGGAAACACATATAAACAAATAAACAACCCCCCAAAACATATGAATAAAGTTAACTGAGGAGATTAAAAAACCTCTGCATTGAAAGTGTGAGGATTTTGAAAAAGGAAGTCAAGGAAGGCACTTAGGTAATAGAAAGACCTCCCATGCCAGCAGATTCACAGAATTAACATCATGAAAATGGCTATGATACCAAAAATAATCTACATATTTAGAGCAGTCTCCATCAAAATTCACATGTCATTCTTTACAGAACTAGAAAAAAATCCAAGAATTCATATAAAATTACTAAACACCATAAACAACAAAAGCAATCCTGAGAAAGAAAAAAGCTGAAGCCATCACATGGCCTCACTCCAAATTATACTACAACCTGTTTCATTAATAGGTAAAAGGTATTTTAATACGTTTATAACCAACAAAGATTTGAAAAAATCATTTAACACATTTAATTACATTCAGTTAAAGTTTAAGGAAGAAAATATATGCAATGAAAACATTAATGTAACTAGTGGACCTGCTGATGACAAACTAGCATTCTGAGGTCTGTATTTATTTTAGCAAGAAAAATACAATATGTATGCCCGTATAATTACTTATATAACTATATATAAGGTAAAATTCATCTACTAATTGTAAAAACAAAGTTAGAATTAGACATTTAATCCCACTGGTAGTTAGTATACTATCCCCAACAAATACAGCAATTAGATCAACTCAGCAAGCTGAGCAGCACTTGACACGAGATAGCGAATCATGAAAAATGCTAAAATACGTTGAAACATTCAGAGCAGATGTTCATTCCAGACACTCTGGATACAAGACTCACCCTTTGAGAAAACCTACCATCCCAGGACCACAGGCTGTCCCGTCTGCCAACGGCATGTGCTGTGTGCGACAGCCCTTGTGGACCCCTTCTGCACTTGTGCACCACAGACGCCGGCATTGTTTCTGCAGAGTAACAAGCAGACAAGTGTCAACACCCATGCTGGGTCTGTGTATCACAAACCCATCTGAGCTGCTTTCTGGCTCTCAGCTGAAGCTAGACACAGTCAGCAAATGTCACGTTCTAGTGAGGCTTTTCAGGTTAGAAGAGAGTAGCCTTAACTTTGAAACCAATCAGAAACTTTACTAATGTATGAAAGAGTAAGAGCAATGAGCCTGAAGTGGGAACATTCTGTTATGATGTGAACAAGCTTCCTCTCTTTGTAGGATTTATTTCTGAGCGCTTTCTTGTTATTTAGCTACAGTCACAGCTTCCCCATCTGGCATGCTGGCAGAATGATGCACCTGGGAATACCTTGAAAAGTACCAGTGTTTACTAGTCTGCGAAGTCTGGTGCTTATTTTATAGTTTCTAAACAAATGGTCCCAAAGTTTTGACAAGAAAGAAGACATCAGAGACATAGGAGCTATGCCCAAGATAATCCATCTTTTATTTTTGTAAGGGAATAAAAAGTTTATGGAGTGTCCAAGTCTGCTCAGAAAAAAATGCAGCCATTACAGTGAAATACTAAGGTCAACGGCCCCTGTTTTATCATGGGAGTTTAAAGCTTATTAAGATTTGTGGCTGTGAATTCCAGGTCGGAGGTGTATCAGGCACTATGTGGGACATGCTCGGCAGTTCTGCACTCTCAACATGTGTGGATTTAGTTAAGTAAATTATATCTGTATTGCTGGTCCTAGAGGTCTTTCTACTCTGTTAAGGTTGAATCAGCTTGGCAAATTCATAAAAAGAAGTGAAGAAAATGTAATGTCCATTCTGCTTGGAACAGTGAGGCATGCATTCAGTACAGCACTATTATTTGTAAACCAAATCCCAATTTTATACCTACATTTAAAAAAAATACTTCAGCAGTGATGGCACATATCTTTCATCCCAGCATTTCGGAGGCAGAGGTAAGCAAATCTCTGGAGGCCAGCCTGGTCTACAGAGTGAGTTTCAGGATAGCCAAGGCTATACCGTGAAACCCTGTATTGAAAAATGAACAACAAAATCATGATCTTGGAGGTGATACAAGTGTTATGATGATTTATTCCCATGGAAAGTTAAAGTATACGACCTATGAAAATTCCCCAAATAAATTGTGAAGAATATTTTGATTAAAATTAAAATATGCTACAGATATAATCCTTTTGTATTTATATTTGCACACAATAGACATTTAAGGCTGGAGAGATGGCTCAGTGGTTAAGAATAATTAATTGCTTTTTCAGTGGACTTAAGTTCAGTTCCCAGAACCCACACCAGGCAGTTCAAAAGCTTCTGTTACTCCACCTCCAAATTTGGTCTCTTTGGACATTGCACTCACATACAGGTGGTCTCACAGACACCCACAAAAACACATAATTAAAAAATAAAACAAATATTTAAAAAGTCATATATTCTATTATATTTGTGATGTCCTCAAAGCAATTCAGTACTAAAGCACCAACATTTTAACATCTTCTTCCCAAATAAATATTTCAATTTTTTCAAATTTTTATGTTATATAGCTTTCCTGTGGCTATACCTTCCAAATACTTCACAGAAACCTATGAGAGTTAACAAGGACAATTTGGAAGTATCTAGAATACATCAGACACATAGTAAATCTTCTATTAGATTTGGTTTCTCATTATTTTAGGCCCCTTTCATTTAAGAATAAATGTACAATTTACAATACATTCTTGTTATAACATTCAGGTGGTTTTCAAACAAATAGGTAGAGTTTTTCTTACCAAATATGGACACACTTGTGATCCAGGACCAAACATAAGTTCACATTGTTTGTTCACGTCATACACTGAGCCAGGAAGCTGTGGAGACAGGTCATATATTCTTCCATTGGGTTTGTCAAGAAGGCATTCTCCATGGCCAGTGCTGAACCAGACACAGAATATGACAGTGTGAATAAACTTGCATGTACACCAGTGTCTCCACCAGGTATCTGTAGTTACTTTCAAAGACAATGTTCACACCTTTCCATTATTTAAAAAAACTTTAGCCAACTAACCCTAACCCTAACCACATCACACCAGCAAAGCAAGATTCATATATATAATGGCAATATCAGTCTGCAGAGAAATTTTAACTGTGTCTGTTTGCACTGAATCCTTACTCACACCAGGATTGCAGAGGTATGGGGGAGAGATGGGATTAGAACTCAATGGTAGAGCATAGACCCAACAAGTGTAAGTATCTGGCATTGCAAACAAAAACTACTCAATGACAAGTTATCATAAAATAATTAACATCACATTTACAGTGCCCATTAACCTCAAAGTATTATCCAAACTCTAAAAATGTAAAAATAAAGGTGTATTATGTTCCTTATTCAAAACAGCAACAACAGAAGAGGCATTTCAAAAACTTTCAAGCTTCCTCTACTTTAAGGGATTTTTCAGGGAGTAAGCAAAGGGGTTGCCTCTCTGGCTCGAGGTGTTTGCTTACAGCTACGTTCCTTCATAAACCAGAAAATGGGGCTGTGAACAGATTCCTCCACCTACCTAGGCCAGGTCTCCTCTTTCATACATTGAAAAGTGTGTTATCTGTCTCATAGCTTGCTATTAGAATATAGCCTCATGCTGCTCAATGATGCTTTGGCCAATGACGGCCTAAATGTTCATGTATGATGTTGGTTCATGTATGAGTACCCATTCTAAAGCATGGCTCTATTTCTTGCCATCATTTCATCAAGAGAGGTAACTGTGAAATACTGATAATGTTAAGATGAGTATATAAACTATAAAAGACATTGAGAAGAATTTGTGGACCCACAAATATTTTATGGAGGGAGCTTGATAAATCTTAGTGATCATAGTGGAGACCAAATTTAGATGAAATAAACTCAAAAGTAAAATTGGCAGAAAATAAAGATATAAGGTTGGGAAAGCTGGACTTGCCTCTTCCGAATGCTACAAGGAACCTCAAAAGAATATGTTGGGTTACAGACTCCATCTCCGAAGCTATAGAAATAGATTTATTTTGATTTCAGCACCTTAAACTTTTGTAACTCAAACACTTCTAAAAGATTACTTAGTAACATCTGAAAAAATAAAGGATTCATAACGATGTTCTAATTACCATTAAGTCAGCCCATAAACAGTTTTCAATATAAGAAAATGACCAAATTAAACACACACCTATATGCCTGAAATATAACTTTTCAAGTGAAAATTTATTTATTTATTTTGTTAATATTATTTATATATTTTCTTGCTTTTTAAATTCTTCATGCATTCATTTATTGCATGGGGGTGCACATACCACAGCACACACTTTTGGGTCAGAGGACAATTTGCTTGATTCTGTTCTCTTTCGCAATCATGAGGTCCCAGGAAATGAACTATAGTCATCAAGCAAATGACTTTACCCATAAACCATCATGTTGTCCCATAACTTCTTATTTTTAGGCATGTATTTATATACTACTAATAAAACACTAACCTGTAATGGTATATGCAATAAAAATCGCCTGAAATATTAGAGGGCAGAGCCAAGCCCTGAAGGTCAGGGAATGGTGACCCAAGCCTTTAATCCCAGCACTTGAGATCCCTTGCCTCTGCTCCTAGTACTTGGGAAACACACAAACTGCCATTGTCTGGCTGTTTGGCCTTGAGCTCACAGAGATACAGATAGATCTCTGCCTCCCAAGTGCTGTTAAAGGTGTGGGTCACCACTCCCTGACCTTCATGGCTTGGCTGTGAGTGACTCTTGTCATCTGATATTCCAGACTATTTTTATTAAATATATATCACCACGCTAACCCTCTCTTGCACCATTCTAAAAGTACATCCAACTTGAAATCTGATAATTTAGAAAGTGGATTCACTACACTAACCCTCTCTTGAACCACTCTATAAAAACATGCAACTTGAGATTTGATTTAGAAAGTGGTTACTTGTCAATTAAAGTAACAGAAATACGAATTACTCTAGAAACTCCGTTATGTGCTTCTGGCTACATTCTGACCAGGTCCAAGGACTTGTGTGGTAATTGAGTGTTGGGGCCATCACATGATACTGATGTTTAATTCCAGCTTCCTTACATTTATAGCTGTCATCATGAGGAACATTAAACCTGAAAATAAAAACAAACACTTAAGACTATCAAAACTGTATGCAACACTAATATCAATTACTGTGTCTTTCTACAGCTGCACAGTATGAAATATAGATGGTTCTAGTTAAATGAGGTTTTGTACTCTGAGTCTGTAAAGTATGTAAATATGGTGAAATTTCATGTTCAGAGCCATAATTTCTGATAAATATTTAATTGTATTATTCAGTAGTCTCACATCCTACTTACTTGTCATGAAAATCTAAAGGATAAAAATATTTGGAATTTGTCTCATCTACTCGGAATATTAGCATAACATTTACACAAAATTGCTTACATGTTTTAACCCAGACATCTAGGAGAGGGATGTGAATATGTTTGGTAAAATGCAACTACACTAAATTCTAGACCCTGGACTAGTGAGACAGTACACAAAGGCTTTAATCCCCAGCTCAGTATTATCTACATATCACCCACATCTTAGCAGAAGCCCAGTGCTTCTGGCTTGTCAAATGACAATCAACAGACAAGAATAAAAACATACCCCAAGGGCACTCAAATATTGACAATGAGAATAATGAGTAAAGAATCAGCAGGTCAGCAAGAGACTGTATGCTGGGCTTCACAGACTCAAATTTGGATGAAAATCACCCTTACTGTTTACCCACATTTGAAAAGCACTGAGATTCCTTTGGGGAGAAGGCCAATGATTAGCGAACACAACATTCCCTATGTAGTGTACTGATTAGCAGCTTTAGGAACCAGCAAAAGTGTTTCTGAGGTACCAACAATCTATAGGTCTCCCCATTCTGACTCAGCATCCTTTCCCCCTTCATATACAAGTGTTAGTGATCATGAGCCAGACAATAAAAAGGAAATGAATCGGAGCATGCTAATTAAGTTATCCCATTTCAAATTATTCACTACAGATATTCTGATGCAATGACCAGAAAAGAAATTGGGTCAAGCTAAGAGGCAACTTTAGTCTCAATTTCTTACTAAAGGTAAACAAGGAACTTAATGACCTACCCTGTGGCTCCTTTGGGAAGTATTTCTCAGAAAATAATTTATAGAACTTTCAAGCTTTTCATGGAAGCTCTGAGCATGTCATGGGATATCATGACCTCTGTTCTTAGATCCCAGAACCCCAAAAGGGTTTTCATAAAACAGGAATAAGAGAACCCCAAATAGTTGTGGAAATGCTCTAAAAAAGGATCATTTCATAAATAAAACCCATGGACCAGATCCTATGCTAGAGCTCTGAGCAGTAAGAATAAGATTCAAGTTGGTCTTTTAAGTATTTTGAGGGAGTTATCCTGAACCAGCCCTTGCAATTTTTCACAAACAATGGCAGAGGGTGGTACCTGGTTATATGTAGGATAACAAGGAATAAAGGCCAGAGGTGCTTGTCATATAAGCCAGTATAGTCAGTGAAATAATAGAATCCTCACATTCTAGTTCTTTGTCTGTTGGTCTGTGCAGCCTGTCTGACCTAACTCAGATCACAAAACCCCACAGAGTTAGCCTTTAAGGATCAAGGATGAAAATCCCACTGCACTGTTTGATGAAGGAACACAGGTGCTCAAGGCACAAGTCAGGTAAGGGAGGTACTCACACATGCCCAAGCTCATGGGCGATGGTGAAGGCAGCACTCAACCCATTCTCTTCACTAATGGAGCAGCTTCTCAAGGGATCGCACAGGGTACCCAGTTCTGCTAAGCCTGAAAAATGACACACACATCATCAAAATGGGAAGCGCTGCCAAAATCACAATGTGAAACTAAATATAAAAGCATTAATGGTGGCATTATGACATGAAAATTAAAAACTGCCTATGAATTTATTAATATTGAACAAATATTTAAAGCCTAAAAAGTGAATAGTTTGCATTGAAATGATTTTTCGGGTTTGGTTTGGTTTTGATTTGGTTTGGTACCTTTGGTTTCTTGCTTTGTTTTTTCATAAACTTTTGGATTTTCTTTTTTTTCAAAATAACAAATATTAATTTTGCTTTATTAAAAACTTATATTCCTATTGGTTAGGTCAGTATCTGATCATTCATGAGAAATTTTAAATTACTAATTATGTTTTCATTGATAACTACTCATTAAAAATCACTTTTAAATGTATTTCTTCTTCTGGTCAGTAATGCTACTTAAAATGTTGTGGTATTTGTTTTTTGTACATTGCATATTACTATTGAATTACAGAATTATACATTGTATGCACTCTGAACTTAAGTTTATGGCTGGTGAAAAGAAGATTTACATAAGACAAACTATGTTATAATACTTACAAAGTATGTAACAAAATCTAAATATAATTATTGTAGCAAGAATCAATACAATTTCAATAAGCAAATACAATTAGGAAATGACAAAACTGAAACATAACAAATAATAAATTAGTTAAAAAAGAAGTAATATAGCTTTATGCACTGAATGTTTAACCTCTACTCCAAAACACAGTTAAACTCTGAGAACTCATGTGATCAGATTTTGAAATTAAAACTTCGAAGATAAGACGGATGTCAGAATTGGGCCTTTTGGATTTTCTTATGGAAAATAATAATAATAAATAGCATGAACAAATATTCTTCTGCAAATGTAGGGAAGGGTAAAACAGAGTTGTCTAGTATGGGTAATACAAAAGGCAGAGTTCCAACCAGTAGACAAAAGAAAAAAGAATCACAAGTTTTGGTAAACTTCATAATATACAGATACTCAAACACTTCACATGAGTAATGTTAAGTGTTTAGCATGGTGTTTGCCATTTAATATATGACAGCTAAAAACGACATAGCTGTGATAGAAGGGTCACTGTAAGCACTCACTAATTAATCCCTGACTTGTGGACAACAGGAAGAAGTATTATGTAAGAGAATCTTCTAGCTCCCATCCAAAAAGTGACATTCAAACACACATACCGTGAAAAGATGTGGAAAGTGTGGGACCTAGCTGGACATCGACAATCACAACTACCCCAGCTTATGAGCCCTCCAAGATGAATTAGTGAAAACTTCATGATAATCATTCATTATAACCATTCCTACTCCATCACTATCGCTGAGGTTAAATTTTTAGGTTTTAAATATGTCAATATTATGGTGTCTGCTGATTCCATCCCTTAACATTTACTTGTAAATTTATCAACTTGCCTGTGAGGATTCTTTTCACAAAACAGCTCTTGTCTTGTGAAACGTCTTGCAACTTCAATTTCTCACTACATATTTAAAACTGAATCGACAGGATTCCATTGTCACTGAGTCCCCTTCTCCTCCTCCTCCTCCTCCTCCCCCTCTTCCTCCTCAGCATCATCCTAGCATGGAGGTAGATTTCCAAACCACCATAGAGTTTTGTTGTGCAGTTAAAGTAATGAAAGTTAAACTCAGAAATCTAAGACTGAAATGTTCATAAGTCAAGGCAAGATTTTCTCTCTTTAGGAATCTCTTGCCAAGAGGCCTTGCTAGGGCAATGTCTTCCCCAGAAGACCTTTCCTTAGAATCATTATGAGTAGAGAAACCCTTAAGTTTAAAATCCACACTCCCACAAGTATGCTTCTAATAAATTTATAATATATTTATAATAAATGTATATAGAATATATAAATATATAATAAACTTTTAAATGCATTTCCTCCCTGGTCAAAACAGAACAGTAAAGGCATTTCTTATGGATGTTCTTCTGTCCCAGCATTCATCAGCATAACCAAGCTGCCAATAGCTGAGTTCTCACAGACTCACCTGCAGAGCTGGGCTGAGATTTAGAATGCAATATCGATTCCCTTATTACCTGATTTTAGGTTTCATCTTTAAAAGCATACATTCTAAAAAAAAAATTATTTACTTGTAGAACTGACATGTTTTATATGATCAGAAAATTGGTCACAAAATTGCCTTCCAAGGCTACAAATGCATACCAATAAAATCAGAAACAAATGGTTAGCATTGTGGTACCAAGAAGCTGGCAGATACATTGTGTCTAGATTCACTCAAGGTGATTTCATAATCCCTTAGAGCTACTCAAGATAGAAGAGAGCATAAGCCCCAGTTTTATCAAGGTCCCTGTGTTAGAATAAAAGATACAAGCTGGAATGTTGGCTCAGCAGTTAAGAACACTGGATGCTCTTCCAAAGGACCCAAGTTCAATTCTCAGCTCCTATAGAGTGGGTTACAGTCATCTGTAACTCCAGTTCCAGGGGATGCAACATTATCTTATGATCGCCCTGGGCACCAGGCAAGTGTGTGGTACATAGACATCTATGCAGAAAAGACAATGATACACAAAAATTTATGCACAAATACACAGGCATCATTAAAAAATTTTACAGCCAGGGCTGGAATAATTTTTCAAATGGCTTAGAGCACCTGCTGCTCTTGCTGATGACTTGGGTTTGATTCCAAGCCCCACATAGGAGCTCACAAGCCCCCACAAGCCATCTGCAACTTGATTCCTAGGGAACCTGAAGCCCTCTTTGACCTCTGTGGACACCAAGAATACATGTGGTACACATACATGCATGCAGAGAAAAGATAACATTCACTCACATAACATCAAAATAAATCTAAAAGTATCTACAGCTAAACAATGAAAGTCAGAAGATAAAGTAATAATATAAACACAGAGAAAATAATTGTCAACTTAAAATGGAGTCTCAAAAGAATAGATTTCAAACTGGAAATATTTTTAAAAAGTAAAAAAAGATTGTTTGCCACCAATAACCTACACTAAAAATATTTCCCAAGCTGTGTAACTTGGGAAAGAAAGAAAAAAATGGTATCAAGAACAAGTTGTGGAGGTGGGAGGTGCCACCTGGGCATAAGTGCTTGTTATCCAAGCTTAAGGATCTGAGTTCAAACCCCTAGCACCCATCCTAAACAACAAACAAATGCACAAAGCACCTTTGAAATCATGTGCATTTGTAGCCCTAGAAATGTGGGGGTCAGAGACAGGTGGGTTACTGGAACTTGCTGGCTGTGATACTATCTCAAGGGGATAATCTTGGAACAAAACAGCTCATGCATACACATACATACAACATGGATGTCTGGTAATAAAAACCTAGCCACAAATTTACTAAATCAACATAATTTCCAACTACACTCTAAATATTTGTTCTTTTACCCAGAGGGCTTAAGTCCCACCCTTTCATCGAAAAAACATCTCTTTTCAACAGACCAGGACCATTACAGAAAATCAAAACAAATCAAAACCGATAAAAATACAGATAACAAATGATCATGTGGTACCCAATCCTAATAATACATATACAAGATGGTCTCTGTACCTAAGGCTCCAGAATCATTGTTAAAAAAAAAAAAAAAATGAGTCAGAAAGATTGCATAAGACAGAGAAATAGGACATTTACTGTGTGATTGTGTCTCCAAAAATGTCAGAGTCTATACTCATAAAGTCTCATCAACATGGCTACCTAGACAAGATCTGTCTAATATGGAAAGGGGAAAGTAATTGGGGGATTCTGGGAGTGGAAGAAATGGTCTTCTCCAGGAAAGAGCACTCAGATTATCTACCAAGTGGTCAGTCCTGTCATCACATACACACCTGTCACATTATACAGAATGATCAGGGTGTGTGTGTGTGTGTGTGTGTGTGTGTAACTACAATTTAAAAAACAGAAGGCATGAATTTGAGAGAGCAAGGGGATTCCCATGGGAGGTGTTGAAAGGAGAAAAAAAGAGGGAACTGATATAATTATCATTTCAAAAAGTAAAAAGATATTATGAATCAAAGTTATTAATAATAAAAATAAGGTAGGTGTGTGTTCTACCAATTATTAAAGTTTATACATAATAATAGTGAAAATATCACTGAATTGTATGAGTAAAATGATAGAATGAAGGCACCATATGCAGTTAAAGATGTGTGGAGTTTTAGCACTGGGAATTGTGGGTCCTAAGAAAAAGAGGAGAATTACTCACCATGTAGTCTGCAAATAGAAAAAATATGCAAAAAAGTATACATATTACCATATGTTAAAGACTTAAACATGAAAGAACTAAATTTTACATATTTAAGATATGATAATGTATTTAAACATTGAGTTACAAAAGGATTTAAGATATGAAAATGCTAACTATAGGAGACTCATAAATTCAAGAAAATTATGTTCTCACACACATGTCCTAAAACAAAGCACAGAGCTGTCAGATATTTGCAAGGGCTTAAAAACCACAGAGGGCTTGATGTGCAGAAGTAATGACTGTCTAGAAGCGGTTACAGGGAACAAATGCTAGAGCAGAAAGTTATAGTATTGTTTCCTGTTACTTCATTCCTTCAGAAAAAGAAATACCAATGGCTGGTAGTTATGGAAAAACAAGTTCAAGCTTCTTGACAAAATTGGCAAAATGAAAAATATATTTCTTTTAGCTTGGCAGAGACTGGGGAACCTACAGGTAACCTCTATCTGCAAAGAAAGAACCCAAAAGAATGTTTAAATCCCAAATATCTGACTGTACCTGATCAACTGCTGCATGCTTCTATCTTACTGGTAAAGAGCAGGAGACTTACATTGGTGAGATCACTTTAAAAATGATTTGTATGTTATCTAAACTATCTGGATCATACTACTTCAGTTTCAGAGTTTTTCAAATTTGGGAATATTTACATAGAATCCACAAAAAGTCCAATCCTCAAAAGTCTTAAGGATCTGAAACGTTTTAAATTTCACATGAGCCCTTAAAAGTTAGCATTTTAGATTAGGAATACTCAACCCTCATCATCACAGTTAAGGACCCAGTAACTCAGCAGAAAAGTAATCAGTCCAACTTTAATAACAGAAAATTGGTGTATAAGTATATGTGAACTATCATGCAGAAGTGAAAAGGAATATCCACCACTACAAAATTAAAAAAAATAAAAAAAAGGAGACACTGCTGTGTTTAGAAAAGAATATGTAGGTAATGTCACTACAATTCAAAATTTAGAAGAAGAAATTGACAAGGCTAAAATACTTGGCATTAATTACTTCATTGGGAAAGTCAGAGACATACGATGAGGATTGAACATGGGTCTGCATAAGAGAAGCCAAGGTCCAGCTGTGAGATTCAGATCTGGTGGCACAGCTCCACACCATAGTCTTCAAGATAGCTTACAGGTTACTGTGTATTATCTCTCATACACCACAGAAACATATTAAATATCACAGCATGCATAGCATGTGTTATTCAGTAACAACTACATATTAGTTCTTGTTATTCTACAATGCCCAAGGGCAGAATCAAAGAAGCAGAAGCAGGAGACATTTACTTACCAAGACAACACATCAAAATTAAAATAAAAAAAGAGAATCTTTAAATGTAATTTAAAATAACTCACTAAACAATAAGCTATGTTTAATTGATGAAAGAACTTACCTAATGTGTCACATTTCTCTTTAGCTCCACATATGTCTTCCCTTAAAATTAAAAAAAAATGTATTTTGAAACATTTTAGAATATATAATTGCAGTGAGTTAACACAAAAATAAAGCTTTAACTCTACCAAGATTATCATGAATCAGCTCCCAACCCCAGTCGGTACATCCTAGAGACTTTAAAGTCAGTTTGATGCCTCACTTGTGTGCCTCAATGGGCAACAGATGCTCTACACCTCCATACTAAGAAGATGAAGTTGCTCTCAGCCACTCAGCTTGCCCCTTTCTGACAACACCCATGTGTGAAATGTGTATGTGTATGCTCTCAGGAGTCAAGTTTTACTTTTTATCTCTTCATTCCTGAGTTTGTGCCTAATGTTCCTTCTCCCTCATATCTTAAACCCTTTACCATGTACTTCTGCACTCAACTTCAGCAACAATTCAGACCAGAACCATAAGATGGCATGGAGAAATTAAGACAATCCCAGTTATGTTTAAGAAGCGATAAAATGTACTTTTATTTCAAGGTTCTGGAAGGCTCACCTTTCCTTGAGATTGGCCACTAACTGAAGAGTTTCATTAGTAAACCATCCAAACAAACACGAAATACTGCATATCCCTGTACTGTGGTGTTGAAACGAGGTGTGAATTAGCAGTGAATGATGGTACTGAGAAGAAAGAAATAGTTTTATAACAGTGGAAGTTGTTCCTAGCAAGAGAAGCCTGGTAATTATGACAATCCTTAAGAATCAAAACCAGGGACAGACACACAGATGATAGACAGAAACACTGGTAATAAGACATTAGTAAAACTGGCCCTGAGTTCTACAAACACGTCAGTTTCCAGGTATCATTCTAATGTTTCATCCTGTTTCTAACGTGATAAGAATCTATTTTTTTAGACCATACCATGACTCATCCTACTGATTACCCACAATTCCACTCGAATAAGAGTTGAACCCTTTCATTCCAATAGATCTCTCATGAATAATTTCATGTGTTAGTGAAAAAGAACTGGTGTAACCAAAAGATAGCCATCCTCATATCAGAAGAATAGAGAACCCCTCTGTACAAGATGGTTTCAAAAGCCATACCTAGTGATGAGAACAGCAGTGTCATGATGGGAAGGGTGAGCATCATCCAGAACATTCTGAGTCTGTTGCCATAAGCAAAAGTTGCGTAACGTGGTAGCTGCATTAAAACTGATGACTGGTCCTTCCTGCATAAGTAATGAACAGCTCAATGTAACGGCAAACATTTCAGACATTTGCCTCCCAATTTTACTAGAATTCATGGCATATCAAACTGCATTTTTACAGGTCCATAATGAGTAACATCAGACTCAATCTTTGTTTTAATTAGCCATATTTGAGAATTATGATTAAAAACTGATTTAGCATAACAATTCTGGATTAGAAATCTAACTATAAAAACTTTAATATATTTTAAATTCATTATGATTATAAAAGGAAATGAATGTTTGTTTCAGGTTGAATTTGTTCTAATGGCTAACTCATGCATATTATTTCTCATTCTGTTAAACATCAGTGTCTAATTGTGTAGCTCTGGATGCTATCAAACTCCCCTATATAGAACAGGCTGGTCTTAAACTCACAGAGACCTGCCTGCCTCTGCATTCCAAGTACTGGGACTAAAAGAAGGCATCACAACACCCAGCTCTAATTACATTTTTAAAGTAAGTTTTAAAAGATCTCATTTCTACTAGGACTTCCGTGATCTGCAGTTACTTCCACCGACAGCCAGCTATAACCAACAACAGCCCTCTTACATCCTGCTGCTTACCTGCTCACTGTGAATTACAACTAACTTCACAATAACTATATTGATAAGGTTCCCAATGCTTGAGTCCTTGTAGATTGCTGCAACCTGTAAGTAGACACCAAAAAATTAGATACCTAGGATAAAACTTTCCTACCAAAACAAAGTAGAAATGACCTAGAGTAGCACCAACCTATTGTCCAGGGGAGTCTCAGTGAACCTTTATCAAAGCCTGGACTCTGTCCAATTCCTTATATCCCATCCGATATGATTAATTAACAACAGAATCTCTAGGATTGAGGAACATGCTAGTGTCTTTCAAAATTCACAGGGATTAAATAATCCTCATGTGAAGCTAAACTTGAGAACCAGTCCCCTATGCCTTGCTACCTATAACAGTCAACAGATCAACAGAGCTCAGTATCTAGAGAATTTGTACTCAAATCAAAATCACCAAGTGTTTAAATGCATATGAATATGCAAATTATTTCTATGGATGATTGAGCAAAAACTTCATTTCTTTCAAGATCAGAATACATTTATTTATATGACCACAATATTCTACTGAAATATATGACCTATTCTATTTTTTTTTTTTAGTTTTACTTAAAATTTTTCTTCCAAAGTGTCTGCTATTTCCAATTGTGAACATGGTTTTGGCTAATTTAGTACTATTGCAATTCAGAGATACATCCAGACACATGATTGGTCACAGAAGAAGACTCATCACAAGCTGATCCTTGTTTTTTCCAAAGCTAGAAAATCCAACTTTGTGAGGCTTTGTCTGAGCTCAGTCTATGATGGCTAAGGTTTACTCTATCCAAGTTTCACAGCCTCTTTTTACAAAGGCAAAGTGGCTAGCCCTGCAGAAATGCTTTACACAACCAGTGCCTCTGCCTCTTCCACTCGAATAAACCTGGGACACCTGTATAACTAAAACCAATTCTCATGCCTAGATTACCTGCACAATTGATGACTGTCAAGCCATGAAAATTCACTGTTCCGGGAAGTGCTATATTGTAGTGGGACATGCCCATATAGCTAGTGAAATTGCCTCAAACCAATTGCCAAGGCATGCACATAACATACTTTCCTATGAGCCAACCTGGAATCTGTCTGAGGGCCTAGTAACAGGCACTGTCTAGCTCCTAATCATGCTCAATGATGAACAACCACACAAGGTCAACAGATTAAGACACAGCCTGGGTGATGAGTGGAGGGTATATAAGGCTCTCCCCATCATAAGACATTTCCACTCTCCAAAAAAAGAAAAAAAATTGTCTTAAAGTTCAAATTATCTCAATAAATGTTTATACAACCCCTTAACAAATATTAATTCTTTATATATTACTAATAAATTTCCATGATATCTGGTGCCCCACCTTGGGTGCCATTTGTAGTAGTATGCTTTGGGCTTGTCATTTTTAGTTTAATTTTGAGGTTTTAGTCTGTCTGGCCTATAGTCTAGACTTAGAGACTTGTAGTCTCACAGTTTTGTAGTTTT
The DNA here is from genome assembly GCA_004025045.1 of Sigmodon hispidus. Taxonomy (NCBI): domain Eukaryota; kingdom Metazoa; phylum Chordata; class Mammalia; order Rodentia; family Cricetidae; genus Sigmodon; species Sigmodon hispidus. The sequence goes on along the minus strand of PVIH01001275.1, from coordinate 101,381 downwards.
GTAGTCTTATAGTCTTGCAGTTTTATAGTATTATAGAATTAATTAGATTTTTATATTAATTTTATGTTGACTGACTTAGGGCTTAAATATATAACTTGTTAACTTTTTATTTTTAATTAATTTATGATTTTTATTTTGTTTAGTTATGTGGTTTGACATCTTTTTTTTTTTTTTTTTTTTTTTAGAGAAGTATAGTTGTGGGTTTTTTTTGTATTTGTTGGCTTTTTTGACAATTTCGTTTTGCTTTTAGAGCTTTTTTAGTCTGGTAGTCCCACCCATACTTCTTGTTTGCCTCTGGCCAATCAGCATTTTTGTTAAACCAGTAGGTAGGGACAATTATTTACAATGTAACAACATTCTATTACACTCCCCAGTGCTGTTTGCTTTTCACATGACTCCTGAAGTCTATGCCATTGATGCTGCACCTTCTCACCTCTCCCCTGAGGGAGCTGTACGACCCCAGCAACATCTGCACTCAAACAGGGACCTCTGGCATGGGTTTTGAGCTTACCTGGGCCAGGGTCCTTTTTTTCTGTTGCAGCTATAATTTGGGGGTTTTATGTTTTATCTGTTTTTTGCCATTAATGTTTATAGTTGAAGCAGTTACTTAAGCTTTGAAGGTTTCCAGGTACTGGTTCTGGTAATCTCCCTCCCCTCACTCATAGTCCTGGACAGCACCCCCAAGGTGCTGTGTTTTGGTGAGAAGGCTCCTCAACGTTGTGTGTTTTCAGACCTTTGGCAGGTATGCACTTGGATCCCCCTCTTCTTTGCTTCTTTTGTGTTGTCTGTCATGTTTGTCTGCCCATCCAGTTAGGAAGGCACATATTTTTCTGTTTCAGTTCACCTGGTACCTCCACATAAGGGCTGTTTCCCCAGGAAGCAGAACCAAGACTCAGCTCCTAAATGCTGGCAATACCATGCAAGCATACTGATGAGACATAAATGTCCGACACAATTTTCCACTCCTGTTGACTACCATTTTCTCTCTGACTGTTGTTTGCCTGCTGTCTCCCTCTACAAAATGGGTAACCTCTCTACCACCTCCACCTCTTGTATGTCTGATCTCTCTATGGCATTGATGATAAAACGAACAGTATAGTTTAGTATACTGGGAGCTCTATAAATATATTAAGAGCCCATGGTAAAATAAGTTTCTGAAATTTTTATAATAGCTAACGCATAAAAATTTTCAATTGAATCAGACAAGGGTACAAGTTATGACCTTTGACTATTCATTGTTTTGAAATTTATTTTCCTAGGGTTTTAGGTAGGCAACCACAACTATTTCAAGGCTTGTCAGATCTGCCTGCAGTGATGTCTCTGGCTCTACTGCTAAGAGAAGTAGTAGCCCCAGTGTGGATACCAGTTGGTTAGAAAAACATAAAGCTCCATGATTAACAATTTCAAGCAGGGTTGGTTATAAGGACTGTGGACCTGATCACCCTAGAAATTATAAACTTCATTAGTTAAGAATTTGGAGATAGGACTGGAAAGTGTCTCAGCTGGACAGAGTGCTTACCTGACTGAGTCTGGATCTTCAGCACCCACGTAAAATCCAGGCACAGTGGCACATGTCTCTGTAACATGTAGTACCATGGGAATGTGGGCAAAGCTAGGCGGATCTTAGGAGCTTACTGGCCAGTTAGCACAGCCAATTAATAAGCTCCAGGATCAAACAGAAACATAGTCTCAAAAAAATGTGACACTAAATAACTGGGCAGGTAATATTTATAAATTTGTGTGAGTATGTCTATGTATAATAATAATAATAGCTAAAGAAGAAAAGGGCATGAATTCAAGAAGGCATAGGGGATATGGGAGGGGAAAGGAAATAATATAAATAATGTACTCATAAAATTCTCAAGAAATAAATATAAAAATAATATTTTTAAGTAATGAAATAGTTCTCTCTTTAAATGTTAATTTTCAACTAACTAAACTTCATCTTACATTTTCTATGCTTAAGAACAGATTTTAAAACCTGAAGATTAACATGGTTTTATATTGAAAAACCTATGTGGAGAACAAGGTAAAAGATACCTTACACTGACTTTGGCTTGTACATGTATACACACATGCACTTGTGTAAATATGCACACAAAAAATGTGCACTTATACCCACACATACTACTCTAAAGTATGCCCCCACACAGATACAAAAATAGGGAAAAAGAATGTTGTGGACTGGGAATGTAGTTCAGTAGAAGGAACTTACTAACATGTACAAGGTCCTGGGTTTAATCACAAATGGAAGAGGAAAGGGAAGAGAAGGAGAAAGAGGAGGGGATGTCATGTGTTTACTTTTCTTTTTTTCTTAAGATTTACTTATTACGTATACAGTATACAGAAGAGGGTACCAGATGTCATTACAGATGGTTGTGAGCCACCATGTGGTTGCTGGGAATTGAACTCAAGATCTCTGGAAGATCAGGCAGTGCTCTTAACCTCTGAGCCATCTCTCCGGCCCCTTGTTTGTTTTTCTAATTGTCATGCATCCTTGGTTTAACTCTTGCTCTTTCTAAGCACGGTGTTCACACATGACAATATGTGCCTTTCACTGCATTCAGATATGTAAAGGCCTGTCACTGAGGAACTCTAGGCAATAATGTTGAATTGCAGCTCAAATCAATGAGTAGCCAGATGACTACTGACACTGAAGGGAATTTTAAAATGAGTATTTCTGGGCAGGCTCTCATGCCCAGAATGTTGATTAATATGACAAAGTCTCTTATGATAATTTTCTAATTAAATAAAAAGCAATAAATTAGAAACAAAAGATATGAATATTGAAATAATATGTACAAATTTAAGTTTAAATATAATAAACCATTCAATTCTCACAAGCCTTATGAGATAGGAACTATTATAGTTTTCAATTTATAGATTATAAAACTAAAATTGAGAATTAGTGACCTATAGAAAGTGAGGGGCTGAAAATGACATGACCCAACTCCATCTGGGAATCTAACTGGACAACTCTAGCCTTCCATGTCATCTTGTGTAACACCAGAATTCTGCCTCAAGTTCTTTCAAGTTTGGTCTTGCTACCAAAACTATTTCATAGCTCTCTTGTAGCTCTTTCCCTTCCACAGTGATGTCCTATGGGTCATGTGACTTGGCCATGGAGAAGTTCTATGCGTTCAGGAGCCTGGGTTTTAGATTCAACTTTATGACTACTTGTTGTCCTGCCCTGGATTTACTCACACTTGTTTCAATATTTACAAGCAAGCTGAGGCTCAACCAAGTTGAATCTGTCACAATGCCCTTGCATACTGGATAAGCATTAATGAAGCAACATTTGGAGAGGCTTGTGAAGGATATGTTTTCTAAAGAATAAAATAATCACATAGGTTGAGAAACGTTGAGTTTAAAAAGTATTTTCATTGAGTATTGAAAAGCTAATATACACACAATTTATGAGACAGAAGCATTATCTGCAGCATTTCATGACACTATTTGGGCATAGTCATCTCTTCTCCCCAAGGATCGTGTTACAGGACAGAATCTCCATGGTACACAAGAAATGATACACTAAATATCAGGTAAGTCTGGCATGTCTCCTTGTTCTACATAGCCATTTAAAAGCATTGCATATTTCTATAGTACTACATTTTAACATGACACATAATTAGTGTCTTTCTTAAACTAATTAAGATGTGTTTTTATTTCTTTTTTAAAAGTTTTTGCTCACAGGCATCAACACTTTTTATTTTACAGGTCTCAAAAATAATAAATATTATGTCATAATTAGCTAACAGTCAAGAAAAGTGCTTTAAGCTATATTGTTTATATCATTAGGAAAAATTCTAGGAAAGCCATGCTTAATACAAAATGTGAAACACATTGCTATCTCCTAGTCATTTACAAACATTTGGGAAACAACCCCTATAGCACAATAAAGCAAAAATTTATATATGGCTTAAGTAATGGCTACCTTAATTACAAAGTTATTATAAGATTCTTATCTCTACAAAGCAATTTATTTTAAGAAGACACTGTACTTGTTCAGAAAGATGTTTTTGCTTTTAAAATGAAACTGATGCCATTACCCACATATACAGAGAACATGTGAAAAAAATCAAGGCTACACAAAACACTAAGTCATAGCAAGAGGAAAGCACCATGCCTGAAGTATGCAAGTGTATCATTTATGCTTATTGCAATGCGGTTGTCATGTTATCTTGAATAATAACATTAAAAATTACACAATGAATTAAAATAAAAGGCATAAAGTTAATGTAAGAAAACATTTTTACTTAGTAAGTACCTTTAATAATATTAACTGTGCTTCAATAAATGAGGCTAATATCCTGATCACCTAACAACATTCCTTCATTGGTATCACTAGGTGTGTAGAAGTGATGTCTACAATTGATGTGAGGGAGTAACTGAGTATAAGGGAGGGTGTGGTTCTCTAGCATCTAGTGTGTACTTAAGGCTCCTATAATTTAATAGCAAAGAAAACATGCCAGAGAACATACTCAAGCTGCCATTGCTTTGTGTTATTTAATAATGCATATATGCAAATGCCATCTTAGCTTGATGCTGTCACCTCAAGGATTAAAGACACAGGACTGCAAACAATTTATTATTTCTACCTGTTTAACATGTTTACTTCATTAAATATATTATGCCATAATTGTGTTCTTCATCAGTAATATTAATTCCAAGCACACTTGAACTCAGGAAGCACTAAACTATTTTCATACCATAATACTGCACTCTAACAAATAAATTAGATGACTCTCTCATTATTTCTCATTAAACTATTGAAAAAACATTTCTTGTTTTAGATGAGTAAGATGTAATAATTTTCTTTCAAATTGTGTGTGTATATGTATATATATATTTATTAATTTGGTTATTTTCTCAGTTATAGGTAGAACTCAGCACACACACAAACATCACCCACACAAACACATATACACACAAATCCTTATTATCACTTTTAACTTTTCCTTAAAGAAGTTACATATTTCAAATCAGCTAGTATTTTGGCTTCTTCCTAAATTACCATTATCAAAACATTATTGATAAGCAGTGTTTGAAAATGCAGTTGCTGTCTCCTAAGATTTTTGCTCTTATTGTTCCAACTTGTGTTTCCCATACTATATTGAAAAAGAATAGGATGGCAGGCAGTCCTGTTCCTTAATGGGACTGCTTCAAGTTTGCTCTCTATCTAGGATAATGTTGGCTGTAGGTTTGTCATATGGCCTTTTTTACACTGAGGTATATTCCCTCCAGCCTATTCTCTCTAGAATTTTTAGCATGATAGCATTTTTTTTCATCTCTGGAGATGGTGATATTATTTTCATCATTAAGCACACTTATATAACTTATCATTTTCCAGGATGAAGCCAACATGATTGTGGTGGATGATCTTCATGATCTGTGTTTGTATTCAGCTTCCTATTGGTTTGTTGATGATTCTTTGCATCTATACTCATTAAGGATATTAGTCTGTAGGTAGAGGTGTTGGCGCATGTGTGTGTTTGCCAAGATTGAATGCTAGAGTAATTCTGGTTTAATAGATCAAGTCTGAAAGGCTCTTTCTGCTTCTATTATTTTTAAGAGTTTAAGAAGAGTTGATTATAGATCTTTGCAAGTCTGACAGAATTCTGCTATAAACGTATCTGAGCTTAGATTTCTTTAGTTAGAAGCTTTTATTTGTCTCCTCCTTGGTTATAGGTCTGTTAGGTTACCTTTAACTCTGGTAGTTTGGATCAATCAACAAATTAATCTATTCCTTTTATATTTTCCAACTTAATATAATTTAGATCATAGACAGATTCCCATTTACAATAGCATCAAAGTCAATGAAATATCTTGTAATAAACCTAACCTAAATAGTCAAAGACGACTACAATGAAAAGTTCAAGTTTCTGAAGAAAGAGATACTATAGAAAATGGAAAGACATTGCAACTTCATGAATTGGTAGAGTTAATACTGTGAAAATGGCCATGTTACCAAAAGCAATATAAGAATTCAATACAATCCCAACCTAAATACTCAGAACACCCTGCACAGAAATAGGGAAATTTCCTAAAATCTATATAAAAAGACCTCAGAGAAGCAAAGCAATCTACAAAAAAATACTTTAGAATTGTTATTCCAGACTTCAAGATATACTATAGAGCAGCCATAATAAAAACAATATGGTACAAAAGCAAATGATGAGAAACAATGGAATAAAACATTGGGACCCAGATGAGAGATCATAACTATAGCCATCTGGTCATTTGACAAAGAGGGGAGGAAAAGAAGAAGAAAACATGTACTGAAGAAAACTAGCAACTTTAACAAATGATGCAGGGGAAACTGGGTCTACATACAGAAGAATGAAATTAGACTCATGTCTATCATTCTGCACAAAAATTATATTCAAGTGAACAAAGACCTCAATTTGAAACCAGAGACACAAAAACTGCTAGAAGAAAACAAGGAAATTTCATATAAGATATAAGTGTAGGGATGAACTTTCTGAATAGGACTGCATTTATCAAGGAATTTAGATCAACAATCTACAAATGGTATCTAATTGACTAACAGTGTTCTGTACAACTAAGGAAACAATCAATCATGATAAAGAAGCCCACATAATGGTAAAGAATTTTTGCCAGCTATACATGTCACAGATGATCAATATCCAGACTATACAAACAACTCCAAAAAAAGAGTCAAGAAAATGAATGATCCAATTAATAAGTGGTCAAGGGTACTCATCAGTTTGCTTACAGAGAATGCCAATTCAGTCACCCTCTTCACTACTGCTAGGAGTCTTACTGGGGTTATCCTTGTGGATTCCAGGGTTTCTCCCTAACTCCCAAACGGCTCCCTCTATCCAGATATCTCTTTCTTTGCTCTTCCTCTCTATCCCTCTCCAATTTAATCACCTCTTTCCCTTCTGTTCTCTTCCTGCCTCCCCTTACTCCCTCTCCCGTTCTTCCAATTTACTTAGGATTTCTTATCTACTTCTCCATCCCAGGGAGATTCATGGGTGTTTTTCTTAGGGTCCTCCTTGTTACCTAGCTTCTCTGGGGTTGTGGTTATCCTGTAACCAGGTTAGCCTGGTTATTCTTTGCTTTACATCTAATATCCACTTATGAATAAGTACATACCATATTTGTCTTTCTGGGCCAGGGTTACCTGTCTCAAGATGGTTTGTTTTTTAGTTCCATCCATTCACCTGAAATTTTCAAGATGTCATTTTTTTTTCTGCTGAGTAATACTCCCTTGTGTAAATATACCACATTTTTTTTTATCCATTCTTTGGTTGAGGGGCATCTAGGCTAGCCTTCCCCTGTAATCAAATTGATGACCACCCTAATTGTCATCATAGAACCATCTTCCAGAAACTGATGGAAGTAGATGCAGAGAGCCACAGCTAAGCAATTGGGCTGAGCTTCCAGGTTAGGGGTCAAGAACATGATGGGAAAACCCATAGAGACAGCTGACCCAAGCTACTGGAAGCTCACTGACTCTGAAATGACAGCTGAGGAACCTGCACAGGATCAAACTAGGCCTTCTGAATATGGATGACACTTGTGTGGCTTAGGCAGTTTGTGGGGCTTATGGCAGTAGGACCAGGAATTATCCCTAATGCATGAGCTGGCTTTTTGGAGCCCATTCCCTATGGATACCTTGCTCAGCCTTGATATAAGGGTGGAAGTGGGGGGTGGTAATTGGGTCCTGCCTCATCTTGATTTGTAGACCTTGTTGACTCCCCATTGGGAGGCCTTACTCTCTCAGAGGAGCTGTTGGGGGAATGGGGTTGGTGAAGCTGGGGGTGAGTAGGAGGAGAGAAGGAAGGGGGAACTGTGGTTGGTATGTAAAATTAAAACAAGAAACTTTAAATAAAATGGTGATCTAGGTGTCTAAGCAGAGAGTTCTCAATATAAAGAAAAATTGCTACCAAATATCTCAAAAAGTGTTCATCATCCTTATGAACTGGAGAAATTAAAATCATAACAACTGTGAGATCTCATCAAAGAATCCTCTGATGACTGAAAACCACAACTGGACACAATGCTGAGATCAACAGGTCATGGGTGGCCCAGCCCAGTGGATGCATCTACATCACAGTTTCTGCACCTATGACTCAGAGAACATAGCAAAAGAAAAAAAACTGTAAGATTCAGAAATTAAAATCTCTGATGTGAAATGACTATCCTTCCTCTCCCGAAAATGACTGTACAAAGAAGCCCAGAACAACAGCAGCATCAATGGACATGTTAACATGGAACGGGGAAAAGTTTGTGGGATACCACCCCTAGACTAAGAACTATAAGGAGCTATTGATTACTGGGAGGAAGAAAATTAGCCTTTCAAGGGATAGACCCCTCACTGGCTGTCCAGTGCAGAATGGTCAGCCTTGAAATCATACACACACAAACAACAGGTGTAGTAGGTGGAGATACACAGACAGATACACTCACACAGACACACACACACACACACACAGATACACTCACACACAGACACACATACAGATCCAAAGAGACACACACATACAGATATACTCACACAGACACACATAGATCCACAGAGACACAGACACATACACACAGATACATTCACACACAGAGACACAGACATACACACAGAGATCCACAGAGACACAGAGACAAAGACACACACAGATACACTCACACACAGACACACATACAGATCCAAAGAGACACACACATACAGATACACTCACACAGACACACATAGACCCACAGAGACACAGACACATACACACAGATACATTCACACACAGAGACACAGACATACACACAGAGATCCACAGAGACACAGAGACAAAGACACACACAGATACACTCACACACAGACACACATACAGATCCAAAGAGACACACACATACAGATATACTCACACAGACACACATAGATCCACAGAGACACAGACACATACACACAGATACATTCACACACAGAGACACAGACATACACACAGAGATCCACAGAGACACAAACATACAGATACACTCACACAGACACACATAGATCCACAGAGACACACACATACAGATACACTCACACAGACACACACAGATACATTCACACACAGAGACACAGACACACACACAGATCCACAGAGACACAAACATACAGATACACTTACACAGACACACACAGATCCACAGAGACACACACATACAGATACACTCACACAGACACACACAGATACATTCACACACAGAGACACAGACACACACACAGATCCACAGAGACACAGAGACAAAGACACACACAGGTACACTTACACACAGACACACACACACAAATGTAATTCAGAGAAAAAGGCTATACACTTGAAGATTGGGGAGCATAGGAAGAGTTGAAGTTAGCTTAGGAAGGCTGGATTTACAGACAGGGCAGAGGAGTGATGTAACTTTATTTCAATTAAAAACATTCAACATTAAAATAAAAAGAAATTTGGGGAAACTAGGGACTCACTAGATCCTGCTTCAGCTGGAGACACCTGTGGATACTTAGTGGAGACAGTACTTCTCTGAATCTTTACAACTAGTTTGAAAATGGACTTGGGAGAGATATGACACACTGGCTGGCTCTGATAACCTCTGGTGTGACTGCCTGTCCTGCTGTGCTGACGAGTCAGTGTTTTCAAGAAGCATGTGATATATCAAATGTTAAGCCTGAGAAAGCTTTAGATTGAATCCAGAGATTTTCCTAAGTTCCCTTTCGTTTCTAATGCCATTTTCTACTTTTTAAACCAGCAAATATCTGTTATGGAACCTTAGCACACACAGACTTTCCTGCATCCCTACTTAACATCAAACCCAGGCATGCAGATGTGTTTTTTTTTATTTGGCCTTTGGGGTGTGAGTGGGGGAGCACACACACACACACACACACACACACACACACACACACACACACACATCTAACACTCCCCTACAAGAACTTTCTACTCCACTCATGACTTCAGTGGTGCCTCAGCCCAGTCACCTTTAACACAGAACAGCCAACAGCATCATATAGGCCCCAGCTCCAGCTGAAATCTGTGCCCCTCCTAGTGAAAACCTTAGAAATCCTGTGTCCAAGCTCTGCGTTGTTTAAAGAATTAGACACAAGAGTCTTTTCCTGGTTTAAAAAAAAAAAAAAAAAAAAAAAAAGATCTGCCTTGCTCTCAGGAAGTTTCAAAAAAGGCTCCAATCTCCTTAAAAAATTATAACATTAATTGATTTTTTTTATAAATAATGAAGACGTTGGAACTTTTATAGAAATATCACCAATGGCTCTCTCAAGATTCCTGGTGCATTCCTTTGCTTCCCTAGTCAATATTCCCAACACTCTGCCGTCAGTAGTCTGTTATCAACCGCACTTCAAACACTGATGTTATAAAATCCAGTGCTTTCATTCAGCGTCTCCCTCTAGACAATCTTCCTAACAAGAGTTACTGTCTTATCACTAAGTTTATCCAGTGTTCCCTCGAATTGACTCAGTGTTTTACATGGTAAATGGCATTCCCCATACCATAACTCTCTAGCACACCTGTGGACCACACCCCCACACAGATAAATATAGGACTAAATAATTATTTTGGATTCAGAAGTAAAAATAAAATTCCATCAGTATATGCTTATATTTATATGCTTAATCTCTGTCTTTTTAAAAAATTAGTTCAAATACATGAATGAGTGTAGAGTACAACTTCAAAAATTAGTTTTGTATCATCTGTTTTTATCATAATGTACTATATTCACAAAAGCATTATTTTATTTTAACTACTTGTTCATCATTTCAGTAACTTGGAGTGCCCACCACCTCTAACCTGATATAATTGCAAGGACGTTAGACAAAGTGTCACAGGTAAGGAAAATGAGATCTTACCATCTTCAAGTCCCAGTAACTTTACTGGAAATTCCACATAGGGAAACTGACAAGGTCACACAGAGGTGTCTTGGACAAGTCTTTGCAACAATACAAGCCTCAATTTCATCTATGCAGAGACACTTCCAGCCATAAAGGATGTGCCCAACAATACTGAACCAGCACAAACAGGTTTATTTTGTCAACTAAACCTGGACAAGTAGAGCATGAGATCAGGTCAGTATGTGAATATTCCCTGAACAAGACTAAATTGAGAGACACTCAGGGAAGGGTGACAAAGTGTGCTGATGCATATGTGCGCATGTGTACACAGGCATGCAGAGAATTGAAAATGTCTCTTCACAGCACTAGACCTGTGGATACAAGAACCACTACTGTTCAGCAAAGTCTAACACCAAAGACTGCTGTAGTTCACAGCTCTTAAGACAGCTCTACTAGCCATGTGTCTAAAACTCAAAAGACAGTATGCCAAACTCCTGATTAAAGGGATGTAGTTGTAGGCAAAGGCACCTCCCCACTCCCACCCTCCATGGCCATGGATGGAGATGTTTAATGTTCAGATTCAAAGATCAATTACACAAGGATATTCTCTGTCACTAGAGGGCAGAAGCCATTCACATAAAGAACCCATTAAGGATTCTCTGTGAGTGGTGGTGAGATTTTCAAATGTAAAACCTTCCAGAATAATAGATGAAATTCTGGCTTTAATGAAAACACAACTTGCCCATGCCTAGAGTTTGAAAACATTTTTAAGTTATATATGGAAAACATCAAATGAAACCTTTTTAATTGATGTAAGTGTCCCATCAATTTGGAACTGAAGAGATTGGCTGAGCATTTAAAAATACTTGCTGCTGTTGTAAAGAACACAAGTTCAATACACAGGTCAGGTAGTTCAGGACCACTGCAGGGGATCTCCCTCTTCTGGCCTCTAAGAGCACCCACACATGTATGGCATACACACAAAATATTTAAAATAAAAATTTAAAAAGAACCTTACTACGATACTTACAATTGACATTAGGGTCAGCACATAGTGCTGCAAATTCTGCCCATGATGATGGACCATCTTGGCATCGGCTGTAACCATAACTTCTACATATCTCGGGTATGATAAAAATCGTTTATTCCTGGAATGTAATGGGCTCCTTCCACCTTGCAATCCAAACTCCGCTTCCTTCTTTATATTAATGTCTCCTGTCACATTGCCGAAGTTAAGAGAAGGCAAAGCAGTTTTCTTCATTTGATTTTCTGGAAAGAAGGGTAAAATGATACAATTTAAAGTCATTAAACAGGATGGGATTAATATATTTCACAAAATAGAGCAGCCACAACACAAGACTTCCACTGAGAGGCATCATCATGGGTACTAATTTTCATAAGTGGCTTACAATGCTCATATTTTCAGAGCTATATGAGAACATGGACTGTAAGATTTATTTTAACAGATCTGATTATTTAAAAAAACATATTTTTTTACCAATGAGTGGGAAATAAGTATAAAGAAATTCCTGGTTTTCTCAATAGGCAAATAGGTTCTTACATCAGTGCTAGGATTTAGTCTCATTACATAGCAGTCACATTTTGCCTTTCATTAAACAATATGTGAAAGCAGTGCTGGCCCCCCATTAAAATAAATTTCCAACAGGCAGCAATTCAAATCAGAAAATCAACTGTTGAACTGTTGATAAAAACATTTATGACAGTGACAACACAACATGCTTGGACATTTCCATCGATTACCTATATAAAAAATTATTAATCACTGTAATTAAAGGAACTACTATTAAGTACTATAAGAAAACTCAGCATTTAAATATTTATTTGTGCCAATGCAAAAGATTCACAAATAACAAGGCTGTGTGTGCTTTTCTTTTTTTCTTCATGCTCTTCTTCTCTTCTCTTCTCTTTTTTTTTTAAACTTTATTTATTTATTTATTTGCCTTGGTGTTTGCCTGGAACTGGAATTACAGACAGTTGTTAGCTGCCATGTGGGTGCTGGGAATCGAACCCGGGTCCTCTGGAAGAGCAGCCGGTGCTCTTAACCGCTGAGCCATCTCTCCAGCCCCCCTCTTGTCTTTTCTACTGTCATCTTCTGTTAACTTTCTTGAAATTGATGGAAGGTTGTGTTTTCAACAATAAAAAAAAAAATGGTCCAAACGAGTCAGGTAAAAAGAAATTAAAATTTCTGAATAATTTATAAACCACATAATCTTCAGTCAAAAAGATTTTGTTGCACTATTAACCCGCTCCACACATTTCATTGATATATGTGTGTGTGTCGATGAAATGGTTCACTTCATTTAAATATGAATGGAGTCATGTGAGGAGAGCTGATAATGGCCATTAAGCACTGAGTCCATTATTTTCATCTGTCTTTTGTATTACTGTGTCCTTACGTATGAAAAGTGCTCCCTGTTACCTTTCCCCTGGATTTCCTCATCCACTGATTATCAATTGCAATTGCTCACCTGAAAAAGAGACCAGATAAACTGATACATATTAAATCTTTAGCTACCAGGAAAGGCTAAAGGTTTACATTTCAATATATTTGTTTCCAGGTTTAGTGAGCATTTATACACATCAAGAATGTTTAGAAACTGAGGTATACACAGTACCTCATAAAGTTTACATGACAGAGAAGGGAACAGAAACACAAAATCAAGGATAAAATTTTAGGGTTTCTAAGTGCCTCAAGTATAATTCAACCAAGTGACAAATTAATTTATTCCACCTACCAGGTTGACTGACATTCCAAAATTGGTAATGTCAACCACTGACCTAACGTCTTTAAAAAGCTATCAGACAAGTTAGATGTGCATCCATCCACCTCGTGGACTGGAATTCCATAACTCAGCAACATCCACTGAGTCACTGGAGATCTTCATAGCATAAGGGAATAGACTAGGGACCCAAGAAATGCACCCTCTCTTATACTACCAAGCAATCTTCAGCAAAGTAGCCAAGACCACTATATGTACAAAATGAACTAAAAACCAATTAAAGACCTTTAGAAATGCAGAAACTGTAGAACCCTTAGAAGGAAATGTAAGGACATTTTTCCTGACTTCTGATTTGCAATGAGTACATGAACGTGATACCAGAAGTGGAAAGATGAATGATAAAGTTGGAAAACTAGGAGCATGTCACACAGGAACTTGAAAGGTAAGCAATAAAGCATACCACTTTATTATAAGAAAGTCCAACAGCCATGTGTAAACTAAAAGATGCTGTGACTTTTAGTTAATCATGAATACAAGCGCTGATATGTGGCAATGGGTTTCAAGTCTAAAACCTAATGTCAGAGTTGAATGTTTTCAAGCAGTGCAAGATACTGTGTGCCAATGAGATGTAAAGGAAAAAATGGAAAACATCAATGACACTATTTTACTCATACATCTCTCAGTCTTCTTATACACCATTTGAAATAATCCTAAAAAATATACAACTATGAAAAGATAACTGAACAATTATCCAAATCTACAAACTCATATTTGATTGGCATGAGGTAGGAATGAGTCTTGCCAGTGTAAGTGAAGAAAATAAGAAAAGGTAATCCTAGCATATCTTTATGTAGAAGAATATTTTAACGAAGCACATAACTTAAAAGATATGTGTATACAATAATGCTACTTTAAAAAGAAAGTCAAGAAATTGGGAATTAGAGTAACATTTTCTCCAGATAATGCAAGGATAATAGGGAGGGAAGTACAGTTATCTTCAAGCCCTTTATGCTATCCTGGCTCATACTCACAAATATGCAGAACACAATTACCAGGTCCTTAGTAAGTACATTAAACTGATTGCCACGACATCAATATGATAGCTAGCATGACTAACGTTTTATTTTTCTGCTAATGCTAGATAAGACAGTAAAATGATGAAATTAAACACACAGCATGAATATTAAAGAAATAATTTTCCAACTTTTTAAAATTTGATTAAATACATAAAAAACTTTCGTAACTAAAATCCTAAAAGATTCAATTTAAAACTCTATAAATTACCTTTCCTAAACATAGAAATAAGTAGATAGAAGTGAAATCGTCAGAAGGGATGAACTGAACAGAAAGATGCTCCTCAGACATTCAAAAGTAGAAACTTCAATGGTATTTAAATCTTGATCGCGTTATTTGTAATGTTTTTGAGAAAATATACAAATACATTTATAAAATGCATCTAATTGGCTAAAATATATAGGAATATACCACCTAATTTTAACTATATGACATAAGAGGTAGATAGAAAAGTAATTAATTATCTTAATATCTCAGTGTCCTTTAAATTATTGCAAGTTTATGTTGTTATTATAATCTTAAGAAATAGAATAGTATCTACTAATATAGCATTTATTAACATTCCACAAGCTAAAAACTACATTATATTACCTTTTCTAGATATTTATGCCCAAGCATTCTGACTAATGATGATAAAATGACCTCTGTAAATACCTTACATAAATTTGCCATAACTCAAAGCACATTTGCCACCCAGCACAGTGACACATATTGCAATACCAGCACTTGGATGACTGGGCAGAAGGTCAGGAGTTCAAGGCCATCCTAAGTTGCATAGCAAATCTGAGACCAGCTTGGGTTACATGAGACTCAATCTCCAAGTACCAAACACATTTACCAATTCAACTACATCACTTCTAGAGGTGATGCCTCCCCTTTCTGTTTCTGTTTTATCAAGTCAAAGATGAAAACTGATCCACGTCCTTTATTAATAGCAAGCATATTACAACATGAAACCAATTTAGACCAACTCTAACCAAGAGTTCACCAGTATCATACTAGAATGTAAAATCCTTAAAATTTATGCCAGCAATAGTACCCCATAGCATAGTATTATAACTCAAAGAGAACATTTAAGTTAATAGTTACAAGAACGAACATTGCTCAAATTATGATTATATAATAATGGGATTGGAAGCCCACATTTCTCCTTGAAGGTCTGACTGCTATGCTACTCCATGCTCATAATTTTCTCCCCCAGTTTTCATCTTCTGGCATCTATAAATGTCAGTCACAGCTTTCTAGTACCCAAAGCTCAGTCACCACTGCAGAGCACCACTGGGATGTCTTCTCTGAGCCTCATCCTGGGTTCTAGCCACCTTTCCATATACTCCTCCCATGACTCTTATGCTTAACTGTGCACTCTTTTATTTATCTTTGAAATTAAATTACAATCACTCTTTTTGAAAACAATCATGCCCCTAAATTCATTTAGGTATTTCTCAGCCTTAGAATGTTTAGAATGAAGATTATAAAATTAGATTTACAAAGGTCTCCCAAATGCTCCAGCCATCTTCTATCACATGGGCCTTCAATCATCTTCTAAAAATGCTCTCTTGTGTCATCTTCATTCAAGAGGAGGCAAGTATATTCACACTAGAAGATTCCACACGGGATAAAGTGTTCTCAGCAGCACACCACTAAATAATACCACCTCAGCAAACTGCAATTCCCTAGTGAGTGAGAAGACTATTGGACAATGTGTTCTTCTACAATTCAGTTAGCGCTCACAGAGAGTAGGAAAAAGATTATGATAAAGAAAAGATGATAGAAGAGAAAGACAAAAGACAATGTGGTATGGAAAAAAATAATATGTGAAGTAAGACAGAAGTGTTTAATGGGCTATGTCCTCAGCATAAGGAGAGCACTAATGAAATATACAACAGCATCAGGTCAAAGACACAGCCACTGCCTGAGACAGCCCCATTATCAAGCCTAGTGCTGCTACCAAAGCTAGTGTGTACAGGCTAATGTATATGTGACCAGAAGAGAACTATTTCACAATTCTTCAAAGTACAGATGCATTAAGTGAGGGCATAAGATCAAATTACGTTTAATCTAGTGTATTAACATTTGAAGCCACTATTGAATGCACCAAAGGTTAAAGAATTGTGAACTCTTTGAAATGAAGCAAGACCGTACCAAATACTATGTTATCATATTTTCTCACGGTTGAAGCTGTATTCTGGATCTATTATACATACATCCTATGTTTCCATGCTATTGAACTAATACGATAGTTCAGTAATACTCATATTTACTGTGTTGATTATTTTTCAAGTACTAGTTAAAGATGCATACATTTACTTCCTTATATTAAAAAGAACTCTCTATGAAATAGACATTATTTTATACAGTCAATTTATTAATAAGGAAATTAGGAAGAGAAAGGTCAAATATGCTATCCACAGTAACATAGATAATAAAATAAAAACCAGGGGCATTATTTTTTGGCTTTTTAAAACTCATCTATTTATTTTACATCCTGGCCACAGCCTTCCTCTGTCCTACCCTTCCAGTCCCTCTTACCCATGCCCCCACCAAGCCCCTAATCCTCTCCTTTTCTGTCTACATGCAGGAAAGGGCAAGTCTTCTATGAGTATCATTAAATTTGGCCTACCAAGTTGCAGTAAGACTAAGCACCTCCCCAGGTATTAAGGCTGGGCAGGAAAACCCAGTATGAGGAGTAGGGTCCCAAATCCAGAAAAAGAGTTGGAGACAACCCCTGTCCCCACTGTTAGGAATCCCACAAGAAGACCAAGCTTCACAACTGTAACATATACGCAAAGCACCTACATCAATCTCGTGCGGGCTGCCTGGTTGTCTGTGAGCCCCGTGAGCCCAGGTTAATGGATTGTCTGAGCGCTTCCCATAGTGTCCTCAACTCCTCTGACTTTTCCTTCTCCAAAAAAATACTGCACCTGGCTCCATCAGTTGCTGGATGATGCCTCTCTGCTGACAAATGAGCAGGCACCAATCTGGTTACAGGAGATGACCAATTCAGGCCACTATTGCTAGGAGTCTAAGCTGGGGTCCTCTTCATAGTCTCTTGGGGGGTTCCCCTGTGCCAGACTTCCACACAAGCATTATTTTTAAAGAAACGTTTTCTATATCATAGAAACATGAAAATTTATGTCTTTAAACTCATTATTGAAAATCTCAAGAACATACTTAGAGAACTTTATGAATTATAGTTTGTATATTTTTAATGCTTAGTTTTGAAGAATTTCACAAATTAACACATGGCAATAAATATGCAGAAGACTGTGAATTTGCCTATGTGAGAGGAAAGAATGGTTACATCAGTAGCCTTCCTTGAAACATTGGATCAGTTACTATTACCAGACAATTTTAAATCACACAGACATGTGACATGGGTTGAGTGACATTTTTATAGCTGGCAATTGAATAGCATAACAAGGAAATGAGCTCAGATTTCCTCAATATAAACTTTAAAACTTAATACATGATTCTGCTAAAAGCCATATGCAGCAGCACACTGAATGAGGAGAATTTAGCACTAACATCATCATGGAAAATATTACTTCTTGGAGACTAAAAGAAAGAACTAGTTGGTCATCCCCATTAAAATAGGGGGTTTCATCTATCTTCCTTGCATTACAGAAACATAGAGTTGAACTAATAGACATAAATAACCAAAGTTGTTAAGTCTACTGAAAAGAAAGATTTGAGACCAATCAACTGTGATTTCATCCAGTGGCCCTAAACAAGCACCCGTAAGTACTCTTTCTCTGATTAAGGAAGTCCTCTTAAATTCAAAGTTTACTTACCAAGTGACACTAAGAATTTTCATTATGAGCAGATACTGAATTTTATTAAGAACTATTCACTTGGGGATAGAGGACAGACTCAGCAGCTAGAAGCACTTGTTGCTTTTACAGAGGGCCCAGGTTCTACATCTCAAAAGTCATAACCATTTGTAAACATCAGTTCCAGGGGATCTGATGCCCACTTCTGGACTCCTCTGACACCAAAAACATATGTAGTATACATGTACATTTAGGTTAAAACTCTTATATGTAAAAAATAAATTACTTTAAATGTTTTATTCCAGAGATCTAGGAATGTCCAACATAGGAAAAGTAAATCATTTTAATATATCATACAAGTGGATTCAAGAGCATAAATCACATGATTCTCTCAATAGATGCGAAACTTGCCTCTGACAAACACAACCAAGCCTTTCTAAAAAAAAAATTCTCAGGAGAACAGAGTCAGGATATATGTATTGTATCCTAACATAATATAGACTACACATTACAAATCTATAGTAAAGATCATGCTAAATTTAGATAACAGAAAAACATTCCTACTAAAATCAAGAACAAGACAATCTGTTTCCATTCCTATTTAATAGGAATTCCTATTTAATAGTGCTAGATGTCTTAGCTATAGCAATAATGGAAAAAAAATAAAAGGAGCAAAAGTAGGAAAAAAGAAGTATTCTTATTTGCAGGTTATAGTATCTTTAAGAATATCTTATGTTAGTATTAAATTCTGGCCACTAAAAATTAGAATCTTTGCTACTTTTCATCTGTTTATACAGCAGAGAACCAAAGATTCAGAATCACTTCAATAAGCATTGACAACTAAGTAATTTGTTTTTGGGAGCCAGAAATAAAACTGTAAAATAAGCTTCATAGCTAATTAGTGAACTAATATTTATATATTCTTTAAAAGTAACTATTTTGTGTAACACTGAATTGCATTCAGTTTTCTGTACACAGTAGGCATGAATTCTAGCACTGAGTCACACCCAATCCTCCTCTTTCATCTTGAGGCGCAGTATTAACATGTTCCCAGGATGGCCCTGAATACACTCTGTAGCTAACCCAGTCTGGCCTTGAATTTGAAATTTCCTGTGTCAGACTATGGAGCACTTGAGATTACAGACCTATACCACCAATTCTGGATAAAATTTGAAATATCTGTGAATATATATATATATATGTGTGTGTGTGTGTGTGTGTGTGTGCTTGTATATATATATAATTACATATGTATATATAATCTCAGTTCACAACTTTATTTTCACAAATCCTATCTGTGTATATACATATACATATTCTATAACCTCAGTTCACATATATATGAACTTATTTTTCAAGTCATCCAAACTTCTCTCTTTTACTTGGTGAGTAAACCTAAATGAACAATGACTGTATTTCACAGCACATACACCATGAGCCATCAGTTTATTCAATCCCATCAAGAAGCTGTCATCAGCACAGCTCTTTTCCTATATAGCAGGAGCCAATTGAAAACCAAGTCCATTCATGAATGCAGACAAATGATCGGGAGAAAATATTACCAGGTCTGCTGAGAAAACAGAGTGGGCCCTTTGGCTTCCCTAGTCATCCTCTTCTTGCAGAGAGTCTTTCTGTGTGCCTTGCTGTCTGTATTTCCTTACCCCAGAAAAAAAATAAAAAAGAAAAAAAGAGTGAGGAAGGGAGATGGCAGGAAGGAAATAAAAGAAATCGAGAGGAAATAAAACCAAGTTGATTTGGGAGAATCAATGATAAGGGAAAACATCGGTTTACCTTAGTCCACACAAAAATATTTTTGATCAAATTAAACATCTACTTATACTGGCAATTGTTAGTAAACTAAGAAACTAGCATAGTAAATTAAATTAACTATGAATTTAAGAGGAATTGTTTAGTCAGTAAAGGGTACCTAAGAAAAACCTAAATCAGACATCGTATATATCAGAAAAGATTAGAATTGTTCCTAGTTTTGCTAATGACACAAGGATCTCATAGCAATTGTTCCTATAGACTATTCTAGCAATTTCAGCTAAAGAGATAAGCAGAGAAAATGAAAGGCTGAAAGACTGGGAAAAAAAAGAAAACTGCTTTGTTATTTTTGAGCCTAAAAAAATGAACAAATGTATAAATTTAGCAATGTTGCTGAATATAAAAATCAGTACAAAAAATCTTAGGTGCTTTATACAAATATAATTGTAAATTACATAGTTTACAATAATAATAATATAAATATTGTTGTAAATAATATATCCATTTAATACTCAGAAAGAAAACTAACAAAAATGTATATGACATTATAATGAGAAAAATCTATAAAATATTTGGAAAATTAAGAAATAAGTATATAATAGATTATGCTGATAGGTTAGTAGACACAGCATATAAAAATATTACTTCTCTAAGCCTCTAAAGATGGCTCAGTGGTTAAGAGTATGTACTGTTCTTGCAAAGGACCCAAATTTAGTTCCTAGCACCTGTGTCTGGATGCTTACAACTACCTGTAACTCCAGCTCCAAGGAATGTGACTCTGACTGCCAGCCTCCACGGGCACGTGAACTCATGTACACACACACACACACACACACAGAGAGAGAGAGAGACAGAGAGACAGAGAGACAGAGAGAGAGACAGAGACAGAGAGGGAGAGAGAGAGATGCATACATGTATTTTAAAGATAAATCTTTAAAAGAGGTATCATTTGACTAAACCATTTCACTGATTAAATGAAATCTACTCTAAACCTTCCCCTATCCTTTATTTTTAATTCAACAAGCTGACTGTAAAATTTCTATGTACATTTCAAGAGCTAAGAATGACCTTAAAAAATAAAAATAAAAATACCTCACAGGCCATGAGCAGTCTCCTCCCACACACCCAAGAATTAGAACAGAGCTATGGTAGCATGAGGCAGCATGGGAAAACTGATGTAAGAATGTACAAGTGACCAGTGGAGGGAACACCAAATCAAATCAGACACACATGTGGATACATTTATGAATATGCATATGTGAAATTATTTAATTTAATAATTAATATTAATTTAACTAATTATATCAAGTGATTAATTTTATAATATCATATATTTAAATGTATAAATATTTAATGTGTAAAATTATATAACTTCACATGTTTATTAATGTAATTTTCAAGAAAGTATCTCAGTTAATTTTGACCAAAAATAATTTTTATTAATATTGATTTCTATTTGACACTATTAGATTTGACTATTCAGGGATTTCAATAGAAAGAATAAATCAAAGTTTGGAATTACTAACAAACTGAACTATTATTTTAAATTGAGTGCTATGTCCCAAAGTTTAACATACTAGTTTTAAAATAATTTTAAATTAGAATTTTTTAATAATTTGATTTATTTTGAGATTAATATAACTATGTCATTACCCTTTTTAAACTATTTCCTCCTTGCAAACCCTCACATATAGCCCTCTTAATTCAAATTTATAGCCTCTTTTTGCATTAATTGTTGTTACATACATCTATGTGTGTAACACATATATATGTATTCATATATTTTCCTAAGTTAATAAAAACCTGCTCAGTCTGCATGTTGCTTGCAAGTATGTTTTCAGGGATGAACATTTTGTATTGGATAATCAACTGTTGTGCTCTTCCCTAGACAATAGTATTTCCCCTGCTATCAATCTTCCTTAGATGACTGTAATCACCAAAATAAATTCATAAAGATACTTTATCTAACCCTGAGTACCTGTGCTTTTTAAGTTTCATTTATACAAACATTCTCAAATTCATTGCTCTTAGCACAATATTTACTAAGGAAGATCTTGGTTTGAATGTGAAATGTCTACCACAGGTTCAAATGTTTGAATACTTTCTTTGGCTAATGGTGGTGTCTTGGGAAAGTTGTGGAACCATCAGGTACTAGGACGTAGATGGAGGAAGAGAGTCGTGGGGATGTGGGGTGCGGAGCCCTGGGGTAATAGACCAGCTCCAATGCCAGCCAAGCTCTCTGCTTTGAGGTCTGTAAAGATGTGAAGAGATGTAGGAACTTTACCATGTTATCCCCCACCACGAAGGACGGAACCAACTCTTCCTCTCTTTGGCTGTTTCTGTCTCCTATTATGTCATAATGATTAAAAAAAAAAAAAAGGTTGTCACAAGTCTCTCCTTCTCTTCACAAGCCAACATAAGCTCCCACCCTCATATTCTTTGAATTCCTGATACCATTTAGCCAATTGATAAGCCCTGCCTTTAAAAAAAATTCTTCACTTGGCTACTGGACACACATTGAACAATTCTCTTTTCATCTTTCTGGCTTCTACTATTTAATCTCAGACTCACTTCTCCTTGGCTGTCCAGCTGCTAAACATCAGCATGGCCTATGGCTCAGCCCTTGGAGTTCTGTCTCTCTCTGTGTCTGTCTCTCTTTCTCTCTCTCATCTTAGTCAAGCCTATATGTAAACTCATTCAACTTTCTAGCTTTAATTATCACTGATAACTTGGATCTCAGTTTATTATTATTATCCCAGATCCATCCACTGCACTTTTACTCATTTCTTCTATTTGCTTGTTTGCTAGGTTTCCCACTGAATGTTCAAATTGTACTTCAAACTCAAAATCATATTCCTAATACTGACTGCTAAATTTCTAGTGACCCAGATACCCTTATCACAATAAATGAAGAAATCATTGCCACTATTTACTCAGTAATAATAATGAATAATAATAAAATAACTCATGGAATAACTTATAATATTTCTAATTTTTCTACCTTCACCCCTATTTGATGTGGGATGTCTTTCTGTAAATTACCATTGGATAATAAAGAAACTGTTTTGACCTATGACAAGGCAGCTTAGAAGTACGTGGAAATTCCAAGCAGAGATAAAAGGTAAAGGAAGGCAAAGTTAGGGGAGACATTGAGAGCTGCCACTCATGAGAGCAAGATGTAACGGAACATACGTAAAGCCACTAGCCATGGGACAAGACACAGATTAATGAAGATGTTGAATTACGTCAAAAGAGCTAGCAAGTAATGAGCCTGAGCTGTAAGTCAAACAGCTTGTAAGTAATAGAACACTCTGTGTGATTATTGAGAATGAAATAGTTAAAGCTGAACTCTTTTAAAGATAACTAAGTCTAAAACAGAAAAAAAATGCAAGGCAGCAGAGGAGAGAGCTTTATAAGAAGGATAAATAGATCAAAGAAATGGTAATATTCAGAGCCACCTAGTTGCTAAGTGAAAAACTGAATGCAAACGACAGAAGGGGAAGCAGTATGAGTTAAGGCAAAGACTGAAAAAGTTCTAGATGAAACAAAAAAGAAGAGTGGGTGTGCCAAGGATTTCAAAAACTTTTAGCCACAGTTGTTCTTGCTCAGAAAATCCAATCATGAGCCAAAACACGTCCAGGTGGGGCAGAGGATACCAGATTTTCTAGCCATAAACAAGAGGAGCCAACTCTGTAGCAACCAAAACCTCACACTCAAGAGGCAGAGACTGGATCACTAGGCCCAGCTGGCTGGGTAAGATAGCAAGAATCAGCAAGGTTCAGAGAGCAGGTTACTCTTCACATACGTCAGGATTTCCAAGGAACAAATATGTCTTCCTTTCCATTGGCGGCACAGTTCTAACCGATTTTTAGGTTTGTTGTAATATTAAGGACTCAAAGACAATAGAAGTAGACAAATTTAGCAAAACTCAGTTCAAAGGCATGTCACTCTTGGGTGTTCTTCTCTTCCTTGTGATCAATAAGTGTTCTGTGGGTCTACTCCATGTTACAGAGAAGGGTGCATAACCAAGAACTTGGGTAAAGCTTGAAGGATCCCATCTGCTGGAGAAGGATGAATAGTAGCAGATGTACAAAGGAGCCTCCACATCTTTGTTTCACTTCAGCAAACACTCCCAGATTTTATTCTCCGTTGTGTCGTATTTATTTCATTTTACTGGTGGCAATTGTGGCGGTTTTGTTGGATGTCACTCATATTTGCATTTCCTTTTGGATAGCCTCCCTGCATGCACAGGATTGTACCTATGTCTTCACTGTATGTGAAATCCTGGTATCCACACTGGTTGGGGTTACGCAACCAATTTAGTTATACGGCCTCAGTGTGCACAGTGACCTCCGACCTTGGAAATTATTTACTCTAATTCATCAAGACCAGAATTGAAACAAATTAACTCTTCACTTTTACTACTGAAGTGATAATTAATAGCTAATATTTTAGGTCACTAACTGCCTTTGTTATTGGCTAAAAATGTACATGTTAATTGAAACTAAAATTGGAGAGATCTATTCATGAGAATAGATACTGCATATATGTTTTGATATATATTATGCAGAAACATATAATTAATTAAAAAATAAATTCCAGTTTTCTGGTTGCTTTTCATGTGTAATTTTTATCATGTGTCTTTACTAGCTTTTAAAGCAAAGGACCTAGATATTTTAGAGCATTCTCCTGCTAACAATGAATGCTAAGAATGAATATGAAAGATTTCATATCACTATGTGAAACATTATGCATTCAGACTACCCCTTGGTAATTTTCTTCTTACAAGCTACTCCCCAATAGTCAATCAGATTGGGGGAGATCTGCCCTCTGTAATGTCCTTACACATT
Organism: Sigmodon hispidus; assembly: GCA_004025045.1. NCBI lineage: Eukaryota > Metazoa > Chordata > Mammalia > Rodentia > Cricetidae > Sigmodon > Sigmodon hispidus. The sequence goes on along the minus strand of PVIH01001275.1, from coordinate 76,336 downwards.
TGTGTTCTCTTTGAAGCCATAAAAATGAAACCATTATGCTCATGTTAGAAACAAAGGAAAAGCTTCTCTCCAGTGAGTAGATATACGCACAGCCTAGGTCGCAGTGAAAGCCACTCCAAATGGCAGTCTTCTAACAGCAAAAGTTACATAAGAGTGAATTCCCAATGAAAACTGCCAACAGCCTACATATGACCACATCCCCCCATGGACAGCATCACAGCATTTGGAACTATGGTTTATGCACACCCCAACTCCCAAGAAATCCTTCCTAGTCCCATTTTTTTTCTTGGCTTTGTATTTTGGTGACAACTACAGGTATCTTTTCACTATATCTTTTTGTATGTCATTATGTGAATAATGAAGTTCCATGCATATTATGTAGACCCAAACCTAACTTTTGTACAAAGTCCAAGCAAAATATTCTACTAGCAATAGTTTTATCCTGCAAAGTAATCCATGGCTCCTAAATCCTAATAATACATTATAAGTATTCAGTTGTCTGAGTTTTATAAGAAAAAGAGGATGAAAATCAACTCTAACACACTGCTGGATCTAAAAACAGCTTTATAAAAGAAAATGGGATTACCTAGTATCTGTGTATACGATACAGAGAAAGTCTCAGACAAAGAGAATGGGGAAGTATAGTTTTTCATACCAAAAACCTGAAAATGACCCAACATGTCACTGAGAAAATGAATATTTGTGTCATGACATACTCAAACAAACATTTCACAACGTGAAAATGAACTAACGCCTGTGACATACACTAAAATAAATGCATCTGAGAAGCAGACTGAGCAAAATGGTGTCATGGAAACCTGTGAATGAACCTTGCTTTCCACTAAAGAGAGTTAAACCCATGTGAGGTGGAACAATGTTTGGACTGGCATTAAGATTCTATTGCATTTGTTAAAATCATTCATTGAATTTAGGTTTAATTTTGCTATCTAAAAACTCACCAGTTTTTTTCAAAATCTTAAATTTATCAAGACAAATTTATAATTTATAATGTATGACCTTATGATTTTCAGGAATTTCATTGATATCTGTTATAATGTCTGTCTTTCAATTTCTGGTTTTGTTGAAGTAGATCTTCCCTTTTTAGTTTGGTTAAGAATTTGCCATTTGTGTTTAATCCTTGAAAAATAAATTAAAAAAAAAGTTTTTTAAAGAAAGATTCTATTGTGAAAAGAACTTAATCACCATTCTGAAAATAGTATATTGAAATAAAAATTGTCTATGGTTGTCCACTACAAAGGGTACTTCACCCCATCAAGAATAAACTCAAAAGCGCTACTGTGCAACACAGACATCATGTTTATAAAAGTGGACTATATCCTTAAAATTGTTATGAGAGATGTTTTTACTGAAGAAACCATTCCAAAATGTACACAATCTTTATATGTAATAGATGGTAGACGCAATTCTGTCAACTAAAAATACAGATGATAGCAATAAAAAATTTAAGTGGCATTTACAGTTTAACTGAATGGGTTCCCTTCTAGGTTTACCTGAAACTTCACAAGGCCTGTGAGACCGTGTGAAGGAGGTGCTCTTTAATTCCTGTCTGTATATCAGATGTGGCTTGTTGTGGTTGTCTTCATTGTCTTCATGTTCACTCCCATCCACCTTCATGACTGGTTCTAGGAAATATTCACCATCATGTGCTTTGAATGTTCCCATCTACAGCAGAGAAAATAACAGTAGCTTTTACCAAGAGTCAGTAAGTATTGAATCACCCAGGGCTGGGGCTGTAGCTCAGAAAGACAGGGCTTGCCTAGTATGTGTGTCTCTAAGTTCCATCCCCAGCATAATAATGATATGAGATGAGCTCACAGGGATAAAACAACAGAGCCCATTTACTAAATGCCATCAACTGGATACAAGTTTCTTCTCTGTGCCTCATGCTTTATCCCTCTTCCAAATAAAGTCAGAAGACTACATACTATCCCAATTCACCTCAGAGAGTAGATTTTCTTGGTATTAAAGACAAGAACTGGCAAAACTCTCAAAATGAACAAGATCTAGAATTTTCTATAAGTATTAAAACTACTTGATTGTTGTATGGAAGGCAATGTTGGGAGTGAAGACTTCGGAGGTCAGACGGGATAAAATAGGTTTGTAGATGGGAACTCAGAACTCACTTATGAGTTCTACTACAAAAAAGTACCTTACATGGATAATTTCTAATAGATCCTTACAGGAAAAATGTTATTGAAAATATCATATAAGAAATGTCATATCATATGTGTATGTGTATTTTAACAGTTAAAAGGTGAGAAAGAGTTTTTACAAAGAACGACCTTCATTCTAAACTCAAATCCAACCACAAACTTGCTATTTGTACTTGGCTTGTATTCCCAACCTTAACATATCTAAATCCACTCTTGATTTTTGTTCAAAACTGTTGTTTCTTCAATAAATGGCTAACATATTTCCAGATTGCTGAAGAAAAAAAAAAACTTGGGAGAACTCAAGAAGAGAGCTTTCTCTCCTATCTTATATCAAGTCCACTGCCCACAATGTGACCAAAATTGAATATATTACCCCAAACTTAACCACTATATACATAATTGAATCAAATACTTTAACTTTCCTAAGCATAAAAATAGTTCACTATGTTCTAGTCTCCACATTCTAAGTCATACAGGACCTTCCTTCACATGCATACAGTATGATAAAACAATGGGAAAGATAAACAATTTAATTAGTGGTGTTGCATCAAGCACACAGACAACTAGAAAGAATTCATCACACATAGCATAAACATCAAGGAACTGATTGTGTAAACTCCTAAAAATAAAAATCATAAAAACACTGCAAGAGAAATTAAGATGTCTTTGTGTCTTTAAAACAGGAAAACTTCATGATGAATTAAAAAAAATCCAAGATAAAGGCTGGGAGAGTATGTAATTGGTAAAGTGCTTGCTATACAACCATGGAGACCTTACTTTCCACCCCCTGCAACCAAGCAAGAAGTGAAGCAAAGTGATGCACGCTTATGATCCCATTTCTAGGAGGGCAGAGACAGAAGGATCTCTGGGGTTTGCTGACCAACTTATCTAGCCAAATTGATACACTATAAATCCAATGAAAGACCATGTTTCATCTAAGGTGATGTTAAAAGAGTTTCACTGATGAGAAAACACTTTAAAAGACTAAACAACATTATACAGCTAAAGGGAGACCAAGATTAAGGACACTATTCTGGCCATTGGGATATGAAATTGGATCGTTACACTGCTGGTTAGTCAAAAGCAGAAATCAATATATAAAGATAGATTCCTACCTACAGTCAAATAAAGCAGAAGCACATATACAGGCATTGTTACAAACTTCATATTCAATTCCAACACAAAGGTCAGAAGCCACTCATATATGTTCATTCACATGAAATTCATTTCAATCTCAGAACAGCTCTTGGAAGTAAAGAGCTATTTTCTATTCTCTAGGTAAGATAGATGTGAAGCAGAAACCACACAACCACTGTGGTTCAACTTGGTAGGTGAAGGCAGTTATCAGCAAAGCTGGGAACCTGAGTTTCATCCCTGGAATCCACATGTTGATAAAAAGAACCAACTCCTGAAAGATGTTTTCTGACTTCTAATGTACACCATGGCATGCGCAGTAGCCCCCACAGACACATAGAGAAATTAATAAATGTAAACACAACTTTAAATATTTTTTAAATGTCCTTGACAGACTCACATGTTTGAACATTGAAAAATTGGCTTCTAGATGTTAGCACTCTCTCAGGAAGTACAGCTTCGATAGAGGAGGTGGATCATGGTGGGGAGGGGCAATCTTCGAGGTTTAATAGCCTGTTCTCACTTCTGTCTGTTTTCTCCTTGCAATATGATCAGTCACCTATGATTTCTGCCACCGTGACTGCATCCACTCAAACTGACAGCCCAAACAAACCCTTCCTTCTTTGTTTTGCCAGGTATTTTCAACCAAAGCAGTGAGAAAATTAATAAGAAAGTTGGTACTGATGAATGTTGTGGGATATTTGTACACTGTGCAAAAATGCACTGCTTTGATTGGTGTAATATTGGATAAATGGCCAATAGCTAGGCAAGAGGTATAAATGGGAACTTCAAGAGACAGAGAGAACTCTAGGGAAATAAAGGTGGAGTCACCAGCAGCTGTGGAGGAAGCAGCATGAACAGTATGGAGAGATGAGATGAAGAGCCACACGGTTAATTTAAGTTATAAGTGCTAGTGGGAAAAGACAAAGCTAAGCCCTAGCTTTTACAATTAATAATAAGTCTCTCTCTTGTTATTTATGAGCTGACAGCCCAAAGGAAAATCTAAATACATATGGCACCCAACATACACAGAGCCCACTACTCACAGTACATAGAAGCATGGCTTGTTTTTAGGCCCTACTGTAGACCAGATCACTTGAACAGCTGGCTTGCTAGGTAAATAGACATGCCACTCAGATTGAACAAATTTTCAAAGCTGACATGAGGCTAGGTCCTCAGGGAACCAAGGAAGCACAGCCAGATAACAGAGCCACATAATAGCCACCTAGCAGTACAAGGTTTGGCTCACATGCCAGAGAACGCTGCAAGTGTAGTCAGGTGCAGACCAACCTCTGAACAGATATAGTAAGCTTAAAGATATGCTTAGATGCTAAAGAAAGAAAAAAAAAGTGAGTATAGGCAGTCACAAAAAAATGGTTTAAAATCATAAAAGCCTTTAAAGAAAGAATAAAGTAATATAAAATGGATAAGCTAAATAAAGAAGAGAAATGCACAAAGTGTCTGAATCCTGTATGATGCTTTGTTGACTTTAAATTTACTAAATGCTAATGTACAGAAAACAATAGCTGCTAAGAGACATTGGATTATAAAACTGCTAAATTAAACAAACCAACATATTTTAAGACTATCTTAACTTCAAAATAGAAATTAGAAAATAGGTTGTGTTGGGGGAGATGTTATGCCTTTACTTCCTCAGGAAACAAGAAGTTATGGTTCTCTTCAAAATTAATAATTAAGATCAGATTTGATTGGGGGAAGCCTCCTGAGAATCTTGGCTGCAGACATGAGGGAAAAAGCTAGAAAGACAACAAAGCAGGTGGTGTGTCCCTCTCTATGAGAACAGCTCTGAGAATGTATGAGTCATCATAAATCTTGTTGGCTACAGAGTCTTCATGACTTATTATTACATGCCATCCTTTCATATGGCATGGATAAAAATTCGATTATACAATGGACTTATAAAGTTGACAGATGCCATTAGCAAACATAAACAAAAAAGTCTTTATCTGACTTGTTTACATTGCACGATCCATACATGTTAATGCGACTATAGATGTGAAAGTACACAGTAATCCAACCCCATCCTGTGTGGAGAAGAAACTAATACAATGCAAAGACAGGAACAGCAGGTGAGGAAGAAAGAGAAATTCCAGGTAGGGACAGACAAACCAAAGCTGGAGGAATGATGAAGTAGCCATAGTAAATTAGGCTTAGGTGGCCACATCTCAAGAGGGAACTGAAAGGGTTAGTTTCAGTTATAAAGCTCAAGGGATAGAGAAGGGAGGCTGAGGCTATGCCAGGAGGAGACAGGAATTGGTGATGACTTGGAGAGGCCAGCTCACTACTCATCACGGCTCAGAATACACAAATACACCTTAACCTACATTCAAAAGGTAACACTCCCTGCTGAGCAAAGTGTGTTTCTGTGAAGATCAACCCATCAATGAATTACTGAGCTATAGATACTGTGACAGGCATGGTTTTGGTGACAGTTCATTTCTATTTCTTTTTTAAAAAGTATTTATTTTTATTTTATGTGAGTTGGTGTTCTGCCTGCATGTATAACTGTGTAAGGGTGTCAGATCTTGGAATTACAGACAGTTGTTAGCTGCCATGTGGATGCTGGGAATTGAACTCAGGTCCTCCGAGAAAAAACAGTCAGTGCTCTTAACTGCTGAGCCATCTCTCCAGCTCCATTTCTATTTCTTAACTCTAGCAATACTAAAAATTATTTAGGAGCAATTTGGAAAATTGTTCTAAATTCCATTGTAAATGGTAGTCATATATTTTGAGCTATCATTTTAATGCAATCATCATTGATTCCACTGAAATGATCATAGCAATTATAAGAATAAAGCCCTCCTTGCTGTAATTATGAACAGGTCACTATCACTCAGTAAAAGTCTTTATATTCTTATCTTCCCATCATTTAAAACATTGTCAGGAGCAGCAGACACTGTGTAACCATAGATATGAACAGCTTGTGGCTCTCACAGTAAAGCACCTGAATTAGCACCACACCACTCTTTAATGATTCACTCACGTCTTTACTGAACATTCATGAATTATGGTAGTGTGGGGACTTCTCTAACATATATGCATATAGTTTTTATTCATATAACAAGTCAAATGTTAAGGTTCTCTTAAATAGTAATATAACAAATATAACAAACTAAATTTTTAATGACTTAAAAATTAGGGACTACAGATATGACTCAATGATAGAATGCATGCTTACATAAGAAAAGGGGTTCAATAACAAACACAGGCAAAGTAAAATAATTGAAACTCAATTAACTTTGTTGACTAAGAAACAAAGATTATAGTAGAAAATAAAAAGTCCTACTAAATTTTCATTTGTTGAATACTTTTCTAATGGCCTGGTCTGTTTCTGTTTCATTAACTCTACAAATGTGTATTTCTAGTCTAACCATAAATCACTCATTTTTCATTATGTACCCAGACTCTAGCATTTCCAACCTTCTCAGAAAACTAATTTTGTCTGTACTATAAGAGGTAACAAAGAAATTGTTTTTGAAATGTGAGCACATGGGTCCATGGAAAATCTTTTTCTGCCTTTTAAAAGAGCCTGCTGAGGAGGAGAAATATGATAGTATCTTGGGGAAAGATGCAAATAGACATGAGCTGTCCTCTGCTTAGCTTAAAACATACCTATGATGCCACTGTGGAGGCCACACTCTTCCCAAGAAACATCAAAAATCATTATATAGACTTGTGCTTTTCTCTTGATCAAAATAACACAAGGAATTTCTATTTTAATGTTTCAATAAAGCTTATAGTGTCTGGCTTGTTCTCACAAAAGAAAAAACAGCTCTTCCCAAGTCCATAAGCCCCTCAGATGAAGGGTTAGCTTGACAGGATCTATGCCCCTGCAATAGACAGGGTTTCTTCTGAACTATGTGATTTAAAATACCAAGCTCCAAAAGCTATGCGGATAATTTATTTCCAAAAGAGATTCCCTTTTTTATTTATCAATGAAGCTTTGCTATTTCCATCACTTTTTGCATAGTCCATTTCAATAGAAGGGAACTCTTGCTCAAATAATTAAAAAAATAGTAGGGTTATGCTAAAAGACTCCCAAGGAACTATTAATTCAAAAAAAAAAAAAACTTGGAAAGGAACCTGATAAGGAATTTGAGGAAACAGGTGGTTCGTAGAATCACATTTGGTTCATCTATATTTTTAGCAAACTATCTATCTTCAGATGAACGTTACATACTAAATCAGAAGGAGTTGCACTTTATTTCACTGACTAGCAAACACCTCAAAACTAGCTTTTACTTCGTTATTTGGAATAGTGACTGACTATCTGCCAAGCTATTTCATGATCATAAAATTGGTTTCAACTCCTTCCACTAAACGGAATTTTTATGTGTTTAGAGAATTTTATACAACTGTATTCTCAGAATGCTATTTCAGTATTGAGGCATTCATTCACATGTTTTTCAAAATGCACACCCAACACACATACTGTTACTACAACCAACAGTGAGTGCTCAGGTTACATAAAGAGCAAAAAGAAGCACAGAAGATAAACCAGCTGCACTCATTTCTCCACACATGCACAGGTCAGCATGCTAAGCCTGACCACTGGAGAACAACACTGGAAAATATAGAGATGCTGAATGAAAAGGATTTTCAGTCTCTAACCACAAAGCCTATCAAAATCATCGGCATGAGTCCAGGTTTGGTACTTATGGAAACTGAGGCCAGTTATTTCATATCTCTCACTCAGTTACATTATCTGTAATAAAGTTATAAATAGTTTTACTTACCCAATTTCATAAGAAACTTAATTTGTATTCAAACGATATTCATAAATAGAAGCTCAGTGGCTACCATAAAACAGAACATGCTTAAGGCAGGATGAAAAATATTCTACTACAAACACTGATCATGAGCAAAGTGTAAATGCTATAAACTAAAAAACACAAGCTCTTTGGAATGCAATATGGCGGTTTCTCAGATAATTGAGAATCAGTCTCCCCAAGGACCCAGCAATACCACTTCTGGGTGTATACCCTAATGATGCACAGTCACACTCCAAAGATATTAGCTCAACTATGTTCATAGCAGCATTATTTGTAATAGCAAGAACCTGGAAACAACCTAGATGTCCCTCAACTGAAGAATGGATTAACAAACTGTGGTACATCTACACAATGGAATATTACTCAGCAGTAAGAAAAAATGATATCCTAAAATTTGCAGGCAAATGAATGGATTTGGAGAATATCCTCCTGAGCGAGGTATCACAAACTCAGAAAGATAAGCAGGGGATGTACTCACTCATCAGTGGTCTCTAAACAAACAAACAAGAAAAAAGCCAAACATGCCCAAGCTGCAAACCACAACCATTGAACAGCTTGGGATCAGAAACACCCTGGACTGACCTTTCAGATCCCACTCCACCAAGAGGAACACCTGACTCACTCTTGAGGGAGGGGGGACAAAACTGGATTTGCCAGGAGTGGAGACAAAACTAAGCATTATTGGATCAGTGGGACCATGGGACTGTCTGCTGCCTGCCCAGGGAAGGGATGGGGAATTGTGGAGAAGAAAGAATGACCTGATGTGGCGTGAGGGGGAAGGGACCTTGAATAAGGATATACAGGGATAGAAAAAAAAATTCAGAGGGAAAGCTGAACACAAAGTAATTTTATGTGTAGCAAATTATTTACATTATCACCCTTGATAAATCATGCTTATGATTTTTATTTTCTTCATAGTTATTGTTAACTTATCAGCATTTTAAATTCAATTTACTGTTTTTCTTGATAAATACAAAATAAATAAAGAAAAAAAAACACAAGCTAAGATCAGAGGTTGATCTTAATCTGCTGGATTAAATGCTGGGCATCTGTATATTAAAATGTAGTACATGCAAACAGACATTGCACAAGTGGATGAATCACTGATGCAGAAAACTTAAGAACTGACTCAAGAAACATGAAGCAGAAACTCAGAAATGTACGGTTTCTTAAAGATAAGTCTTCTCTCCTCCACCAGCATTCTTCACCTTCTCCGTTCTGCGTGTCAGCTCCAGATTTCCAGTGTGATGAGGGGACATGATGAAAAGGAAGTGCACAGCTGATAACTCATCAAATAGGATGGCAGAGCCAATTGACCCAGGATGTAAATGGCCAAAGGACTCAATCAGTGTGTCCCAGCAAACTTAGAAAAGAGAAATTCTATAGTTTGTCTCTCTAATATTAGGGCAATAAGGAGTCTAAAGAGGCATCAGAAAAATAACCACATTCTTACAGGTCTGTCACAACAGCCTCTCTCAGTATTTCCCTAAAACATTGGTGAAAATATAAAACCTAAAAGCATTACAATAATGAGAAGTTAAATATGGCATTAAAAGTAGTGAGATGTTTTATAAGAATATGACAAATATATTAATGATATATTGCCAAAATATAAAATAGTATTATTTAAAACTGAAAACAGATATGTCAGATGTTCTATTATCGACAGCTTGTTTCCTAGATTATTTTTACTTAGTTATTTTGACATACGATCCTCTTTAATTATCTAGGCAAATCAACCTGATCTTTTCATTAGTTGTATCGTCCCATCTTTCTTTACCTAAAGATGATATTACACACTAGTCATTGAATACTCCTAATTATAGAATAGAGCTGAAGTAAGGTAACAATCCAACAAGTTATAGATTCTTGGCATTCACGAGTTTAATATAAGTGCTTTTTAAGTTTTGGAAATGGACATATAAAACAAGTAAAGCAATTACTGTAGGAAAAAGGGGCTATCCAAAGAAATCTACCCTGGCCCTGAAATCAGAGCAAATGAAAGAAACTGAACGTTGATCTGAAGCTCAATCCAGTGAAAGAAACAATTTATTCCTTAACCCAATACCAAAGAAACATGCCTTGATTCTGAAACTAGTACCAAAGGAACACCATCAGAGACAGTGAAAGAAATATGCCCTGGCCTTAGAATTCAAAAATCTTAAAGTTCAAAATAAAAAATATTAAAGTTCAAATTTCAAAAATCTTAGAGTTCAAAATCTTAAAAAAAACCAGCAAAAGAAACACAGCTTGTTCCTGAAATCAGAGCCATTTCTGCTGCTGACCAACAAAGCTAACCAATCCCTAAGCAGGAATAACTAGCCAATCCTAGAGTATCCCTGGAGAAAATCCAGCCCCTAAGAACCCTTATATAAACCCCTCTGCCTGTTCAATTGTTGGCTGTTCTTTCCCACCCTGGCAGAGGCAGCCAATCTCCTGGACTCCTGCTTCCCAAATAAATCTTTTTCTCAAAAGAGTCATGGGTGAAGACCTTCATTCACCAGTGAAGAGAAGAATATTCTGAGAAGTTCATTAGTTGATTGAGCAGAAAAACCTTGATGGGATGTTAGGGGAAACTGAGCAAGGCAGAGCAGGAAAAGCAACAGGAGCAGGAAGAGATTGCTACATTTTTGCAGAGGTTTCCTCTTTAGCAGAATGAAGCAAAAGAAGTAACATCTTGAGTTTGAGAGAAGAAGAAGCAGAGCTCTGCTGGGAATCCCCCTTAAAGGGAACAAAGCAAAGCTCAGCTGTAGTGGATCTCAGGGAGAGGAACAGGCTTGCTATATCCTGTGTAGGAGACTATCCACCACCATACCCCAGCTTCAGGTATAGCCTGACTTCCCAAATAGTCAAGATAACTCCCTCTCCAGAGCTGAGCTGTCTGTCCACCCAGCTGTCAGAACTGTCTTAGCAGCTCCAGTTATAGCTTGACTTCCTGAACAAGTCAGGATACCTCTCACCCCCTCTCCAGAGTTGTAACCTTCGTTTACAATTATCAAAATATGAATTGTCAGAAGACAATCAAATTTGTGGGAGGGTTATAATCAAATTTGTGGGGGGGGTATAATGAAAGGAACCATGAGGCTGAACTAAACATATTCCTGGCTGTTTTCATTGTAAAATAACCTACAGTCCCTTAAATTTAAGCCAGCGATCCTAAAGCAATTGGACACACACACACACACACACACACACACACACACACACACACACACACACACACACTGTACTCCAAGCCAGCAACCTCCTTAAAATCCATTTTAGATGTGACCATGAAGCAGAAATGACATCTTTTTCAAAGGGCAGACTGGTACCTCCATAAGTGATGAACTTCCTAGAAACATCTTTTTATTAATACATGGGAATGACCATGTCTCTTTTGAGCTGAGACATCCAAGAACAAGTTGGCCTGCTCCATGCTCTTACTTCCAAACTAAATGATTTATGTAGCTCATGAATATATTTTAATTAATGCATACAATGCTACCAACACTTAAGTTACCCAGCAAAGGCAAGACTTAATCAGAATACCTTATTACTTCTGTACTCATCCATTCCTGAAAGTTCACAATATGTTTGTATCCCTCGTTTAAGGACACTTGACATCATATATCCATTAAGCATTTATGTGCATAGTGTTTTTATGTGACACAGGCCTTGACAATGCAGAACATCACTAAGGAAGAGTACATTGAGACCCTTTAATGTTGCATCCTGGTGTGTGTGTGTGTGTGTGTGTGTGTGTGTGTGTGTGAAACTCAAACCACAACCATAGATGTTATATTATCTCAAGCATCGTTCATTCACCTTGTTTTTAAGACAGGCTTTCACTGGCCTGGAGCTCACCAAGTAGTCTAGGTTGGCTTTTCAGCAAGCATGAGGAATTCTCCTGTCTCTGCCTCTCCAACACAGGGCTTCTAAGCACAAGCCATGCATGTGCCCATTACACCTGGGTTTATTTTAAAAACAAGCAAACAATACTGGTTCTGGGGATCAAACTTACAGCCTCAGGCTTGTTTTACAAGCATGTTACCAATTAAACCTCCTCTCAAGTCCCCAGTCATATTTTCTAGGTGCTACACTGAACCAGTGCTTGGATGTGACAGAATTATAAAGATAACATTTAGACAAAGCATAAGATTCATCACCCAGCCAAGTGTCGCGTAACTGAAGCTTCCTGAACTGTTCAACAGGACAAATGAGCCCATCCAAAGTCCTTATATTCTTTCTTATTTGTTCCAGGTTTACATCAGTCTCCCAGTACCTGCCTTGGTTTCTCTAATACAGGAACTTCCCATGAACAAATCACATTTCGATATTTGCTTCTTGAAGAATGTGGACAAGTATACACTAGCATATTTAAAGTAAAGTCACAGGATACTCTTTCTGATTATTGTTTGATTATTTAGATAACAATATGTATTAATACTGAGGAACTGGCTGGATAGTGCAGTTGCTAAAGGTCCCTGCTACCAAGCTTGTTGATGTGAGTTTGATTCCCCCAAATTCCACATGATGGAAGGAGAGAATCAATACCTGCAAGTATTCCTCATAAATAAATTAGTAAAATATATAACTATAGAATAGCACATGGGATTATATTATTGCTATAAATAGAAAGCTTAAGAAATGATAAAATTTAATATATTTGTAGGATAAATTCAAAGCAATACAGCTATTCATTGACAGTTTCCATATTGGTCTACTGTTAGAAATAATTAGTCTTTACTAGGGAGTTCCAGGCTGGATCTTTGTTCCTATGAGAAACACCAACATAATCAACATGGCCGTAGCTACTCCATGAGAATATGGTACAAGACAAGCACATCATCTGGTTTTATACCATTTGGAAACTGTTTTCTTCAACCAACAAGACTTCACTGCTTCCAGTGCCATCAAGAAATGATTCAGTTGACTTCCAGGTGGTCAGGTTTGTCTCTGAGAGTCTTTGGAAGAATGGAATCCACTAAGCAATGTGAGAAAAGCATTAATCACTGCCACAAGGGCTGTTGTCAATGAATACACTGTGTGTTATATTCTGTCACTTACCTGCTAATAATAATATTTTAACTTACTAAATACATACCCTAGACTAATTATTTGTATTATGAAACCATAAATAACATCACTATGTAAAATAAGTTTAGGATTGAATATGGGTGGTAATAGCCTGATAACTAATTCTGTAGCAGTCTATCAATGGATTAATAAGTTGCATAAGCCATTATCACTCTACTCATATGTAGCTTGGAAACATATAAATCTTTGTTCTAAAATCTTTGAATCTTTAGATATTTATGGAAAATAAAAACAAAATAAGTAATATTAGAAGAGCAAAATATATGTACATATATAGATACATATTTATGTTCAAAAAACTCCTGGTAAGATTTTTAGTCCCTTCTGGCTCTTGGGCTTAAAACTCTTAGGAATAAAATTTGAAATACATCTGCCAGGCTCAGTAATATTGTAAAAGACAAAAATGCAAACACAAAGTCTTGCAAAAGCTTTAAAAATTAATGATACAGAAACAAAAAAAATGCTTTAAGTCATGTCTTGGGTTAGCTGAACACTCATGAACTAAATGAAAGCAATAAACTTTTGGGATGTTGATCTGAACAAATGGCCATAAAAGGAGGATTTTTGACAGTATTTGATTTTCCAGATAAGCTAAGTATTATTCTTAAACATCCTTTAAAAAACCCAAATAATTTTCCTTGGAGGATAAATGTCTCTGTGTTATTGGTGCTTCCACTATGTTGAGATGTAAATATTTTACATTTATCTATAGGGGAAAGGCAGAAAATTACAGGAAACATTTTAGAAAAATACAACACGAGATGTTTGCTTGAAAAGAATAAAAAGACTTTCCAAAGTTACTTAGTAACTGTCTAAGGGTTTTAATTCTGTGATAAACACCATGACCAAAGCAATCTGGGGAAGAAAGGGTTTATTTCATCTTATACCTTGTAGTAATCCATAGAAGGACATCATCCATGGAAGTCTGGGCAGGAACTCAGGGAGAAACTGATGCATAAACCATAGAGAACACTACTCGCTGTCTCATGGCTTTCTCAGCCTGCCTTCTTATAACATCCAGGGCCGACAGCCCAGCCACTAGCAATGGGCTGGGTCCTCCCACATCAATCACTAATTATGAAAATACACCACAAGGCTTCCTCAGGGCAATCAGGTGGGAGTATTTTCTCAACTAAGTTTCTCTCTTCCAAAGTGACGTAAACCTGTGTCAAGTTTACCTGACATAAATACTAGCCAGCACAGTAATTAACAATGCTCACATCCAAGACATCTCAAATCAACTTAAAGTTAAGTATTAATACATTTTTCCTGGAAAGAACTACTATGTGGATGTTTGAGTCAAACAAAAACAGATAATCTTGTGGAACTATCTGAAAGTATAGTCTATTTATTTATCTTTCTTTTTTTCTTTTCAGTTTATCTGTGTATCCTTGAACTCAGAGACCCCCCTGCCTCTGCCCCCTGAGTGCTAGGATGAAAGGTTTGTGCCATCACTGCTCGTTTCAGTCTATTTGTTTTTGTTAAACAAAACTTGGGTTCAGAAGAAATTTGTAGTCAAGTTACAGCCAAGTTACAAGGCTGAGGCTGTAACACCATGGACAGCATAGCTTTGTCCATAATAAAATGGTACTCTCATATCACTTAGCACTCATACAGTAAGGGTTTAAGTCATCACAAAAAGTACAATACACGGGCTGCACTACGTTGCTAGGTTCCTTGACTTCTGGCATTCATAAGCAAGTATGTGTTAATGTGTCACAAATAAGCTTAGTCGTAGTTTGACGATTTACTTCACTGACTTTTATCTCTATAATATGTGACGTTGCATATTTAAAATGACTATATTGACAAGAGATTCTGGGTTTATGTAGACTCCTTAAGTCGGTCATGGGACATGGTAATAAGAATCTTTGTTTTCAAGGAAGAAAATCAAATGAAACACAAGTATGGTGTTTTATTTCATTTTCTCTCTCCTCAGTGGGGTTTTAAAAACTTGTCTCTTTTGCTTTTTCTACCTTTTCCCAACAAGTCTTCATCTAACTTTGTCCCTCCTGTTAATAGACAGACATCCCCATACCAGAAACAGAACACACTTCTTTCCAAATCTTGTCAGTCTCGGGATCTTTTTAAATTTGTGTTTATATTCAGTAATTTTTCCTTCAAGAACTCTAATTTCCAATTCATCGACTAAATTTAGGAAATTCCGGGGATTAGGAGTCAAGAACTGCCCAGCACTGATGCACCAGAGTCAAAGAGCCTGCCCTGAGATTGTAGAAACAGAATCCAGAGTCCACCCTGATCACCACTGGAGCATGTTTCAAGTGAATGGATGAAAAATGCTCTCTCAGTCTCTGGCCTGAGCTCCTCTCCCTGGTGGTCCCTCTGAATTTTTAGAGGAACTTACTAGGAACCACTGTGCCCCGCCCCCAAAGCAGCCCTGGACTAGATCATGGAAGGCACAGTCAGGCTTACCAGTCCCCCACAGAGACTGAAGACTGCAGTGTGGTCCTCTTGGGCATTGACCTGGCCACGGTAGAAGCAGTGGCGCAGGTCTGGGGGCTCCGCGCTGCTCCCGCCTGGTCCAGGCGCCGGGGTCCCCAAGTGCACCTCGGTGTAGCCTGCAGCCAGGAAGGCCGAGTCAGCGCTCAGGTTCAGCTGGAAGAGCTGCCCATAGGCGCGGATGCGGTAGTGGGTCCGGAGCGGAGGGGGTTCGGGCGCCCCGGAGCTACGTTTCTTCCTGCTGAAGTGTCGGTTCTGGGGGAACACGTCTCCGAACTCATTGACCCGCGCAGGGGTCACCACTTCGTATGAGGCCAGAGTCTTCACCAGGGCTTCTGCAACACATAGAGCAGTATCTATGAAACCCCGACGCTGTCCAAACCACAAAGTCTTGAACCAAGCATCCCCAAGAAAGGTCCCCAGTCTTGGTCCGTCCCAGAGGCGCTACAGATGCACACGCACACACATGGGCACTGTGATCATGCTCTGCTTTTCCACAGCTCCTATGTGCTGCACACAGACTGCCATCCACTACCGTGTGCAGCCACCTCCTTGCCAGCCCCTCTTCTCTTCTCTGCCTCCAACAACCCGTGTCCTCCAGACGCACGCTGCCCCATACCCCCACGAGTGTCTGCCGTGTGGCCAGGAGAGCGTTTCCCCAGCGCATGCGATTCCACAACATCCAGGGAAGCCCTGGGAGATGCTTGGAGCTGGCCATCCTGGGGTGCCCGCACCACCCACTCGCACCCCGCCCTGCGCGCTGCGGGCAGAGCCCACGGGTGACCTTACCCTGTCGTGGATGAAAACGAACTTCCCAAGACCCAGTGAGAAGAAGCGAGATCGGGCAGAGCAGCCCGGTCAGCCACTTGGCCACCCGCATGGCTGCACGCTCGGGGTTGGGGGGGGGGGATCCGGACAGGGAGGCCGCCCGGGCCGCCGGCTCCCCGCGCTCTGCTGCCCTCCCCCGCGCTCTAGCTATTCGCCACGGTGCCTCAGCAGCCTCCAGAACTACCCGGGAGGCAGACCGGCCCGCCTCGCCCCTCCACCAGCCCCCGTTCCCGGTGCCGCCCCTGCCTCATCGCTCGCAGCCCGCCCGGCTCTCGCAGGCCCGCGCCACCCTGGGAAGCGCTCACTGCCCGGCCCAGCAGGAACCGAGCCAAAGTAGCGGGGCGAGCGGGGCGGCGGAGAGCCCGCCTGCCCCCCCCCACGCCGAGCCGGCCAATCAGCGGGAGGCGCGGCGGCTCGGCCTCCCGCGCAGTACCAGCCCCGCGCAGCCCCGCCCCGCCTGCGAGCACCGCGACCTCCCTGGCTGCAGCTCAAGGTCCCCAAGGCCACCAGACCCCACGCAGGTTGACAGGTGATAAGTGCATGGAGTTAGTTTCCGCAGTGAAATGACAAGCGTCAGAGAGGAGCCTCTGCTACTCAACTCTGAGAAGTTCTTTGAGGCTTCTCATGCAAAATATGCAACCATGTATGGATGCTACCAGCTTGGGGTAAGGCTCAGTTTTAAGGGTCCCTGTATGAGGGGAAACTCTGGGTATTGCGGGTTGCTGAACCTGAAGACTTGTGCACGGCTACACCAATCGCTTGAGAAAGTTCAAGGAGGCCATTAGAGTCTTAAGCACTCCTGACACGTGTTGTGATTCCTGATGCCCGTCTAAATGTTTGTGGGTTTATGCTTAAATTTGCACAAATAACTCTCTCCCCAAAATTATATAAATGTCAAGATGCACAAAATGTCTGCCTATTCCTGGGGTCAGTCTCTCCTCAGTGTTCCTTTCTCCTTTTTCAGCAGTAACTGCAGCTCCGAATCCATCGGGGTCCTGTTGAATGACTCAGACTTGAGCAGAGAGAGAGGAAAAAAAGCCTCTTTTCAAAACCATTTCTCATGTCCTGAGTTCACCTATTTGATTCGCAGGATCTGCAATTACTTCTCTTTACCAGAATGAAAACAAAAGAGAAGGGAGTGGGTAGCCTGGTTTGAAATCCAACCATTAGACAGAGAAGGTAAATCTTCCAGGGATACAATGGGATGAATGCACTTCAGTTTGGTTTGCAGCCGCTGTTACACTCTTGGCTCTTGGCCACGGAAACTGCCTTCCGACGGACGGTATACCCTTCCCTTCCTATCACGGGCATCATCCATCCGTTGTTGGCAGCGAATGTGGAGGAACAATTTCAGGGAGGGAGAGTTTCAACTTATATTTGATGATGAACTCAAAAGCTAAGTGATGGCGGGATTTGCCTTCAGTCATTTCCCATTTTTCCTTTCCCTTTCTCACAATTCTATCAGAAAATTATAGAGTCCTGGTAGCGCCCCTCACCCCCAGTAAGAATGTGGAGTTCTTAAAGAGAATCATCATGGACGTGACCCATACCTGTGAATTTAACCCTTACTTTTACCGAAATACAGTTTCGGCACTTTATAGGCATGCGGCTCTGAATGCATGTTGGCATTTAGAGCCAGGCCTTTCTGCCTACAAAGAACCAGAACCAGAAAGTCAGATAGCTTTATCTGCTACCTGATTGCTCAGAGATACCTCATTTCCATCACTAAATGTCCAAAGCAGTATTTGCAATAAAATATTTCATTCTCAACATATCTGACACTTTGGAAATAATATGTTAATAGGAAGATATGTGGGATTTGTGTTCTGTATCACTATAAACTTTTAAATATATTTTAATTAGTTCTTGGAGAATGACATACAATGTGCTCATCTCCTAACTTCAGATCCACCCCCAACTTGTCCATGCTCTCACAACTTTGTTTTCTATTATTTTAATAATCTCCTATGGAGTCAAGTTTGCATTGTCTATGTACTCATGGGTTTGGGCCCATCCACTGGAGTGTGGTTAACCTACTATGAATCTCACCCTTATAGAAACTGACTCCTCTTCCCCAGAAAACATCATCTCTTTACATCTGGTATGTGTTCACGAACCCCTTTCTACTCCAGGCTAGAATGTCAACTGGCTTGATCTTAATGCCGGTTTTATGCAGGCAACCATAGTTGCTGTGAGTTTGAGGGCATCATGTCATGTCCAGAAGACAATTTTTCTCAGCCTTTCCTGCCTGGCTTGTATAGTATTTCTTTCCACCCTGTCTTAGTTAGGATTTCTATTGCTGTGAAGAGACACCATGACCATAACTCTTACAGAGAAAAACATTTCATTAGGGCTGGCTTACAGTTTCAGAGGTTTAGTCCATTATCATTGTGGCATGACACGGCAGCATTCAGGCAGATTTGGTGCTGGAGAAAAAGCTGAGAGTTCTACATCTTGATCCTACAGACAATAGCAAGTGAACTGTGTAACACACTAGACATAGCTTGAGCATATGAAACTCCAAAGCCTACCCCCTCAGTGACATACTTCCTCTAACAAGACCACACTTCCTAACAAGACCATTCCCTATGAGCCAAGCATTCAAACATCAGTCTATGGGAGCCATTCCTATTCAAATCAACACACACACACACACACACACACACACACACACACACACACACACCCTTTTCCACAATGGCCTTGAACCTTAGGAATAAGGTAATAATAGATTATCCACTTGGAGCTGAGAAAGCTAATAATACTTATTCATCATCGTATGGACCAGTTTCTACATTAACCACTATCCACTAGTGGTTAGAAGAACCTTCTAGAAAGAAACTTCTCTTAATAGGAACTAAGGTCTGCACCAATCTATCAGTATAGAGCTTGAGTTTAGAGTTCATTTTAAAGAATCATAGTAATAGATTAGTCCAGAGGCCTGTGAGTCCGTGTTTGGGGCCAAATTTACAGT
Source organism: Sigmodon hispidus (assembly GCA_004025045.1). Classification (NCBI taxonomy): domain Eukaryota; kingdom Metazoa; phylum Chordata; class Mammalia; order Rodentia; family Cricetidae; genus Sigmodon; species Sigmodon hispidus. The sequence continues at coordinate 56,894 of PVIH01001275.1, read as the reverse complement.
ACTAAGCATTCACTTTCTCTTAGGTCCAATCAGAAATTGGTTCGCTACTCTCATAACATAGGAACTCAAGGACATGGCTTGCCATATCAATTATTGTAGTTCATAGGTTCAAAGTTTGGCAAACTGTTGATAATAAACAACATTACTTCCCCTGTTTATAGAAAATGTTTATTTTTATATAGTATATAGTTACTATGATAGTCTTTCTGAATTCAAATTATTTTTTATTATATTAATCACTTTACACAACGTTCCTGTTATCTATCATTTTTTTCCTACTGGTAAAAGTCTCACAAATGAGCTATTTTCAAATACAGTTTAATCTAGGTTTTTTTTTTCACATTGATTGTTAGAGGTAGCACATATGGAATCCCTCTGATATTGTAAGCCTAACAAACTTTAGGAAACTTAATTTAGTCATTGCCATATCATAAGGGACACAAGAAAAAATAGGGAATTCACTTAGGATTACTAACCAAATTAGATTTAGGTTTCTTTGATTTAAAATATAATAAGTAAGTTAAAGAAAAGTTGAACTCTTTATACCAGCTCAAATCTGCTATACAATTGAAACCAGCAACAACTCAGAAAATGAAAGTCATATTTACACATATTGCTATAATAAAAAGCTTTGCAGCCAGCTTGCACTGTGAGAAATGTTCATATATGAAGGAGTTAGAAACTTTGTTCAATAGTACTTATTTTTAATGCTTCACTTCTGCAAAGATGAATAATGTACCTAAAGAAATAAGAAATAATTCTATTACAAATTTTAGAACATTTTACCATGCCATATTTAGTAAAATTGTTCAAGTTGTGGCCATTATTTCTTCTTCTTCTCCGCCTTCTCCTCCTCCTCCTCCACCTTTTCCTCCTCCTTCCTCTGTCTGTCTCTCTGTCTCTCTCTCTCTCTCTCTCTCTGTCTCTCTCTCTCTCTCTGTCTCTCTCTCTGTCTCTCTTTTTCTGGTGATGAGAAATCCAACACAGGGTTTCTCACATGATAAGAAAGCACTGTTTTATTAAACTATTTTCCAGCCTTTCATTTTGTTAATACTTTAAAGACATTATTCTTGTTCCCAAGTATACAGGAAAAAAACAAATTTCTGTTTCCTAGCATATATTACATTATACTATTCTAACTGTTCCTTCATTTATCTGTGTTCCACACAATCAACTACGGTGATGTGAGAAGTGATATTAAAAGTTATTTGAGTCAGGAAAGATGTGTTCCATGTGGGAGGCAATAAAAAACTGTCAAATAACTATTTAAATACTAATGTTGACATGTATGTAACCTAGGGATAAGCAAACACAGAACAGTCAATCTAACTACATTATATTTTTATTTGGAATGTATATAGCATTCACATTTAGTGTAGCTGTTGAAAAGTTACATTCATGTCAATCATCTCACTGCTTTCTATTTATACTATTATTCTTTTCCCTCTTTTTTGTCTTCTTTTGAACTAAATAAATACTATTTTTATCTCTCCTGCTATTCAAGCTCTTTTAAAATGTTTTATCTACAATTATTTATTTTGTGTGTGCCTCTGAGTTGGTTCTTTCTTTTCATCCAGTACATCCCAGGGATCAAACTCAGGACGCCAGGTTTGGGAGCAAGCAATTCCCCACTGAGTTTGCCTTAACTGAACTCTTTGTTTTATGGTTAAAATGATTGCTTTAGGATTTGTGGTTACATCTCCAGCATGTACTCCTCTGCCTTCAACTGTATACTAATGTGATTTACTCCTTCCCAAACACTTACCCTTGCATGTTATATATCTCACACTGCATTGCTTTGATTTAAATACTGGATTTAGCACAGTTATTTTCATCTTGGACTTCTTTAATATTTATTATGGAACCTATGGCTGAAGAGTGCAAGTAGAAAATTGTTGCTGTAGAATGGCTGAATATATACAAAGATTATGCCAAGAATTTTATAACATCAACTCATAACTTTTGAATTATTCAGTCCCAGCTAACCATAACTACAGAGTTTTAATTCAATATAGAAATGTGAAAATTCAACAAAAACACAGAAGGAAACCAAGTGAACTAAAATATAGTTTTAAATAATTCATAACATAACTAGAAGGAAAGTAAGAACTGTAACAAAATAAAATTTTAAACACAAAGTTTATTTTTAAATTATGAAAACATCAGTAAGAAATATAAATAAAATGAGGAATAGCCACATTTGTAGTAAGAAGTCCCTGGCCCAGCCTAGCCCCAAGATTCAGACCAGTAATCCCAAATAATCACACAAAGGATTATTTTAATTACATGCTGTTTGGACTATAGAATAAGCATATTACTTGCTAAATCTTACTCTTAAACTAACCCATGTTTCTTACCTTGTTTGGCAACGTGGCTTGGTACTTTTTCAGAGAGCAGTATTCTTATCTTTTTTGCTGTGTCTGCTGGCATCTGTCTCTTCTTCCTCCTCTTCCTCTTACCAGAGTTGTTTATTTTATTTTTTTTTGTTTTTTTTTGTTTTTGTTTTTATTTTTTAGTCTGGTAGCCCAGTCTATACTTCTAGTCTGGCTTCTGGCTAATCAGCATTTTATTAAACCAATAGGAGGGACAAATACTTAATCCCACATCACACATTGAAATGCCAATTTAAAAAAAAAATATAAGCAAGATAGGAAAATTATAAAGGCAAATACATTATGAGTAACTTTCATTGTCAACTAAACTGTGTAAAGAATCACTCAGAAAGGAGACTAATATGGTATCCATGAGGGAATTTCCAGGGAGTTTTAACTAAGGTGAGAAGACTTACCATGATGTGAGTGGCTCCTTTCAGTGGACTGTAGCCCTTGGATAAATAAAAAGAGAAAGGCAAAGGCACTCTGGCATCAGTACTCATTTCTCTCTACGTCTTGCAAGCAGACACATTGTGCTCCACTGCCTCATACCTGTACTACCATGCCTTCTTGGCATGTTATGACTATACTCCTCTGTCTTAGTTAGGTTTTCTATTGCTGTGATGAAACCTCACGATTAAAGCAACTTGGGGAGGAAAGGGTTTATTTGGCTAGCATATCACAGTCTACTGAGGAAAGCCATGGCAGGAACTGAAGCAGGGCAGGAACCTGAAGGCAGGCACTGAAGAGGTACTGCTTACAGGTTTGCTGCTCATGGCTTGCTCAGTCTGACTTCTTCTAGAACCTTCAAAACCAGCACCAGCTGGGGGAATCTTACACTACCATATTCAACTGCCAGCACAAGGTACACGTTGGCCATGTCTGGAACACAGTTTCTGTATGCCAACCTTGGAAAACACTTCCCAGAATATTTCACCTCAGCAATACTGTTTTCTTCTTAGTCAGTGCTAATTTCTCAGTTCCAAATGACCAGTATCACTATTTATGCAAACAAAGGTTTCACTTTAGTAGTTCTGGTGTCTTATTAGTAACACCTGATTATTCAGTCCCAGCTAACCATCACTACAGAATTTTAATTCAAAATAACAAATGCCCCCAATAGAGTCTTCAAACTTCTGTCTGAAATGGCACTAGCCAGGCCTCCATCATCTGTAATCTGTAATTCTCTCAACACACTTATCTTCCAAGTTTCCATAGACCAGATCATCAAGCTTTAAATACTCAATGGTTTGTTTGTTTGTTTGTTTGTTTGTTTGTTTGTTTTGGCCCAAAGTCCTTCCATAGTTTTCTCCAAAACAACATGGTCAGGTCTGTCACAGCACTACCCCATATTCCTGGTACCGATTTCTATCTTAGTTAGGGTTTTTACTGGTATGATGAAAACACCATGACCAAAAGCAAGATGGGTAGTAAGGGGCTTATTTGTCTAACATATCAGACCCTCAAAACATAAACCAAAATAAATCATCCTTCTGAAGTTCCTTTTCTCTGAGATTTTTGTCACTGCCACAAGAAAAGCAACTAATACAGAAATCATGAGTGAAGGAGATGATTGAGTGAGAGGAGCAATAAGGAGGGAGAAAAAAAGAGATGGAGATCTTAATAAAGGAAGCCAATATGGGATTGGAAAAAGATCAGGTGCTAGGGTCACCTACAAGAACTCACAGAACATCCTTGCCTAGGTCTCCAACCAATAGTGAAGGTGTTGACTAGACAAGACTTCCCCTATAATCAAATGAATAGACACCCAAAGTGCCATCACAGAACTTACATTCAACAATAAATAGAGGTGGAGGCAGATATACATGGCTGAGCTCCTGGTCTAGCTGAGAGCAGGGGAGAAGAGTTTATATGAGCAAGGGGATAGGGCTTATGAGGAAAATTCTCACAATAATGGCTGGCTGGAGCTCTGGGGAGCTCACTGAATCATGAACAGCCACTGGGGAACCTTTAAGAAAAGGAACTAGACCCTCCAAGGATAGGCAGATGTCTACTGACATGGGCAGTATGTGGAGCCTCGAGGAGAGAGATCAGACTATGTTTCTATGTGTGGACTGGCACTTCAAAGCCCATTCTTCCCTGGGGAACACCTAATCCAGTCATCATTACAATGAGGAAATCGGACCTGCCTGGAGTAGATGCTGAGTTGATCCACCTTGGGACTTCTTGCCCTTTTCGGGGAGGGGATGGGGAGGAGGAAGTCTGTAGGCAGATAGGAAGGGTTTGGGAGAGGGAAGGGAAGTAGAGCAAGGGGATACATTAAAAAAATAAAGAAATTAAAACAAAGACAAAAAAGAAAAGAAATTATGAAGAAATGGTATACACTCGATATAGAGCAGTTTTGAAGTAGGCTCTGGAGAAAAACAGTCAAGCAAATGGCTATAAGTAATGAATTTTAAAGTAAAATCCAACAGGTTTTTCAGGGGTTGTTTGTTTGTAAAAGACTAGAAGCATCATACTGGACAAGCACACTGGGTACAAAAGAGTTGACAAAAAATGATCAACATGAAGGTATTTTCAATCATGTTAATGAAATTTAAGGTATATTTTTATGTAGCCAGTTAAAATAAATTATATTTGTTAGGGAAAGAAAGAAAGTCTTATCAGTTATCCATGTGTATATATGTATATCCACAGCAGAATTCAACACCAAAAGACATTAAAATCAGAACAATGTAATATGCTTATTCAATGAAAAAAACGTGACTCAAAAGACTTTATCCAGACAAGGTATCCATTAAGCACAGTCCATTAAAAAACAGTTTTAGTTATGCTAAAACTCAAAAAACATTTTTCCAGAAGCTAAACTACAGTCAGCCAATAAATAAATAAGAAATAGCAATAAGGATGGTCTTTGGGATTTTTCCATTTACCTTAGAGCTAAAGCTAAAGTGAATCTTTAATGACAGAGCTGAATACAAAGTCAATGAAAAATTAAAACAAATACACTGCAGCTACACAATGTGATTTCCACCTCCATATGGCAGGCATTATAAGGAGATTTCAGAAGGATGGATTGATCATAGGCATTTTTAGTTTATATATGTGTAGAGAGCTGTGTGCAGCCGCGCCTTAAAGATGGCACTGGCTTCCGCCCTCCACCTTCCCAACGGTGAGTGCTCTCTGTGACAAACAACTCCATAATTGGCTAAGGCTAAGAATCTGGCTTGCTTCCAAGTACCTGGGCCTATTGGTAGTGCCCACGTGGCACACTAGGGTTGGCTGCCCAGGGGCTATTTAGGCTACGGGCGGGTTTCCCCGGGGTCAGAAGAAGAAGATTGTTCAAGGTTCCTGAATAAACTGCTGAAAGAAAAGCTCGGTGTTTCGTCTTCCTTGCTGGTTGAGGTGGTCGCGACAAGTGGTGGTCCATATGGATTCTACTCTCAACGAAGGCTCAGAACTTTCTGCGGTCAGGGCAGTGCACTGGTAAGTTCCCAGGTAAGGTGGGAATCCGTGTCAAAAGCGGGTAAAAATTTTGCTCTTCTCTGTAGATAAAGAGAGAGCGGGACAAAAGGCTCGCCAGCAGGCTAATTGAAAGCAAAAGCAAGAGATTACATAAGAGGTTACTAGATTAGTTATGGGGGCTTCTCCATCGCACCCAATTTTTTTGGCTCTTAAGGAGCTGCTTCATTCAAAGAATTTTAAATTAGAAAAGAGCACCTTGGAGAGATTATTAGAGGAATGTGATATCATTGCCCTATGGTTTGCCGTCTCTGAGAGCCTCATGATATCTTCATGGGAAAAACTGGGAAAGGACTTGGATTTTGCTTTCGAGCAAGGGCTAGAGCGTGGGTGGTTATACATTGTCTTTGTTCCTACCCTTGCTGTATCCTAACAAAGCTAAACAAGAAAAATGGGGTTGTAACAATTTACAAGGGACCTAGGAAATGGAAACTTAATTACAAATAGAAATCCTAATGGCCTTTGATTAAGGCATGTGTAGTGGGCTCCTGGGTATAAAGGTCCACAGCTGCCCAGCAGAATGTAAATGAGACTTCTGACATCCAGGTGGGGGGATTATGACTGAGGAGGAGCCAAGAGGGGTATATAATGTATCCCAGCTGACCCCAATGCACTCATGTGTTAACTTTATGTGGATGAGACTATTGCTCCTGATGCCATGACTCAATTTAGGCATAAAAGAGACTTCGGGATTACAGCCGCCATTGTTACGGCTGTTTCTCTGGCGGCAGTCGGGGCTACTACTGTGGCCATAGCTATGAGTCATACTGTGCATACTGCTCAGACCTTGAATAATCTTTCTGCCAACGTAGCACAAGCCCTGGATGTACAAAAGGGCATTAATGCTCAGCTAAAGGGAGGCTTGATGGTGGTCAACCAAAGGATTGACCTGGTTCAAGAGCAAATTGACACCCTCTGGCAGATTACCCAACTTGGCTGTCAGTGGAAATATGCTGGACTTTGTGTGACTAGTATGCAATATCACAATTTTACCCATGCTGCAAATCTGTCTAAGCAATTGTCCAGTTATCTTTCAGGTAATTGGATGGGAGAATTCGACAACCTGATGGAGCAGCTGAGGGTGGCTATCGTCACGGTGAACTCAACCCGGGTGGACGCTGGACTGGCGGAAGGATTGTCCTCGTGGATCTCTGATGCAATGAACCATCTGAATGAGTGGGCGGGCCTAGGAGCTTTGACAGGCCTCTTGGTGTTGGTCTCCTTGGTGTGCTTGTGGTGCATCTACCGGATTTAGGCTTCCCAGCGTCGCAGTGCAGCCATGATTATTCAAGCCTTTACAGCTGTTGAAGCAGGACAGTCCCCTCATGTTTGGCTGGCTACCTTAAAAGATTAATTTTCCTAGGCACAGGATGCTAGGCTTGAGCACTGCACTTGGGGCCCACCGAGACTTGGGCCCCAAGAAGAGCATGCCTGATTGCATGTGGGTTGATAATTTGCATCCCACCTCTGTGAAAAAGGGTATCAGACGGGTCTGGTAATCGTTGGGTGGACGACACCTGAGTGAGGATCAGTACAATGTCCCTGGTCCACTCTACAGAGATCAGGCCTCTACTCTTGCCTGTTGCTATAATATAAAAAAGGGGGAACTGTAGAGAGCTGTGTGCAGCCGCGCCTTAAAGATGGCACTGGCTTCCACTCTCCATCTTCCCGACAGTGAGTGCTCTTTGTGGAAAACAACTCCATAATTGGCTAAGACTAAGAATCTGGCTTGCTTCCAAGTACCTGGGTCTATCGGTAATGCCCACCTGGCGTACTAGGGTCGGCTGCCCCGGGGATATTTAGGCTGTGGGCGGGTTTCCCCGGGGTCAGAAGAAGAAGATTGTTCAAGGTTCCTGAATAAACTGCTGAAAGAAGAGCTTGGTGTTGCGTCTTCCTTGCTGGTCGAGGTGGTCGCGACATATATGTTCATTTATTACAGAGAAATAGGGTGAAAATATTTGTCCCTTAATAACAAGACTAATTAAATTGTGTCTTGGAAATGCATCTTTTCAATAAAGAGTACTCATAAATCCCCAAATACAGAACTAGTTCAGATAACTTCCTCTGAGGACTATACACTAGAACTTTAAAAAAAACCAAAAGTCAAAGGTTCTTTCAGAGATAGTCTTAAATAACTGTTGCATAAAATAGATAATACAAAAAAGAAAAAATGACAAGAAAAATCAGCAACCAGAGCAAACTACACATCAATGTGTATGAGGTAGAAACTCAGAAGCATCCACAAGATGTCATGTAAAATCTTTTGAAGAAGCAATGAAAAACTAATTCTGTCAATAACTCAACTATTGATTCAAAGACAGTAAGCTACTGCAGAAATAGAATAATACGCATAATATGCACAACTGTACGCTAAAGTTAATTGTTTAAATGACTGTGGAAAAGCATCCCACCAGGGAAAGAAAAGTAAACATTAGAAGTCAGCATGTAACACTGATGCTCAGAATGAGAATGAACATATAACACACTAATGTAATAAATACTCCACGTGTATGAATATATATCACTTCTGTTCCTTTAGAGAACCTGGACTAATACACATGCAATTACAATAAAATTAACTGTAGAACAACATACTGTTTAGAGAAGAAAATGTATAAAAGGAGTTATTTATAGCACATTTATCTAACAGAGATTTAGATTCAGAGTATATTGGGGGGCAGGAATATCACCTCTAAGTATAAGACTGACAATCAAACAGAAAAATAACAAAAAGACTTTAAAAGTTAATTCATGGAACAGGATAGATGTAAAAATATTTTTAAAAGCTGTAGAAAGTTTTTCTCAATGCCATTGATCATCAAGCAATTTGAATAAAAGTATGGTGAGCTACCACCATAGCCACAGAATGAGAAAATTTAGAATAGGAAGAATGACAAATACTGGCAGAGATTTGGTGATACTGGAACTTTAAAACACTGATGGATACACACACTGCTACAACCTCACTAAAGCTAGCAATGTCTGAAAGTTGAGCATGCATTGTGTATAACAGAAATGTATACGTTAACTTCAAGAGGAGACATCTTAAAGAAACTTCACAACAGCACTGTATGTGATGGTGTGGAGCTCAAACTCCCCAAAAGCAATAAACAGTAAAATAGAAAAGTATTGCACTGATGCTTGACAGAATACACAACAGAATGAGGATCTATAGTTAAAGCAAGGACATAACCGAATATAATAAGCTTACAGTACAACCTATAGCTGATAGGAATGGGATCATAGTGCATGGTTTCATGTGCATGCAGGATGCATGATCAGCATACAGAATTGCCTGGTATAATTATAAATAGGAGTACTAGCTACTCCCCAAGGTGGAGGAAATAGAAACTGGAATGTTTAGGCTCTTCAGACACTACTTACATTTCATTCTTGATCTCAAGTCTACTATACAAATGGGCTGTTTCTGGAAAGTTTTACAGCTATACCATTATGCTTATTTTTCTGCATGTGTGTGCAATATGTGGTAATATTATCAGAATACTTATTACTATATGGAAAAGTTTAAAGAAATCAAAATCTTTGTGAGTAAATAATTGTTCCAGATACAATTTAATTCAATCAGCAGATTCTAAAATCAGAATTTCCCTAGGTAAAAATATCGAGGAAGTTATGACAAAAAATATTTTCCATAGTTACATGTTAATCACTTACCCATCATTCTAAAGACAGAAGGAAGAGCTGCTTTCTTGCCCAGCTTTCATTATGACACTCTGGATGCAATGGGAGGAGCTAAAATTACAATACTGTTCTATCTGGGACAGTGCCTAGAAATCCATCAGGCTAACATGATGATGACTGAATGGTTTAAATATAAGGCTATTTGCAAAGAGCCAAGAAAATATCTGTGCTCAGGAGAACATGACACCAGGCAGAAACGCGTGTAAGCCACTCCAATAGCAATCACATTTCCCGAAAGCTACTGCCATGTCTTTTATAGAACTATGAATTAATTAGACTTTGTACAAGCTGGTAACACATCAAAGTAAAATATATCAAGTATATTTTTAAGTCTCAGTTTATCTTCTTACCTATGAAATCAGAAGACTGAACTGAATAACTTCTATATTTAAACACCTATACCAACCACTTTTCTGATGCTCTGATAGAAATTATAGAAGAAACGGCTATTTTAACTGATTGTTATTGCACAATTTCTAGTTAGTATATAATGAAAACCCAGAGCCAAATATTGGAGAAAAGCTAGAATATCAGAGACAGGAAACAGACCACAATCAATTCTCACCCTGCCAGCTTCTCAGGATGAACAGGGTAAATGCTATCTTCAAGAATCCTTTTCCTGGCTGGTAGCTTCTACAGAATGCCTGAATCTCTGTTCCTCTTGTTTTAAATATCTTCCCCATCCAGCTGCTTCACTTCTGGGTTCAACTCTGCATCATAATCCTAGAGTTAGAATTAAAGAATTAACTGCTGTTTTGTCGTTAGGCCTTGAACTCACAGCAACACAGAAAGATCTCTGTCTCCTGAGTGATAGGATTAAAGACATAGGTTATCACTCTGGTCATTGATTAAAGGCATGAGTTACCACTCTTTAACTCTCATGGCTTGTCTGTGTGTGATTCTGTTCTCAGAAATCCAGGTTGATTTTTATTAAATATAAAATATATTGCCAGACACTGTTTCAGATTAATACAGTACAGAAATGCTGGAGAAGGCAAGGTACAGCAGCTGGCCCGGGAGCTAGCTGCTCACATGTCCATCCACACAGCAAACAGAGAAAGGGAATAGGAAGTGGAGTGAGAGTATAAGTTTTCAAAGCTCACTTCCACTGCTGTGCTTCTTGCAGTAAGGCTGCACCTTGTAAAGGTTCCATAGTCTCCCCCAAACAGTGCAATCAACTGTAGACCAAGGGTTTAAATACTCAAGCCTATGGGAGATATTTTTCATTCAAATCACCACCACATCTAACATTTCTTTTCTCTGTAATTTTATTATTTAAAATAAGATGTAAAGCACCCAAAAATGTACAGGGAAATAAAAATATCATAGGTTGAACAAAGATGTGAATATTAAGAAAAAATTTTTAGAGTTGTAAGTAGTTAAATGCTAGATAGCCTTTGACAGAAAAGTAAGTCTAGATATAATGTACCCCAATAATTAAAACCTATAACTAGAATTTCAAAAGCCTTCTTTTATTACTGAGAAAAAAGAAAAGAAAAAAAGGGGGGGATATGGTCCTTGGCTTGGAGAAATATCCTGTTCTTGATTAAATAAAACAAGAATTTCATTTTTTCTATGGCAATAGAAAAACTGGAAGTGTGTTTGGAATCCAAAAGACTTCTATGAATCGCAAACTAATGACACACAATAAAGAAAAGTATATACTACCAACTCTAAAGAAGTTGGCTAACCAGGAGTACTCTTGTTATGCATGGATCTTCCTGGAAAGGGGAAATAGATGAACTTTCCTGAGTAAACTGGGGGTGAAGGTGGCAACAGAGGGGAAGGGATGGGAGATGAGAAATGAGGAAATGAGATGGTTGAGCTGTAGGAGTGGGGGAGCAATAAAAGGGATACCTTGATAGAAGGAAGCACATGGGGTTAGGGAGAAGCCTAGTGCTGGGAAAATTCCCAAGAATCCACAAAGATGACCCCAGCTTAGACTACTAGCAATAGTGGAGAGGGTGCCTGAACTGGCGGACCCTGGTACCCAGATTGGGGAAGACTCTGTCATCATAGAGCCTTCACCCAGTAACTGATGGAAGCAGTTGAAAGTTTCACAACCAAACATCTGAGTTCCAGGAGGGAAGAGCGATTATATGATCAAGGGGTGAGCATTAAGATCATGATGGGGAAATCTACAGAGACAACTGAACCAAGCTCATGGGGACTCGTGAACTTTAGACCCACAGCTGTGGAGCCTGCATGGGATTGGACTAGGCCTTCTGCATCTGGGAGGCAGTTGTGTAGCTTGGTCTGTTTGAAAAGTCCCTAACAGTAGAATCAGCATCTAACCCTGGTGCATGAGCTGGCTTTTTAGAGCCCATTGCCTATGATGGGATGCCTTCCTCAGCCTTGATGCATGGCGGAGGGGCTTGTTCTTACCTCAACTGAAAGTATCAGACTTCACTGACTCCCCATGGGAGGTCTTGCCCTTTAGGAGGAGGGGTTGGGGGTGGTTGGGTGGAAGAAGGCTTGGGGGAGAAATGGGAGGAGGGGGAATCTGTGGTTAATATGTAAATTTCGCTTTTAAAAATTCTTAAAAAAGAAAAAAAATGTGTACTACCTAATTGATTTTGAAATGTTTTGTTATAATGGAATTTATGCACACTGACTTCTTTTGTTCCTTACACCACACATGTAGAATTACTTAACTATTAGTTATTTCAAAAACTGAAATAGAGTCATAGAACAGTTTCTCCATGCTTACATCTTCTCTCATAAAATGAGACAATGAATATAATTTCTATAACTGTGTGAGTTTTGTACAAAAAATGTTTGAGAAGCATTTTATAAAATAATAGTCTTCTGGTACTTCATGATACAAGTGTATTCTGAGAGGCAGCATTAAGTCATTTCCTATGAGCAGTGTGCCACGTGACCCCATCCTTGCTGGAATCTCAGAGTATGTTCTTACACAGCCTATATGAGATACACTCTGACCCATCAGGGAATGTGCTTACACAACCTATATGGGATACACTCTGACCCATCAGGGAATGTGCTTACACAGCCTATATGGGATACACTCTGACCCAGCAGACCAAAAGATTCTAGGATGCCATCTTGAAAAGAGGATTTTTAAAATGTGACTCAAAATTAGATAAAGATCACAAGTGATTTAGAAGGGAAGAAGTGAGCAGCTAAGAGTAAATGTTCAAGTAAACTGAGGCATGATGATAAGTACCCCCTTGTATTTCACATGATGGGGATCAGTGCTAATAGTGGCAGAGTTTCTGATGTGGAACCATAGTGGAATGAATGTGGTGACTGCATAGGCAATGCCTTCAAGTGGCTTAGTTGTGAAGACAAGATTGATCTTGGAGTAACATATGATTCTCTCTCATGAACTTTATCAGTGAAAGTGTCTTAAGCTATTTAAAAGCCGACAGAACAGAGTCACTCAAGTGACTGAAGATAGGCATCAAGAAGAAATAAAAGGAACAAAGATAGTATCCAGACAAGTGTGAACTGGTTGGTCCTGGGAAGGAGAAATATCTGGTGGGGTTTGTCATATCATTTGTAGACTGTTGATGGGAACATAAAATATGTAGCAGCCATGAAAATAGAAGATGTATGCCCCTCCCGCTTAGAACTGTGGACCACAAGACGATCCAAAAATCCTTCTTGGAAGTGTACATTCAAAGAAATGTAAAATATTGTTAAGAGGCAAGAGTTTATCCTTAGTGTCTTTACTACAGTAAGGAACAAAGAAACCTCTCTCTATCCGGATAGTAACAGGACATGATTCATGAGACAACTTTCAATCAAGGTGAGAGGAAGTAGTCTGTAGTTTCCTGGAAATGTGAGGAAGAGGTGCGAAGAAATCAAGGAAGTATAAATGAGCATGAGGCAACTTTGGGAGTGACTTGTATTCATTATCATGATTGTGATGGTAGTTTTACTGACTTATACATTTTAAAGTTTAGAAAATTATAAACACATCTGAAATATGCCCAGCCGATGTCTCTTATCTTATCTTTCAATGGAATATTTGAAGTTCAAAGATGAAAGGATGAAGGTGTAGCTCAGTGGTAGTGTTTGCTTAAGAGGCTTGGAGCCCTGGGTGCAGCTTCTAATATAGAAAAAAAAGAAAATCAATAAAGTAAAATTACCTTCTAAGGTCTTCTAAGATGAAGCCACTTGATAGAAATTGCATGTCTTTTATAGGGCTCCAAGACTAGCCCTGAATGCCCAAATTCTGGATTTTAAAAATGCCTCAGGTTTCAGGATAATATCACAATAAACTCCTTGAAGACAGAGAACATATGTTGCTATTTTATCTCAGGGCCCCCCCAAAAAAAAACCAAGCATATCAAGGAGTAGACTCTGCAAATGTTTACTAAAATCAATGCTAAGCTGTTAGCTTCTTTAATCCATTGTGACAGTGAACTGCCAAATACTTGTCTTTTTACCACATCAGTGTAAAGGGAGAGAAGATTAGCACTGACAAGCTGCATGTAAAAAGGAGCAACTGTTGTTTAAATATCTCTCCTTTTTTCTAAAGAATTTTACAAAAGCCGCAGCTACTCTTACTAAACAAAGATTCTGGCATTTAATTAGGAGTGATCTCACAAAATCCAAAGCCGTCATTAGTGGGACCTGTGATGCATCCTACAAACCAGGACAAGTGAAGTGTGAGTTCTAATAATAACTGACATTTCAGGGATGCTTATTATATAACAGGGTTGAGCACTTAGATAAAATACAGTTATCTTCACCAGGACCCTGTGAGTCTGGTACTGCTCATGATTTCAAGAAAAATAAGTCATGTAAATAATGTGGATCTACTTCTCTCTGCAGAAGTAGAGCCCCAGAGACTACAGTAAATTGTCTGTATCATGAGCCTCACTAGCTGTGGAAGATGAACTGAACTTGGGTCTCTTTACCATAGGACAGCAGTTTTTTGTCCATTCTTGAAGAGCCAGCCATTCTGATATATTTATTCTTAATATTTTAAACTGTACACTAAAATCCATCCATCAACTCAATGAACAGAAATCACCCAAAATGAAATGATTATATCTGTTTTATATCTTGGTAGATCTTGGATTTGAGAAGTGTGGCATACTTAAAGTCAGATGGCATCTCACTCTCCAGATGGACATTCCTTAGGCTAAGAAGCTATGTGGATTATTATGAGTTAATTCAAGAATAAAGTATAAGATGCCTTCAGAGAGCCTAGAGTTGGAAGCAGGCCAGTGTGTCTAAGTATATGGCTCTCAGCTGCAGCCATCTAGAGGGTCTAGAAGTGAGTACTTTAGTTGGTAAGTGAGGTAAAAAGAGAGATTGCTAGTGAGTGTGGTCATTATCCACCTCCAGAGTTTCATAGGAATAAAAATCTGTAGTTCAACTGGAACAGGTGAACATTATTATAACCAGCCAGATTTAAGTCTGAAAGTTTTCTGGTAGGGGAAGGAGATAGACAAATACTCTCTTTGGAGTCCATATAGAGGCCAAGAGCTTGAAATCTGAAAGTTGAAATCTGAAGACAAGGAGCATCACTCGAGACAAGTAATGGTGCAATGTTCAGAGTCATCATAAAAAAAGCCTGCCTCCTGGAGGGCCAGTGTCTTAGCATGTGACCTCACTAGGTGTCCCAGCAGCTAGAGTCTATGAACAGCAACAAGGACCAACCCTTTGCCTCTGCCAATGCCCAAAGTTATTTTCTGATCACCTCCCTCTGAAATCCACCTGTGTGAAGCAACTCTTCTCATGGTTCACAGCAGTTTCTTAGCTGGTGTCCTCAGTCCTAGTCTAGAAGTTCATCTGACATTCTTCCTGATGCTTGAATCATACAAACACCTCTTTTCCTCACTGGGATCCTCCCAACAAAAACCAAACTAAATTCCTTGAACAGAATCTCTTTCTGTATTCACTTTCCAGCATACTTTTAGTAAGAGACCCCAAATAAAGAGGAAAATTTTAAAGGATCTAGAAGATAACATTTTTATCTTCCAAATTCAGTGACCATGTGCTTTATTTCCCACACCTGCCATGGATGTCACAACCTTCTATCTTGTTCCTATCTCTCCATCTTTAACATTTCCTCATTGTCAACCTAAATCCAAACAACCTTTAAAGCTAAGTCAAATACTACCCGTATTCTTAAGATTTCCTGGTTCCCCAATTGGAACCAATTAACCCTTTTTTAATCCTTTCTAATATCCTTTGGATTTTGTTCCTCTTTTGTTCTGTTTCTCAGTAGAGTCATGTAGCAAGGATGCAAAACACAGCTTCTAATCTGAATCCTCTGGATGCTTCTAGCTACTGTGGAAAATGAAAAGGAAGTAGAAGGTTCTTGTTTCATACAAACTCAAGGAGCCTATTTGAAAGATGTGACTGGAATAGGTCTTGGGGATGATCTAAGTGGTAAGCCTGGAGGTACTAGGATTCTTGTCAGGACAGAAGCAGGAGCATGACAGGGATGGAACCAGAGAAGCCAAAAATTACGATCATAGTTTCTCACAGGGTTCTTGGAAATAATACCTAAAATTTGAGCTTAATAAAGCTAGGGTCACCATGGGGATGCTTTTTGATAATTTTAAGTTACCAACTTGGAGAAATAAAGTGTAAATGTTACAACTCTAAACACTTAGTAAAGGAGTGTCACAATTTGGTCCCCCATGCTTTTGGGTTGAAGCCTTGATTTTTTTTTAAGATAGTTTATTTTCAAAATGGGTCACAACATTAGCTCCTGGCCCATTCTGCCAAATGTACAAGCTGCAAATGCTTGCTCAGCAACTAAGGGGCACACATTAGTATCATGTCTGAAGAGTGAATAAAAATCCATATAAAACAAATAGTCAAAGTTTCCATAGGAACACAGCAAGTGTGACCCATCTCTCCTAGCCTTCCATACTGCATCAGTGCCAACCCTTCTCTTACAAAGACATTCTAAAACTAGTAGTCATTGAGTTAAATGGTCCCCCCAAATCCCTTAATTCAAGCTAAACTTGCAGGTAAGATCTGCAAGAATGGCATCTACACATAGACACTAGCAGAAGGACAGGCTGCTGAGTGATGATCCAATCCACTCTCCTGGGCACAAAACATGGGCAGAGTGCCAACATCCTGCTCCTCCACTTCTGGAGGGAAGCCATGGCTCTGGATCTGCTTCATGAGTTGTCACATTGGCCTCGACATCACATAGTAGATAGAAGGCCTCTGGAACCCATTGAAGGTGGATGCAGCAGCAACCGTGTATGTGCCCATGTTCCCAAAGAGCACCCAATCACCCACATGCAGCTCAGCCTTGATCCTTAATGGGTGGTACTATTGAGAGATCACAAAACAATTTGGAGGTACAGTCTAGAGACAGGAAGTTATTAGGGTATATACTATTGAAGGGGATGTTGGGACCCTGGCCCCTCCTGTCTCTTTCCCTTTATTTCCCAACTACCCTGAGGTAATCAGATTTTTCTGCCTACTGCTTCCACCATAATGCCCCACCTTGCACAGACCCAAGAGCAATGAGCTAAGTGACCCTGGACTGACACCCCGAGGTCAGGACTTAATAGCAACATGTTCTCTGTATAATTTGAGCATCTAAGGTATTTTGTTACAACAGTAGAAAGCCAACATAATGGCTATTGAATAAATAATAGAGCCATGGTATTTTTCTTTAAAGAACTTGCTTTTATAAAACAGAACATCTACCTATTCTCAGTTTTTTCCCTGTAGCCTCTGTTTTCAGGCAGTAAAAATTTATGTTGTCATTCAGTGAACATGCCCCCTCCCCTCCCTCTCAGAAACGCATCACTCTTCCCAGTGAGCAATCCTCCTGTCCCAGACATTTGGTAATAGAAAGGCTACAGAGTCAAGTGCAGGAAACAGCTAAGCAGCCCTGCTGCAGTTTTCAGACCTGAGTGTATTCTGCAGGGTCAGCACATGACGAAAGTATGGTTGTTGATGCTTATTCCACAGGATAAAGAACCTCTGTTTTCCCTCAGAGCCATGAAGCCCCCTTGGACATGGTTCAGAGCCATGTTGTCTATTTTGTTTTTTAAAAGGTAGTTTTGAAGATCATGAAAACTAGTAAGTTGATGGGAGCAGGACATAGGAGAGAGTAACTTTTCTGTTTGTATTTTTAATGAACACGCCCATGCTATCGAGACAAAATTTTCTTAAATCTTAAGAAACCATAAACAGATATCATAAACCTCATGTTTGAAAGGTCCCACCTGTAAGTGAGACATTCCAGCCTCTGAAGGCTTGTCCAGTGTAAACTCTTTGTTCCTACCCTGCCACCCTGTGTGACACTAATGAGGTTTCAAACTGTACCGTTCATATGCTAGAAGCTGCATTGCTTTCTCTCACACTCTTGAGTCCCTCTATAAATATTTAAAACACGTCAATTTTGTTATCTATGGGGGGGAGAAGCTAGGGGAGCAGGGGGAACAGAGGACGCAGGGGGAACGGGGAGCAGAGCGATTCTTAGAGTTGGAGAGGAGATTATAAAGTCAGAAAGTTTGCTTATCTTCAGCCTGGTTTCTCTTTCTTCTGAAATCATTTTCCTGCAGATATCTTTCTCTTGGTTTGGATTAGAGAATCCTGCTTAATATTTCTGAAACAGATTACCAAGCTGACTCTTAAAATCAAAGAACTTTGGGCAGAAGGGAGGGGTGGGGGATAGATTCAGTGTAGAAACAAGACCAAGAGTAGAAGGCTCAAGAAACGTAAATCAAGCTGTCTTCACCCACAAACAGATTCGAACGTTCAATTATTCAAGCCAGCAAATTTTCTGGATTCCAGCTTTGTGCTGCAGGAATTGGAAACAGATAGCAGGGGCATTGTTTTATATGTTTCACTGCCAGCCTCAGATAGTCACCACAGAGCACCCTGTCTCTATCTGGTCTCTATCTGGTCTCTATTGCCACCAGCAGGAACTTCTCATGGAAAATGGCAGAGACGTCTCTGGTTTTGTAGAGAAGCCTTAAGGACACATGTTCAGATTTCTACAACTCTTTATACCCAAAGCTCTGCCTAATTTGTGCGATAATGTTATTAGATAAAACTGCTTATATTATTTTTCTTTTTTGACAGAAAGATGCCGTCAGAAATGTGAGAAACTGAACATAACAAAGCGGGTAGTTGCAGGGCAACTCATAAAGTTCCTATCGTTTTCCTCTAACTTTCGGTCTTTAAAGCAGGGTTGCATGTATTTCCAAGAGGTCATGTAATTGTAGGCTGTCTTCAACTCTGCTGTGTTTCCTACTGAGTGGATGCCTTCCAACTGCACGCTTTTAAAAGCAACTGGTTTTCTAACAACTCTGAATTAAAACCCTTTTCTCTTTCCCTTTAAATAAGTGTATGTGCATGTATATCTGTGTGTATGTGGGGGGACTAAAAGAGACGGAGAAGAGATAGATACTATAGATAGATCATAGATAGATGAGATAGCTAATTGATAGATTATAGATGATAGAATGACAGAAGATGGATGGTGTGTGTGGTGTGTGTGTTTCCAACCCCTTACTCAGCAATCCAGCAGAATGATACAGCAAGGCCTTTTCTTCCCTGAATTTGTGCCTGTGTGGTAAAGAAGACCTGAGGAGGAATCCTGCACACAGCTAGTTTTCTCTTTGCTGGCTTCTTTGCATTAAGCTCTGTTTTTCTAGAGAGCTGCAGCCAAATTTAGGGAATAGGAAAGAGAAGAGAGGTGGATAACTCTGGAAGGAGGAGCCTAACAGAGGGGACTTATGGATGAGAACTCTGAAATCTTTGGCCTCAAGTGATGCAGGCATGGAAAAAGACTTCTCTAGTCCCTACCAAAGTAACTCTTACCCTCCTCCTGGGTTTTCCATATGACAGGGCTGATGAGGAACCCAGAGCCCCAACAGACACATGATGTGAGTCTCCCCACCAAGGATGCCGATATCCATATCCCCACCTTGGATACTGACTTCAGTGTCAGCGAACTGCAAAATGTCAGCAGCAACCTTGTGGACAATCTATGTCTAGTAGAGTAAGTTTGGAGGACTAGCATCTCTGCCGTATCTCTCAGCTAAAATTACATACAGATGCTGCTCAGCGCCTGTATTAACTTGCAACTGTGAACAAATTATAAGGTTTTAAGATCACAGAAAAGTTTTTGAAGTTCAAAATAACCACCATTACAGACAAAATAACCTGTCACTTCTTTTGGAGTTCAGGGAAATAAAATGTTGTTAAGAAAATAAAACTCTGGCTTTATGCCAGGGTATATTGCTGCCTCCTCTTATGCTCTAAGGGGCTTAAGTCAGCCAAGTGACTGTGCTTAACTCCATCATCTCTCCTAAAAATGTGCAAAACATTTCAAACTGACAAGATGGAGTGCCTGGTATCCATAAGATTTGTGCTAACTCTGTTGGAAAAGAAAAAGCCTCTGAATCTTTATTTCATGTGTACCAATTATTTATAAGACTTATTCAAAAATTAAAAAAGAGAAATATCTGATTTGTTTCATAAAAGAAGAGACAAGTCCACATTTTTTAAACCCACATTGTTCTTTTTGTACTGTTTCTCTTAGTCAAGAAAAATGATAAAAGTGTTTAGACTCCATATTTGATAACAAAAACAGCAAAACCCCTGTATACTGATACAATATGCAGAGTTCAGAAAGCCTATGAAAGATTACTGTGAGAATCAGGAAGTTCAGAGGTGTGCAGTCTATTACAGTCTATTAATTGTATTTCATAATCTTGAGAGTACTGGTTTAATTATAAAGAATAAGTAACAAATATGAAATTTATAGGGAGCTGTTTCCACGACACTGGATTGCTCAGGACTTATGGACATTTGCTCTCAGCAGGGAGACATTTCTCTGGAGGTTTGCCTCTGCAGCTGTGTTCTAGAGTCTAAACATCATTGAAATTAATTGCCCCAGGTTTGACTCAAGATTTTCCTTTGAAGGGCACACTGAGGGTATGCTTTTTGAGCCTAATTATTCTGCCACTTCAAACACACTCCTTCAGCTGAGTGGGAGGGGAAGAGCCGTCTGCACATAGGTTCAGCATCTCACACATCTCCTCTCCTTTTATTCTTGGTTCCTCATCCTGAAGGCCAGGTCATTCCGGCTTTTATTTGGTTTATTTTATTCTCCGACACAAAGTGCAAAAACTTCTGTAAAAGAAACTAAATCAATTCACCATGTGTTGAGGTATATAGATGACAGGACCCATAGTGCACAGATTCTGAATATCTTTGCTACAAATAATGAAAATGAGAAAAGAGATTTTAAAATGTCATTGACAATATAGAAACCAATATTTTTCAAATGTGCTAGAAATATCAAACTGATAGCATTCACACATCTCACTACTTAGCATAATGTTTTCATTTGTTTTTGATGCTGTGTTCATTGGCATGAGTTATTTCAGAGGATTTGAGATAACAGTACTTGACCTAAAAGTAATAATATCTAAGCTCTATTGCACTCTTAAAACTCTTGGTACCTTGAATAATTCACATAAAAGATTCATTCCACTTGTAACCCCAGTATTTGGTTACTGCTGATCTTTACTATGTATGGAACTGTCTCAATCTGCTACATATTGCTTTTACCAAATACCTGCCTCTGGATAGTTTATACAGAAAAGAATTGTCTTGGCATACAGTTATGGAGATCCAAGAGTGTATTGCCAGTATCTGTCTGACTTCTAGTGAGGGGCTTCTGTTGAAAAATAAAGAGAAACAGGTGCATGTGGGAGAGGATGTGGGAGGGGGAAAAGGACGAAGGAAGTCAGGAAGTTTTAGAACAGTGGTTTCCAACCTTCCCAGTGCTGTGACACTTTCACATGACAGTTCCTCACGTTGTGGTGACCCCCAACCATAAATATTGTTACTACTTTATAACTGCAGTTGTGCTACTGTTATGAACTGTAATGTAAATAAACGATATGCAACAACTAAGGGGTAGTCATCCAGAGGTTGAGAATCTCTGATTTATAAGAATCTGTACGACTGTCACAGGAACCGCTTTGACCTTTAAATTGGAACAATGCTGCTCTAAAAGTGTTGAAAGTGTTACATTTATATAGAAGAAGGAGTATGGAGTCTAGCAGAAAACCCAGGCTCTGAACTCAGCTAGGGACACCAAAGACCAGGACGCATGTCTCATGTTCCTTACAGCTACGTGATGAAAATAGCCAAACCTGGGGCTGGAGAGATGGCTCAGTAGCTAAGAGCACTAATTGCTCTTGCAAAGAACCTTGGTTTCATTTCCAGCACTCACATGGTGATTCATAACCACCCCCATAACTCCAGTTCCAAAAGTTCTAATGTGACCTCCAAAGGCCCAAGGCACATGCATGGTACACTGACATACACATATAAATAACACTCATAGACTGAAAATAAAACTAATATATCTTTAAGGAAAGAAAAAGAGAGGGAGGGAGGGAGGGAGACCCAAAGTAACTGATGGGGTTTTCCTTTACCGTACAATCTGAGTCATGGTGTTAAATGCAAGTAAGGGGCTTAATTAAAGAGCTTCGCTATGGTTATTATAGATAAAAAAACAAGCTTAGTATTGGGAAAATATTACACTCCTATAGAATTTGTCACAGAGGGACACAGGGAAACCTTTGCTCAGTACTTTGGGATTTCTTTCATTCTTTTAAGAGTCTTATGCTTAAAAAAAATGGACTTAGAATTAAATACTTTTAAATTCTAAGGTTTAATTCCTTATTAGGGAATTACCAACTGATCAATTAAGAAGTAATTGCAACTACACAACAGGCTTGGGTAGATCTATAGGCAGATATAACATTTAAAAAAATATCTTTAACAGAGCAGACAGTCTAGTCATTTAATCATCTAACCAACACTGACTGAGTCACCATCGTGTGATAGATGCCAAACTAAGCCCTAAGATGATGGAGATGGAGGCATCCCATGCTGTGTCTTGTCAAAGACAATTAATTAAACAAATGAATTCTAATGGAGACGATGAGCAGTTCTCGATATTGTTCCCACTTCACCTCCATGGTTGCCGTTCCCCTTTTGACTCATTTCAGGGTAAGAGGATAAAGAAAGAAGCCTCGGGGCTCCATCCCTTGCTGCTGGTGGGGAAGTCCAAACAGTACAAACCCAATGCCCAAGGGAATCCTCACCACAATAAAACCCAAGGGCACTGGCTTTTCTTCTTCTCTCAGGACATCCCAGGCTGGCTTTTGTGTCTGCTCTGCTTTTCCCAGAAAGTTCCATTATGTGAACAATAAATCTCTTTACACCATTTTGCTGCATGTGTGTGGCATAATCAGGTCTGACATCTGACTAATTAATTACAGGTAGGTGCTCACTAACTTCCGCAGGTATCCACAGCACACACCCAGTAAGCCCAGCCCTGATCCCTTCCCCTTGAGTTGGGCTGAGCTGGGAACTCACCTTAGCCAAGAAGAATGCAGAAAAAAATGATAATATATTGTTGGAATTAGATTGTCATAAAAATGTTGCTTCTCTCATGCATACCTCTTTCTCATGCTTATGGAAATCAGTCACCATGTTGGAAGAACCCACATAAGAAGGAACTGAGAAAGGCTTGCGGTTAAGAGCCATAGAACAGATAACCATATCCATCTGCCTTTGTGGAGCTGAACCCTGCCAATATTTGTGAGATTTCCAATAAATCACTCAGAGAATCCTTTGTGTGACCATTATTCTAACTAATATCATGGCTTCATACAAAAGTTCTGTGGCCTAGAGGGCCCAGGTAACTTGTGTATGGAATCTGGATACAATTTCTTCTTTTGATCTTCTAAGTGGTAGGAATAACCTACTAAACATCAGTAGGAAACCAATATGTTGCAGTGGTCATGGTAGAAACAGAGAATTAGGGTGGTGAGGGAAAATTGCCCAACTGTGATGTGGAGAGTGAGGCATGGAGCTGTGAGGAACTTGCCAGATTAATAGGAATATAGATGCTTAAAATAAGCGTGGTTGAACTAGGGAGCCTAGAAATGGTTTATGAATGGAGAGCTTGAAGACATGAGAGCACCTTCTGAGGACAAGCCATGAAGGAAGTCAAGGAAGAATTGCAAATAGACTGTCATCCTTGTGAAACTTGAACCAGTCTAAATCTTTGGATTCAGATGTGTCTACTAGGTCTAAATGTCAAGAAATGTCTTGGTAAATGGAAAATCTCTAAACAGTTGACTGTTGGAGTCAGTGACAGAAAAGTTCTAAGCTTAGCAATGCAGGGTCTGCCCCTCTCTGTCTTTGTGTTTCCCAGTCACGATGGATGGATGCCTGGGCTCCACACAGACACAAACAAACCCACACAACAGTCAGCCAAGAAGCCAAGTGACAGATTCACAGTATTCCCATGGGAATCTCAGGTGTAAAGAGAATATCATGAACTCAGCAGCAGTGTCCAAGCTGGCGGAACCCAAGGTACTAGCCAATTTGCAGAGACACCGGTACCTCAAACCTTGGACACCAGCACTGACATCAGTACCCAGACTCCACGCCTTTCAGTAAAAGGCATTGCTTTTCTCTTTGAAAAGAAAAAAATGAAGAAATACAGTGGACAAGAGGGAAAAAAAGAATAGTTCGGGTAACACATGAAAGGTCACCATCCATCCAGGCTCCTGTATTTGGAGAATAATTTAAGAAATCTAATAGTGATGGGGAGAAGAGAGAGTGAGTGGGAGGGGTGGGAGGGGGAAGAGAGCTTGAACAAGGGGAAACATGGATAAAAAATATGACTTTATTCATAATAAAAAAGAAATCTAATAGTTCCTTCAACCAGATGAGAAGAATAAAAGAAGGAAGGTAAGGAGAGAAGAAGAAAAAAGAGGGAGGCAAGGGGAAAAAAGAAAGTATTTTAATTAATATCCATAGTTTCGGAAGTTTAAATTTACAAACGTTGAGTTGATTGTGTACTTTCTGCAAGCTTACCCCCATGCTCCTTCAATTTGGTACTCCTGAAAGGTAGGTGTTGAGTTTTTCCTTATTTTCTAGATCAAAATCTAAGGCGCTGGAGCATAGGAAGTCAACATTCGAACCAAGTCTCTGAGCTACGCGTGCATGTTTACCACCTTCCATTCCGTGTGAAAGCCCGGGTGGCAGACTGGAGCAGCGGAAGAGAAGAAGGAGAGCGGGGAGTGTGGGTGGCACATGAGGGGTTGCATAACAAATATTTGTCGGATGAAAGAAAATTCGCAGAGCAGAGATACGGATGTGTAGCCATAGGGCAGGAAGTTGCAGTGGGTCACACTCCAGTGTTGGTTACATCACCAGCCGTGAATGTGTTCAGTGTTCTTCAGGAAACAGTAGACTGCTTGTTTTATTCTTTTACAGCTCTGCATTTCACCTCTGTCTTCTCGTTTTTTCTGAATCTCAGGCCCCTTGGCAAGGAATCACTTAGATGCCCCAAGGTAGTACTAGAAAAATACTTCGGGAGTTTCCAAGGCAAGAAGAAAGCAAAACTCAATGAAAACCTGAGATCCAATAGGCTGCCACACGGAGATCTCCAAATAGGTCTCACAGAAGCAGGCTTGGAATCCAAGAGTGTGGAGCCAGGGATTTGAAATTCGAGAAACGAAGAGTCAGGGCAGAGGCACCGAAAAATGATTTGAACAGATGTTCCCCTTCAGAGTCTCACTTTTAGTTTGTCAGTCACGGTGATAAATGACCATGCTGGCCAGTTTAAAAGGTTGTGAGAGGTCAGATATCTCCAGGTAGTGAATATTCTGTGGGCAGAAGCTATGGGACTTTTTCCAATAAATATACTCACGGCATCTGGCACAGGGAATGTGATTTTGAAAGACTGACTGTAATGGAACAATCACAATTTAACAAATATAAAGTAAAATCTTTTGGAGTATTAATAGCTATCACATTAGGACACATTTGGGCATGAGTTTGATCATTTAAATTTAATAATTCAAACTTCAGCTACAAGACATTTGGAATTGCGTCTTACAGACTATGCCTGGCATACTATTGAATGTTTTTAACACATATACAATCCTACCTAGCGTGATTAATGATTAGACTCCCAAGGGAGTACTATGACTCATACATTGGCTAATCCTTCTCACTAATTGTAGACAGCCATACTATTAGAAAATGCCTTTACTGGATACACAGGCAGCTCAGCTACATCTCTTTACTCCTTATGTTTTCCCAGGCATCCTGGTTTAATGAGAAAAATAACATAACTTGCCACTGGAAGAAGAAGTAATCAAGAAGACTAGATGTTAGGAGACTGGGGGAATAATGAAGTGGTTTCTGGAAAGACATTCTCTCTCTCTCTCTCTCTCTCTCTCTCTCTCTCTCTCTCTCTCTCTCTCTCTCTCTCTCTCATAGGACTGAAGTTCCTACCAGTGAGCAGAACAGAAAGTCTAGTATATGAAGTAGAGGTGGATGAGGACACACTGTAACCCAAAAAGACAACATGGAAGTCCCAAGTTTTAACTAAATACTGCACCCATCTCTCCTGGTGTACAATCCTGAGGTATAGAAAGGACTCGATCCTCTGTGCTGCTGAATAGCTGTGTGCACAGGACTCCAGCACACTGCAGAAAAACACAGGAAAGCTGCAAGCCAGCTTTGGACCCACACTGGAATTTGTGCCCACAGTTCAGCAGCCAGAGTCAGTCCTTAGCTTCGGGCTTAGGTTATGCCTTCAAAGTGCACACCAGGGACTGGAGAAATGGCTCAGCACTTAAGATCACTAACTATTCTTACCAAGTCACGGTTCAATTCCCACACTGTGGTTCACATCCAACCCATAGCTCCAATTCCAAGGTCTCCTGACATCAGCAGGCATCAGGCACTTACATGGTGTGCATACATACATTCAGGCAGGCAAAACAAGCCCAAAATAAAAATAATCTTTTAAAAAAAATCCTCACACTAGATTTTTCTTGACAATTTATAATGTGGGATCATAAAATATTCAGGGAAATAACATTCAGATTAGCTGGATAGATACACTATAAAATTGCTATGCTAAGTAATGCTGCCTACTGTATAAATGTCACTCATTTATACTCATTCTGGATCCGTATGCTTTCCAGATCACCTCATACACACTTTTCTGGGTCATTGGCAAACACATCATCCTCTGTACTTGAGAGCAGGCTCTAATACACCTCTCTGTTCGGATACTTAATGCCCAGCAATATGGAAGAAGGACATTGCTGCAAATGCCATGTCACTTCCAACCAATGAAAAGAAGTCTGGGATCCCTGTTATAGATCTTCTACCAAACATCTATAGTACTAAGGAAACCTCTCTAACCTAGTCTCCATTATCTGCCCATGTCTTTTCTCACTCAATGCCTGTTCCTTTAAAGCCATACCAGTAGAGCATATACTCATAGCTACCTACTGTGGTTTGGGCTGCGGAGCCCAAACAAGGAAAAACACTGCTCAAATACATTTCTGAAGACTGCCTAAGTGAGTCTTAAATAACAGCCTCTTGGGATGCCAAAATGAAGTCCAATTTCTGTACGAAATACAATCCAACTCCTTTGTTACCTTTTCCTTAAGCTAGAGATGAAGCCACACTATTACTTCTTTTCTACTGAAGTCTAAACCAAGAGCATCTAGAAGCAATATTCAGATGACGAAAATCCACTCACACCTAAGCAATCAATGTTTTTAGTCATGTGTCTTTTCCATGCCAACTCAGTAAGGAAGAAGAGAGAATTCTCCATCTCCAGAATGTAAGGGATCATCTAAAGATTGTTTGTTACTAAACAGAAACTTTTGTATTTGTATGGTTTGAGACTAGGTCTGCTCTACTCCATATAGCCAGTGATGACCTTGGACTCCTGATCATTCTGTCTCTATCTTCCAAATTATGGGATTTATAAGTGTGTGCCACCAAACCCAGGTAAATAAAATCTTGAGCATCAATCCTAGAAGTGGCGGATTGCAAGTTCATCCAAGCACAATATGCCAGTATTTCCCTTACACTTGTTTAAAAGAGGCGCCATTGCTGGTGGGTCCAGTAGCCGCTACCACTAACTCACATCTGTCCCATCTGGGAAATGACAACTTCACCTCTGGAGACAGGAAGCTGTAAGCAACATGTAAATAATTTGAATTTACAGAGCAGAAGGTTCAACCTTTAGTCATTCTAATGCCTAGCTATGTAGTTCTTCACAAAGGATATTTCGCATTGCTGAAATACAGCATGTGAAATGGTGACAGTGCCGTCTTTGAAGGGCTAGTGCACAAAGTAAGATTTGATGTGATTTTCACAGTACTTGGTAAATTTTTGTCATCGACGGGACGCTTTCAAAAATGAGGTAGGTTAGGTAACTTCTATATAACAAAACCATTCTAGAGGGTGAGAAGTTCAAATGATAGTCTTGGTAAACACAGTGTCGGGTGAGTTTTTCTTTTTCTTAAGTCCTACCTTTAACTGTGTCTTCATGTGGTAGAAAAGGAAAGATGGTTTTGGGGCCCCTTTTCAGAAGAGGACTAATGTCAATCAAGAAGACCCCATCCTCACAGACTGGCCATCTCATCCCACTAATGCCTTCATTGTAGTTGCAAAGTACCAAATATAAATTTGAAGAGGGAACAAACAGACCACACACAGCACTTGTCAGATAGAAATTATTATTATTTATCACACAGTTTTGTGTATGTAAACAAACATACATGCATGTGTGTCTGAACACATATTCTTATCTATCATCGGTCAAGTCTATGTCCCCCCAGCCATTTCAGCTTTCACAGTGTGTCCTCACTCCAACTAGATAGGATGTGAAATGAAGAACTATAGTAGAGAGGGAAAAAAAGGCACAATGAAATAACAAGCTCTCATAAATTACTGTAGCCAAACCATAAATCTCTTATAGTCCAGTTTGGTCCCATACAGATATGCTTGACATCAAGTTCTATAATCAACTGTTCCTGGCTTTCTGTCTTATTGAAAATAGAATGCTAAAATGTGTAAGGACAGTAAGTTACAACAAATTTCCAGTTTCTCATGAGAACAGATGGTGTGTATTGTCTATTTTCACCTTACTTTAAGTTGCTAAATCATAACATGTGTGTTTTATACTAAAATATATAAAGTTGGAACAATGTTAATTTTTCCCTGCCATCTCATATTTCCCAGACTTGCTTTCTATTGTTTTCTTAAATAAAGCTATTTAAATCCTAGGGGAGGAATCTCTACACTTCCCATGATTTTCTCATTTAGCAGAATAATACAAATAATAAATCATTTGATTCATTTTGCTGGTGCATTTTCTCATCTGCCTCATTCTCATTGAGTAATTATTGAACTCCTACTGTGCACTAGATATTGTTCTAGACTCTGCAGAAACAGAAGTGAGGCTTAGCTTCTTGTCTAACAGACTTGTTAAGTTGACTACTGGGGGGTATGTATATTTTATCAATGAGTACATTAGATGATCAGAAATAAACACAAAGTATTACATGGTAAGACAAGAAATAAAAAAATATTTTATATAAGACAAAAGGGGAATTAGGAAATGTAACACTATGGAAGTGATATTTCCACTGAATATTAAAAGACAAATAGATACAGGTAATTGAGATGGATTCCATAAACAGAGAAAAAACTGTGAGCAGTGGCCAAGAGAGCTGAGACTCTGAGTGTCCTGTGTAGGAGAAGAGTCTCTGAGATGGAAATGTCTTTCACAGGAAGAAGCAAACATAGCAAAGAGCAAGTATGTGAGCAAATGTCTTGGAATGCATGTGGAAGAACTTACTGTTTCCAACTAGTCTGTAACATATTGATCAGGTCTAATGATGGGCTATTAACAGTGATTTATAATGAAGAAATTCTAGGAATAAACTGAGTTTTCATAGTGAGAAAACCGTGGAGCATCTAAAACATAAATTTTTTTCCTTGTAATAGCTGCAAACTATTTGTAAGACACTTCCCCTACTCGGTGTATTTAACAAGGAGAGATGTCTACATAGATGGGGTGTAAATAAGAGATGTAGGATTTTAAGAGGCAAAAGCAGGATTGATAGAAGCTGGGAGCAAACTTGTATGTGGAGATTTATATCATGTGGGGGGAATATTTGAAAAATGGAAAAAATAATTTCAACTAGTATGCAGAATAATCTCAGAAGCTGACACACATCCCTCCCCTATCTCCTAGGATCTATAATGTTGTCAGAAATAATACAGAACTGAAAGTGACTAGATTTTATTTTTAAAATGTCAATAAACCAAAAAGATAATGGAGGTGGACAAAATGATGATTATTTTGAAATTTAGTGTGAGAATTTCCAAGAGATAAATGTTGAGTCATCTATGAGTAGAAAAAAAAATGCCAAATTCATTTCAGGTTAGAATCATTTACATCCCCTGTCTGCAAGCTGTTACAATGTAGTCTAGTCATTTCCTGATTGCTCGCAGGCCCAGAAAGCTGTAGGTAAAGAGAAATGTCTGGGCTCTTCAAACAGAAAGCCTCCACTGTTCAGGTAGTACAGAAATTAGGAGATCATGCTTTGTCCTGGCTATGTCGTTCATATCCAGGTAGCTTCCCATTTCTGCATCTTCAAAATGAGTGATGGGAGAGAAGATCTAGGACTTTCCATACTCCAGTGGCTGAAGTCCTAGGAAGTAGAATTCTCTCATTAATTGACTCGCTCCAATGATATTGACTTGATTTCTCATCTGTGTCAGATGCTGTGTCAGATGCTTTTGAGTCTATGACAGCTGATGATACCATCAAAGTCCTTGCTTCTTTGGAGGCCCTACATTCATGAAGAAAAACAAGACACCAAGAAGTAAGTGAAAACATTTTTTGCTGATAACACAACTATAGCATCTACACATTATCAAACACTGCTAATACATGGAAAGGATGAGAAGCCTGGCTTTGCATTTGAGTTCTGTGTATAGAGTAATGAGCAATGCAGAATGTGCCACGAAAATCATATCTAGTTGGATAGTGAAATTCAACGATTATAGATGTTTGATATACTTACTGTTCTTTGTAGATTATCCATAGAAATTAAGCAGAATATCTTCCTACACGTAATTGTAATCTGGATATTGTAGAAAGAATATTAACATAAGAAGAGGTGCTTTACATGTTTTTTCTTATGGTGCCATGAAGAAAAAGAAAGCATGTGCTATTTTTTCATATCCGGAAGAGCAATGTAGTCTCAAGAAGACAAAGAATCCCAAGATGCCTTATATGCTTACATTTAGACTATCTATGAACACCTCAGTGTCCGCAATTCTTCATTAGCTAGAAAATGTATTTGTTTCTATTTCATGTAGAGAATATAAAAGCTAACTTGCAATCACTCAACATATGAGATGTCACACTGCCTATGAGTGATAAGTTTACTAATCTATAATCTATAAAAGAAAAACAATGCCACAAAGTGCCACTCCATAGTGATCATACTTATGTAAAATCACAGGCATATAGTTTAGACCACCAGGTAAAAATGAATCCCTAAGGTAATTGATTTTCTTATCAAATTTGATAAGCAATTTGCAGCTTCCAGTCTTGAATAATGTACTTTAAATAGTTCTAAAAGATGTGAAGCAGAAATATAAAATAAGGGGCAATCAATTCAAGCTGTGGATGATGACGGGTGTTCACCTTCTTCATACATGTTCTCTCCTAGGTGACGTCGGGGAAATGATGTATCCTGCCAGAGTTCTTCAGGAGAGGGCTTGCTTCTCTTGATGTGGATTTCACTTCAATTTAGAAAAATGTACAGAACAAATGTGCTTCCCCAAGAACAGGGATAGCTTGGTCCCCAGAATACTAAACATATCGGCTTCCAGCTGCTGCTTAAGCAAGATCCTCTTGTAGGGAGAGTCAGGGAGTGAGAGTAGCAGGTGGGGACATGGGGAGCTGCGAGCAAGCCAATGAAGGGAGGGAAAGTGAGACCCACTCTTCATTTTTTGACTTTTTTTAAAAAAAGATTTTAGTCACAAAATTTCTCCCTTCCTTTTCCTCTCCCCAAGTCCTCCCATACACCCCTCCCTGCTCTCTTTTAAATCCATGGATTCTTTCTTTCACTAACTGTTATCACAGGGTGTACTCTTAGCTGATGAGGCGTGTGCGCGCACTCGTGAACTGGCGCGCGCGTGCACACACACACACACACGCACACACACACACACACATGTCTAACCTTCAGGTATAGCCAAATATTTGTTGGTGACTAGCATAGTTCCTTAAAGCTAGCATAATAAATAGCTTTTAATTTATGCTCTCTAATTATTCTAAGCCTTAGTTATTGCCATTAGTCAAACATATGGGTGGGAACATCCCTTAAATCCTATAAATATTTGAAATATTTATGCGATATGTTTGAGAATTAGAATACAGAGAATGCAAGAAGAGAGAATGAATTCATATGCTTAAGTAAAGACTGGTAGGCAGTGGGAATGCATATGAAGCTTCTATGATTTCTACTAGACACCTAATGCAATAGAACAACACAATGTTTACATGACCAACGGAGGGTAAGAAACTAGCTAGACCCATCCTGCCTACCTCTATAACTTAGGTTTACTATTTCTCAAGATGTTACTGCTTATATTCTAAGGGCCATTGCTCCATTAAGGTAGTACACGAATTTTAAAATAATCAAGGTATGAGGAAGTAAGCCATATGGGCATTCAACCCACATACAATTTTGTAATTTGACGTGTAAAATGTTCGCCATAAGATTCAACTGTACATTTGTATTTAAGTACATAGGAATTACTCAGATTTGTCTTTAATCCTCATTGATTCTTACCCTCAAACTCGCCAGAAGTTTTTTTTTTTATTTACTTTTTAAAAACTTATTCTTTGCCTTTCACATTGTGCATCTTGATCCCATTCATTCCCTGTCCCTGCACATCTGCCCCCTGCCCTTTTAGCGTGCCCTCCCAGGTAAAATTTAAAAGAAGAAAGGAAAATAAAGGGGGGAAAGACTCTCATTGTGGAAGCCTTTATTTGACACATGAATTGTGCCAGTAAACCCTTTTGTCCACACATCATTACGTGTAAATGTTCACTGCACAGACATAAATCTGGTATCTGCTACACTCCCAATGCTGAGCGCTTACGTGGTTTCCTCTTGGTTATCATGCTGTTGTTGTGAAAATCCTGCAGCTTTGGTTCTGTATGGCCTATCCCAGCAGATCACAGATGAGGAGGATATTGGGATGGGCCAACCCATAATCTTGGTTCTGAGCCTGGGTAGTTGCAGGGTTGGTCAGCCCACCAGCCCTCCCTTGTACTCATCAGAGTAAGCTCTCCTAAATTGCTGAAGTGAGTTCACCCTTTGCGGGGATGATCAGGGGCAGGACCAGTTCTTCTGCTTTCATGTCCTGGGGTAGGATCTCCTACACCTACATCTTCAGGACCAGCTCTACTGTGCTGGTCAGGCATGACCTAGGGGCCATGCTCCCAAGTGCTGCAGCTGATGAAGAGCAGGGCTAGTTCTGTGGGAGCAATTCTTAATGATGCCATTGACATCGATTGACTTATGAGACCTAAATCTGCAACATCTTTCAACCCGGTTCTCTTGTAAGCTTCATACTCATGGATGGTACTGCCTACTCAACCTCCTACATCTGTCATACTTCACATATCAAATCTGGATGAGTCGCTTCCTGTCTCAGTATGTTCTGCCTTTAGTATTCTTTGGCCCATGAGTTACCATCATGATTTCTCTGCTCATGAAGACCAAAAGGGGACAGAAGGGCAAACAACAGCAAAAGAACAAAACTGGAAGTCTTCCTTTATCAGTGTTAGTACTATCAATGTGCTCTACTTCACTGTTTTCCCATCTAGAGCTAAGAACTGCCTTACCAGACAAATCATTGACTACATGCACTATGTTAGCCATAGACACCAGGAGTAGAGGAAACATATACTCATAGTTACAGCAAACGTTTTATAACTGCTGATCACTTAATATGTCAAATATAACTCTTAATGTATGCAGAATTGTTTATGGCTCTTACACTTTTGCTTGACAAATTTCTTCTCATGCCCTAGGCGATGAGTTTTGATAAGACATTTGTCCTGCCCCCCCCCAAAAAAAAATCTCACTTACTGAATCATCACAGTCTTTTAATCTATATACTATAAACCAGAAATGTAGGAGTCTTGTTTTGCATTTGTTTTGCTTTGTTATTTAAAAGTGAATATTACTTAGAAACTGCAGGAATAAGAGATGTAAGACTGGATAAGGATTTGGGGTCTCACTACTCTATTCTTGTCTTTGAAAGTCAGATTTATCTACATTCTATATGGTTTTAAAACCACCAGTGGACATAAATCTTGACAAAACAGAAGAAATGATAATATTGTATTCTTTTCATGCTGCTCTCTACCTTTTTGAAATGGCATTTGTGTATCATCTGTTTCTTTCTGAATATAAAAAACGTGTTAGCATTTATAAAATTCCATCATTGATTCCGCACTCTACCAAACCTTCACCATCCACAACAGACAAGTCCAAATTCACTTTATCTTAGAAAAATGTATCTCATCTTAGAGAAAAGGCCTTCGCTGTGCACTGTTGTTAACTCTTGTCTTTGCTGGTGATGACAAGTGTCCAGGGAGAATTATGGAGGGAGGAAAGTAAATTGAATTCATGTTCTTTGTGTTTAGTTCTGAAAGAGAGATTTACATATCTGAAGGCAATAGTCTGGCTCCCAGGCCCATGAGATATGACAATAACCTGGTTAAATGTATAAACTTGTAGGTACTCAGTGTGGTCTGTGGGCCAGCTGTACTGACAGAACATCTAGCTAGCTGAGAGTGCAGGATGTGGCTCTATCCCAGACACATGTGTCACGATCTTCCCGTGTTTCTATTATGCAGTTCCCTGGGTCAGTAAAATGAATATTAAAGCTTGAAATAAAGTTAAGCTATAAAGTGTATGACTGAGAGAATACTGATCATAAAATGTGTTTTCCAAAATTTTTGCTATTATTTTTGTATATCTGTTTGAGTATATCCCAAGTATGTTCCAATACCCAGAGCATCCAAAAGAATAAATTGGGTCTCATCGAGCTATCCAATGTGGGTGCTGGAAACCAAACTTGGGTTCTTTCAAAGGTAGAAATGACATTGCTCCAGCCCTAAGAAAAGTATTTTCTTAAATGATAGTCCTAGATAAAAATAAACAATACTTTATCCAATGTGGAGAGGGAAAATTAAAACCCTAAGTTCAATCTACTTGATCATTTCTCAAAAAAAAAGAAAATGTATTTACTACTACACCTGTCTAAAAGGGTAGAGCAATAAGCATGCATAACACATCCATAGTCAAAATACTCATGGACCAAAGTGGCCCCTTACAGCATTGGCCAAAGCTTAAGAGCTTCCTATAATCATTCCCTGTGATCATTTGATTTATTAAGACCCATATTCTGGTTCCATCATACTTCTTACAGACTCCGAAATGAATATTACTCGGTAACTGATGAAGCTCTGTTCCGATTCCACAGTTTGAACAAGACTTGTGTGGCTGCATCTGCCCCTAGACCTTGTTATCACGGTTATATTCAGATTAAATTGAGAAAAATCAGGGTATAAAACGTATTATAATTAGACTTTCAGCAGCTTGACTCCTCAGCAGTTTCCTTCTGTGTACACTTAGCCTTCCCGGCTTTTAGCCTTTGTGTTCTTCTTCATTGTCCTTTTTCCTCTCCTCCCCCCCTCCCTTCCCCCTCTTCACTGGTCTCCATCCTTCCTTCCTTCCTTCCTTCCATCTCTTTCTTTCCTCTCTTCTTCTAATTACTTCTGAGCCATCATTAGCATGCCTCACAAATATCTCTTTGTTCTAACCATTGTGCAATACGCATACTTAGGAAGAATAATGTAAGAAGTTCCCATGTATGTTCTTCCAGATTGACAAGTATCCTCCAGAACACCACTACTATTTGCCTCGAATATAATGAGATGAGGTAGTAAGGAATGCAAAGGGGTTAGGATCAAGGGATAGAATATTCCGCTTTCCAGAATCACTGTAGGAGTTTTAAATAGAGCCAATCTTTGTATCTGACTCAGTGTCCATTCATAAGCAACAGTGGACCTTCTCTTTTGATAATCTACTGCTGGAAATTCTCTGCATCCTAGCCAGCAGTGAGGAATGTTGCTTAAAGCAGGATTACTGATGCCTTTAAATCGTACTGTATAAAGCTGCCTATGTAAGGAAGAAAAAAACAAAACCTAGCTCAACTTTTTTTTTTTTTTTTTTTAAGTAGAGGGCATGTGTCTTGAGAACAAGCCGGGGGAGGTGGGGGAGGGGGGGTATAGTAAGTGTATCAAGTTGCAAATTAGAAACTTACAGAGCTGGTCCTGCATTCTGCCACTGTAATGCCAAGTGAAGACTGGGGATGTGACTCAGTGGTGGGGCCCTTCTCTAGCATACACAGCACTGCTAATAAAAGCAGGTGGCTTCCTTCATGGCCCAGATCCCTCATTTCTTCAGCTGTACAAGGACAAACCTAGCTTACAAGCCCTTTCAACTCCGGCCTCTTTTGTTATATGGAAATAATTTCAAAGGGGAGACCTACAATAAGGTTTAAACAAAATAAACAAATGAAAATAGAAAGAATCCTGAGATAAAATAGCTGCAAAGTGCTTGGTTGAACGGATAGCCAGTTCCTACTGAAGAAGAAATGAGGAATTCCTGCCATGCTTGTGGTCTCTGCTTCTGTTTGAGGAGGAGGTTGTCTTTCCCTCTTTCCTTCCCAACAGGTTAGAACTTCACCTGGTAACTCTGCTGGATTTCACCTGTGGGCTCTTGGGTGCCTCGGAACGGAAAGGGTGTGTCTGAGGGAGTGGGTGTTTATTGCTAGAAGCCAGGGACAGTTGGGACCAGTGTTCTCTGCCGGTTCATAGAGATTGCGTGACAACAATCATCCAGCGTGAACTCACTCATACTTCTATGCAAATGGACGAGCAATCGATGTTGATGACCTCAGCAAGGGTTCCAATCACCCTCCACAAAGCCTTGAGGTTTGACAGGAATATTGTCATTGTTTGAGTCTTGGAAGCCTGAGAACCAAAGAGGAAAGGTGCCCACCCTCCTATGTTGTCTTTCAGTAGCTATTTTAGGGATATTATCTGCAACATCAAATCTAAAAATCCTTTCCCACTCGCTGCTCTTTTCAGTTCTGTGAAGCCTGAGCAAATCCTGACGTTCAAAGGTCACACTTCTTCACAAGGCCGCTCAGTGGAAAAGCCTGTGTTCACACAACAGTGCCCTGTAGCATTTCATGCTCCTTAGAGTACTGGATGTTGCCAGGGTAAAACTACTGTAATTCTTTCCACAGCTGCAGAAGAGCCTGTGTGTGTCACGTCACCAGGTCTAATGGCAGTCAAAAGGCCACAGAACCAAACAAATCTATGTTCAGTCACATTAAAGACCCAGAAATTCAAGTCAACCAAATTTCATGTCCACATCAAATGATCTTATTTCTAAAAAAGTACAAATTAAATGTTTGTAGCGCTGTGTGAAATAAGCATCACATTTACTAACTCCATCTGACAGAGGTTTATTTGGCTAGAATGCACAGTACTGTCCATGTGCCAAGAAGATTGCTATGTAATAAGCAGAAAAAAATGGAGCTCATAAATGTTTGTGGAGGACTGGAATGTTCTACACCAAGATGAAATTTCAGTGATGTATTATTTAAAAATTATAACAACACTTTGGAATTTGAAATGTCTGATTACTGTGGACAATAAAGCTATATACAAACAGCCTCTGTTCTAGGAAATCCAACGGTTTTGCTCTCTCCACTGCACTCAGAGTTCAACTCAAAACAAATGCACAAAGGTTTTGCAGTTGACTCCTGTCAGTCAGCCTAGGGCTTTGGTGGGAGTTTGTATTGCTGAAGCATTGGGCAAAGAAAACACATGGGGAAAGATTGGAGGGGCTGAGAGATCTCAGCCAGAAGTTGTTGTGAGGAAGCTGCTGTGGTAAAATGTCAGCAACAGCAACATGCGTGTTCTCTTGGTGCAGGCAGGAAATGACATCTCTAAGCATGTCTCATTACTCAAATGCATGAAAGTACTGACTGGAACAGCTGGGCTTTTTCAAAGCTTTTACCCTTCAGTGAACCTGGATAAAGTAACATGCTCTAAAGCTAATTGTAGGTTGTATTTAAATACAGTGTGAGGGCTCTCCAGTTTATGAGCCTTCTTTTTTTTCCTGAAAGTATAAAAGTAGCAGTAGTGTGTGTGTGTGTGTGTGTGTGTGTGTGTGTGTATGTGTGTGTGTATGTGTGTGTTTGTAAATTTGGGGTAGATGAATGTATGTGTGAATATGTGTATGTATGCACACATTTGTATGAGCTTGGGATAGGTGAATGTGTGTATAGGTATGAATGCATATCAATGTGGATTGATATGCACATGTGCACATCCATGTGTAGAAGGTGAGGTTGGAAATCGTGTGAGCGTATATGTTTGCGAGACACTGCATATGTGCATCCATGTGTATGAGGTGAAAGTATGCATCCATGTGTATAAAGATGTTTGTGTATGCGTGTGAGGTGGTTAAATGTGGGTGTGATGTGATTGTGTGCATTTGTAACCTTTTTGTGAATGTGTGTAACTCTGTGTGCATATATATACATGTCTATGTATGCGTGTGAGTATATGGTGAGTAAGAGGTGTGTGCATGTGTGTGACTCTATGTGAATGTGTGAATGATTATTGTATTATGTACATATGTGTGCATATGAGTGTAGAGTGAGTGTGCATATGAATATGTGTAGTTGCCTGAATGTATGTATATGTTAGTGAATGAGTAGATATGTCTGTTTGAGTGTGTATCAGTGTTCAAATGTGCAGAGATGAGTGTGGGTAGGTGATTGTATGTGCATTTATGTGCAAGTGTGTGGTTAATTGTGTATATAAATGTGAATGAGTATATTTATAAATGTATTGGTGTGCAGACATATGTGCAGATACATATTAAACATATATGTATGTATGTATCTCCAAAGGCTCTCAAAAAGCTAAAATAGAACTATGACCATATGACCAAGCTATACCTCTTCCAGAAATATACCCAACAGACTTGATATCTTATTACAAAGACACTTGTTTATCCACATTTATTGATGCTCTATTTACAAAAGCAAAAAAAAAAAAAGGATTTGTTTGAGACTCATCAGCAGATGAATGGACATCAAAAGTGTAGTGCATCCATACAATAAATTTTATTCAGCCATAAAATATGCAATTTTCAGGTGGATCTAGACAATAGCACATTAACGGGGCCACCCAGGCTTTGAAAGACAAACATGTCGTGTATCTGTCATATGTGAATGCTAACTTCCAATTCACATACATCTGTATTTATATGCAAGTCAATGGGCATAGAGGCAGGAAACTGAAAAGAACCATGAGAAGAAAGGAAGGGGCATATGGGCAATGTAGTTCATAGGTGTAAGGGAAGATATTGGAGATAGAAATACTTAACCAGGAATGAGGAGGAGAGAAGTAATAAGTGTGGGGATTCAGAACTGTAATAAGTCTGAGTGAAAATGCATTAAGGAAATATGCTACTTTGTAAGATAAATTTCAGAAGTGGATATATATCCAGGAGAGGGATTTCTGCATTATGTGGTAGTTCTACTTAATTTGTGTTTGTTTTTAAAGGATTATTTTTATTTTATGCCTGTGAGTCTGCCTGTGTGCAAGAATGTGTACCACGTGATTGGTGTCCACGGAGGCCAGAAGAGAGCATCAGATCCCCTAGAACATTTGTAAGTGACCATGTAGGTGCTGGGAATTGAACCTGGGTCCTTTGCAAGAGCAGCTAGCATTCTTAACTGTTGAACCACTTCTCCAGCCACTTATTTTTATTTTTGGAGGAGTTTCCATACTAGGACTCATGATGTTTACACTAATTTATACTGCCACTGCAGGTACACAGCTGTTCATCCCCTTTGCTTCAATCCCTGACCCAAACTTGTTTCATTACCTTTTTGGATAATATCCCTTCTAACAGGTATGAGATAATATTTTACTGTGGTTTTTGATTCCCTGATAACTGCAGATACTGAGTGCTTTTGATGTACCCAATATTGAATGCAATTCTTTCCCATGTTGTATGTTATTGACAAGTATGTAAACAATCAATGCACTATAAATGCATAGATTTATTTCTAGGTTCTCTAATCTTTCCCATTGATTTCTGTATCTTTTTTAAATGCCAGTATAATATCGTTTTGATTGCTATAGCTCTGCAATATATCTAGGACCAGGAAGTATGATGCTCCAGTTAGTTATATTCCTCTTGCTAAAATTTCTTTGAGAGTTTTAAACTTTTGTAGAACTTTTGGGATTGTTTTATCCACTCTAGGGAAAAAAACCTTTTGAAGTCTAGTAGCAAATATAACAAATATTTAGACAACTAAATAGTGACAACATTTTAGCAATATCAATTCTTCCAATTCATGAACGCTATACATCTTTGATTGGTCATAACTTTAGTTGTTAATCTAAATTATGTAGGTTTCAGTCTATACATCATTACGTTCTCAGCTACATTTTTAAAAAATATAATTGTTTTCTTCATTACATTTTAAGTTGTGTATTGTTAATGTTTGGAGATGTTCCTTATTTTGTATGTTGATTTTATAGCATGCAGCTTTGTTATTAGTTAATAAGTCTTTTGCTTTGTTTCTTTTTTTGGTAGAATCTTCACAATTTCCTACATATTTACAGACAAGAATGAGTTAACCTCTTCCTTTCCTATGTCTTTTCCTTCACCTACTTGCTCTGGCTGTTAGTAAAGTCCCATGTTGCTTAGAAGGAGTGCATATAATCATCCTTATCTTTTTCCTGGTATTGGAGAAAAGTCTTTCATCTTTTTCCACTGATCACGGTATGAGAGGCATGCTCCCCATCTATGATCATATTTTATTTTTATTGAGATATGTATTTCCTGTATATAGTATGTGAGGGTATTTTTAAATGCTCTTGGATTTTGCTAGATTATTTTCCACATCGTATAAAGTGTCCAGTTTATCTATTTTTGTTCATGAGAAGCACCTCATTTAGGTTTGTGCATGCTGAGCCCATGCTCTGTTAAGACAGCTCCTATTTAATCCTGATGAATTGTCCTTCGTTATACCACTGAATTCAGTTTTTTAATATATCTATGATATTTTTTTATCTGAGTTCATCAGGGACGTTGGCTGATTTTTTTTGTAATGTCCTTGTCTGATGTTCTTACTACAATAATTATGGCCTCATCAAACATGTTTGGGAGCTTTTCTCAAGCTTTGGGTAAAAATTTAGCAAGAATTGGCATTATATGTTTAATGGAATTCAACAAAAAATTGGATAGAAAGTAGTGGACTAGAAATTAGAAGAACAGCAAAAGAATCAATGAAACAAAGAACTGGTTCTTATGAAAATATTGAACAAAATTAAGGACCTCTGAGGACACAGAAAAGCAATCAAAGACTAGGCTGTTTTAATCTCTGAAACACTGTCCTCACTATAAATAGTTCAAATGCTCCACTTCACAGCTGACACCATGCTAGCGTTTTAGGAAAATCACTGTTGTGCTCCTGCTTGGTATAGAACAATAGTGGACACACATCTGTGTCCTTTGTGTATAACTATATCAAGATATAAATAATGCAACTAAAATTTGCAAAAGTTACAATTTGCCCAATCTAGCATAATTTGTTACCAGTGAAGGTCTCAATTCATTAAGGGAAAAGAATGGTAACATCACCTCCAAGAAGGTCCATGTATCGGTTTGCCCGTCATCCCACTCTTCATTTTACCTAGAGGCAATTGTTGTCTGCTTTCTGTCCTGTATCATTTGCATTTTCTATAGTTGTTGTAAGTGGAATATGAAGCAAACATTCTCCTGTTTCCAGCCTTTTATCCACTGGGTATAATCACTTTACCATCCACCCCCTCAAGTGAATGTTTGCATTAAAATAACCTCCTCACTGTGCAGCAATTTCCTTTGTGTGTGACTATGTGACAATCTGTTGATCCCTTCTACTTTTGATGGGAATATAAGTAGCTATCTGCCATTTTACAACCAATTTGGATGAATACAAATCTTCACACCTCCATCTCCTTGCCAAAATTACCATGGTTAATTTTAAAGGTTTTATGTGCCATGGCATGTAAGTTATTATATGTCATTGAGAATTTAACCTGCTGCTGGTTATGCATAGATGTTCATGAAAGTACATGAAGCCATATGTACGCTTTCTACTCAAAATTGTATTTATCACAGGCATGCTTTTTTAACTGCTTTTTTATTTATTCTTTGTGCCTTTCACCTCATGATCTCCATTCCATTAATTTCCCCATCCCTTTATATCTTCCTCTGCCCTTGAAGTCACTTCTCAAAAAATAAAATAAGATAAAATTTAGGAGAAAAGTCATTAAAAGGAAAATTCAGTCTTGTCATGGAAGCTGCACTGTGACACAGTGAGCCACAAGTCAACCCTTTACCCACACATCTTTACTTGCAAGTGTTCATTACAAAGAGCCATTGGCCT
This sequence comes from Sigmodon hispidus, assembly GCA_004025045.1. Lineage (NCBI taxonomy): Eukaryota > Metazoa > Chordata > Mammalia > Rodentia > Cricetidae > Sigmodon > Sigmodon hispidus. Next base: position 14,877 of record PVIH01001275.1, on the reverse strand, counting down.
CATTTGAGGTCTCTGGTTTCTGCTACACTATTGATTCTGGGCCCTCACTGGGACTGCTCTTAGATACACTGTCGTTTCCCTATGTTGTGGAGATCCTGTAGCTTTGGGTCTGCAGTCATGTCTCTCTCCTCACATGCTCCAGCAGATCATGAGATAGATATTTGAGTGGACCAACTCATAACTCTGCTTCTGAGCCTGGGTAGTTGCAGGGTTGGTCAGCCCTCCCATGTCCTCCTGCATTGCTGAGGTGAGCTCACCGTTTGCAGTGATGAACAAGGAGCAGGGCCATTTCTTCTGATATCATGTACTTGCAGTAGAATCTCCCACACCTACATCTGGCCAGGCATGGTGTAGGGCCACTCTCCAATGTGATGAGGAGCAGAGACAGCTCTCCTGCTCTTAGGACCTCAGGGCCAGCTCTCCCATCTGCCACAGGCTTTAATGGGCAGGGGTGGGAATGGGAGAGGTCACACACCCTCAACCATACAGACATGCTTTTTAAATAAATGCCACTCATTTGTGATAAGACATTGACTGGAAAGAGGACACCACATTATAACCTGACATTCTATATGAATAGCAGAGGTCTTTACTCAAAAGCTCTCTGAATTGACATTCTCCACCCTCAAAAATATTTCCTAGCATGGCCCCAAGGCAACCACTGACAATCAATCAGCCCTGAAACAGGAAGGGGTTGTAATAGCTTTCTTTCCTTTAGGTTCATGGTAAGTATTCCTCAGCAAATTGTATTTGTCCAATTTCTAAAAATAAATTCACATTCTTATAATATCTGGAGAAAATAATAAAACACTGAGGCACTGTGCCCAGCAATGCCCATTCTAGACCTTTCCAAGTTTACTAGACACTGTCTACCAACTTAGAGAAAACTGACTGAGCATATAGCTGAACAAAGTGTACATTTGGAGCAAAACAAAGATTCTTTTTCTAGGAAAAGGGTTTCTTTCTTGTCTGCTTCTTCTTTTCTAAAGTGCAGATCTGGAAGCAATTTAGCAAATCTATTGCATGTAAATTATAATTTACTTTGGACAGAAAATCGGTGTTTTAAGAGGTAGATAAAGTCAAGGACAGGGAGATTGTGTTCAAATCATAAATGCCAAGTTAAGTGAGGCAGAAACAGACCAACAGTGGTGCCAGCTCTAAATTCATGCGAAGCTGTTCAAATTGCTGTCACTGTCCAAAAATGTTGCATTGCTATTTTATAGAAACAAAATCTTACACATTCATGACTTAGATTACTCCAAGTGTTTCTGAATATAGTCATTTGAATTCATTCTCCAGGCACGTACAATCAAGCTGAATTAAACTCATACGCTACAAATAATAAACACAAAAATGCACTATCCATCTCAATTGGTTTTTTAATGACACCATTCTTGGAGTAAAATTGATAGCTTGAAGAAGCAATAAAAATATTGCATACTAAAACAGTGGTGTTTTACTCAGCCTTCTCTTCTAATACTGCTTTCTCAGTGGATCTCCTGTGGCTCGCAGCTTTCTGGGAATGAACAACCACCTAATGTGTCCATCTCTCCAGCCTATGATCAACACAATCAAAGAGAATTTTGAATTAAAATCTAAAATAGACACAGAAGTTGAATCTTCCTACATATCAAGCAATTTTAACTATCCCCAACTATTTCTTGAGGATAAGAATTTAGAAAGGATGCTTGTGCAGAAAAATCAATCTGCTGACCAGAGAGCTAGTGGATAAGCATTTACCTCCATGGGAATTCTAATGTTGCTGTGTAACAAATGTTAGAGCACGATCCCGACCAAGCCTTCAATTGCATCCTCTTCTCTGCCATATTCTCATAATTTCATACATCTAGAACCTAGTCGGGTGGATAGCTGTAGGTCATTTCTCCATTTCTAGTTCTTAAGCAGCTTATTTCTCTCAGGCATTGCCCAGCAGGTCATGTCACCCTGGTCACTCTTCTTACACAGCACAACTATCTCACCTTCTTTGTCTTATCTGAACTTGAGGTGCTATTTTCCAATAACTGAGGCCTTATTTTTCTTCTTTCTTTTCCCAGGTTAAGAATTATGGATGGACCAGATACATCAGTATTTTCATACTTCTCACTGCCCCTCAGTCTGCTGCAAGCTTCTTTCTACACTTCCAAAATGCTCCTTTTTCTATACCCGCAGTCACCAAATCACTAAATATGACAATGTTAAAACCGGAATGGAATTCCCCATTGCCCCACCTACTCTCCACCATGCCACCAGCTCAGAGAAGCTACCCTATGTGAGCTGCCTCAATGGCTCATGTCCTTCCTGTAGGGTTGGGTTTGTCGTTGGAAATCATCACAGGCAGCCAGAGGAAGGGAGTCAGCTTCCTTCCTGACTCCTGCCATGCCATGGTTTGACTGCAACTGTTTATCATCTCATACCCACCATCTCATAGAGGATGCCAGGAAAGTCCTTCTACAAGTGTCTCTGCTCCTCTTGACTGCAACTCTTTATCATCTCATACCCACCATCTCATAGAGGATGCCAGGAAAGTTCTTCTACAAGTATCTCTGCTCCTCTTCCTATTAGGTCACAAGTTACACTACTGAAGAGGACAGGGCTCTCCCTGAAGCAATCTGACTGGTTCCACTCCTTAACATCATTGTCTTCCCAAAGAATTTGATAGTGTGAAGCGTCCTCTCCCTCAAGGCATCCTCTCATTTCATTCCTTAGATTATACTTTTTTTTTTCTTTGCTTGTTTGATTGGGCCAAGGTTTCTCTGTGTAGCCCTGGATGTCCTGGAACTTGCTCTCTAGACCAGGCTAGCCTCTATTAACCTGCCTCTACCTCCTCAGTACTGAAATTAAACTCATGTGCCACCATGTCCAACTGGATTATAATCCAGCTGTTAACTGGTGGTTTATATTCATCTTTGACAGTTTCCTTTTTCAGTTGCTTTGGGGTTTGTTTTTCATATTGCTCATATTTTGTTCATGTTTACTCAGGAATCTCGATTCCATAACCTAACTTTAATACCATTAAAGTGCAAAGTACAAAATTGGACATAAAGTAGCAAAACTGGATATATAGTAGCAGATATATAGTAGTGTATTCCATACATGTTTAGTACCTAATATATGACTATGCATGCTCATGGCTACCAAGCTCCTACTTTCTCCCCATCAGTCCTGGTTCTCCCTGTGTGTTCCTTACTTTGCACTGAACTGGCTATAGTAGGGCACCTTTCAGCTCAGCAGGTATAAAGTGGGATAGATCACCTTTATCCACAAATCTTAAGTCAACCTCGAGTCTTCTAGTTAGACACCTTGAAGCCTATCCACCTAATCTCTTTAAATATTTATTTTTATTTGCGCGTGTCTGTGTGTGTGTGTCTTTGTATGTCTGTGTCTCTGTGTGTCTGTGTGTGTCTATGTCTGTGTATGTGCCTGTGTTTCTGTGGTCTGTAATCTGTGTGTTGTCTCTTGTCTTCTGTGGGGTGTGTATGTGTGTGTGTGTGTGTGTGTGTTCATGCAGTTAGTTTTCTGTTGTAGTAAGTTTTTCCCGGCCTGTTTGGGTCCAGAGATTTGTGACCTGGCACGCGTGTGGTGCCGGCGGTGTGGAGCCTGGTCTGTGCGCCCGCAGCTTTTGTCTCCCAAAAGAAATGAATCACACGCTTATATACTTTACACTGCTTGGCCCATATCTTAAGCACATTACTAGCTAGCTCTTTCTTCTTAAGTCAACCCATTTCCATGAATCTACCCACCACGTGGCTTGCAGCCCGTGGCTCACCTGAATTCCTACATGCTTCTTCTTCGGGGGACAGATGGCGACTAGTAAACTCCACCCCTTCTTCCTACCTGGCTGCCTCTGATTCTCCACCCACTTCTACAGTGCCCTGCATGGGTCCAAACAGTTCTTTATTTATATCGTACAGAGAACGTTCCACCACAGTTTTCCCTCTATGTGGTCCATAAGGATTGTGCTCAGGTCATCCAGCTGGGAGGCAGGTAACTTTCCCTTCTGAGCCATCCTGCAGACCCATCAATTCCTGCTGTTCTTACTCCATTACCACTGACCTTGATATGAGTTAAACTTATATATTAAAGTTATATTTCTTAATATTCTAAAGTTTTATCTTATTTGGCAATTGAGTGTTCAAGCGTTCACAGAAATAGCCAAGTTAAAATAAGGCTATTAAAGAATGTTCTAAAATCTACAAGTAGACACCAGATATGCATAGAGGGAAGTTAAAATGAGCAAACAGAAATCTGTAGAAGCAATCGTGAGTGGAGGAGACAGGCTTGAAACAACTTTCCTCCCTCACAGCCCTCAATAGGAACCTACTTTGCCAACATAATACTTTTGGGCCTATACTCTCTGGCATGGTGTCCAGTCATGGGAGCTCTCACAAACTAATAGGCATTGCCACTCAACAACCACTTCCTGGATTTTCTCTTGACTTTTCATTCCATCAGACATTTCCTTGACTCTCTTACCCAGATTCTGGTGAACATATAATGGGTCTGACATTACTTATCATTTATCATTAAATTCAATTCTCTTAATGTCATTTTAGCTTAGTGAGTCAAAGTACAGATGGATGACTAATGTTACATTTCCCCCTCAACATTTTGAATCTGAAAAATAACTCATTACATTTAAACGTAAATTATGTTATTTGAAGCTTAGTATGATTTTTCTGACTGTACCAGTTTTTACAAATCATGCACTACTTTTCTCTTAGAATTTCCTCTATACTTCAGTGTGTCTTATATACTTTTCTGACTTCTCAGACACTGATTGAGAAATGCCAGAGTGCAGCTCACATCCTATGTACTGGAGGTATTAAGGGGATGGTCCATCTAATACAGTCTCTGATTATAGAAGCAAAGCAACCAGTCTTGAAGAACTCACAATTCAATATAACACAAAGAAAAATATAACATTTGTCTCTGGACTTCCTAATCTCTCTGGAAATTAGGTCTGCACCTGAGGTCTGCACCAGCAGTCCCAAATAATCGCACAAAGGCTTATATTAATTACAAGCTGCTTGGTAAACTAAGCTCGAGATAAACTAAAAGGAAGAGGAAAGCCCCCCAATTGGGTTTATGTGTTTACATCAGAATTTAGCAGTTTTTAATATGCTAGTTCAAGCTGTGACTCCATAACAATTTTTGTATTTATATAAAAGCATCTTTCACAGAAAGCAAATGATAGGACACCAGGGCTCACAGACCTCAGTCTGAGAATCTGCCAAATAAACTAAAGCCTGAAGCCAAGAACTTACAGAGGACTGTTTGGTTCTGTCTACACTTCACAGAGAGAAACTCATTTGTTGGTAACTACTTTCCTCACTAGATGTGACCTCTGCAGAGGGAAGAGCTGGGGTCCTGTTCTCCCTTTCAGTAGCTAGAATTCAAGATAGCTGCTTGCAATAATACAGTCTTTATAACTTGACCAAAGCCAAATAACACAAATATAGAGACTTAGTGTTTGATTTTTGACTGCATAGAATTGACAGCTGGGTGTGGGACCTGAGAAAAGAAGCCTAATGATCATGTGGGCAAGGGTTTCTGAGATGCTATGAGCATCTCACTAGCCATGGAAAACAGGCCAATAGAGGACAATTAAAGAGAGATGAAATAAGACAATTAAAAGAAATTTTAGTAGATAGATGTGTATTCAAAACTGTTTCAATGTGCTCCAAAATTAGAAAAATAAAATACTTTGGATCAGACACAGTATTTTTGGAATTTAAGATTTGTAAGTAATGAAAGAAATGAAAGAGACCTGTATAAAAGATTTGGAGGTCAGATTCCAGATCAAACCAAACTAGAATGATCCAGGTTTTCTGTACCAGGATGGGAAGGAAACAAAAAAAGATAGACATGTATGTCTGTCTTTGGAGAGGGTGAGACCAGCACTGTGTTGATGTCAGTGAACATAGGATGAGAACAGAGAACAGGTACAGAGGGGGATGTGTAGGCTTAGGAATCAATAGATGCTGCCACTACTGACATGGGATACACTTTTATAGGGTTGTGTGGAATGTTTAAAAATGAGAGGTCATTGGTAACAGAAGAAGCATGCCTTTTCTGCCAGAGAAATGAGCTGGAGAGGGAAACGGTTTCCACTTGAGTACTTTCTCAGTTAGGGAAAGCAGCTTAGTAAGTGAAATCTGGCTAAAGAAGTGAGGACTTTGGCTGCAGCCGGATCAAAGCTGGATGTGGATCAAGATATTAGCAGGACTGTGTATGTGACAGCTGACTGAGAAGATGTCATTGTTCTTTATCAAGCAATAGAAATCCGTTGATATCAGCCAAGGATCAGAAAAGGATTTGCTGGCTAATAACTTTTATCCTAAGATGTCTAGGATCTTTTAAAGCTCTAGTCCTTGGATTGCTAGAAATACCTGACTTTATGTAAGACAGAAGTTATGAGAAGCAACTCCAAAAGGAGTGAGAAATAAATCAGGAAATGAGACTAGAATAGTGGAGGACAGGAATCCTTATTACCTGAAAATGAGCAGTGAGAGTTGGGTGCCTGCCTCATGCAGAAAAGCCTCACAAAGGAAGACTATATACACCAGCACACATTTTTAATGGAAAGTATATTTTCTTAGACGATATTTTCTGATCACAATTTTCCTCCTCCAACTTCTCCCAGGCCCTCCCCACCTCTCTTTCCACCCAAATCCACATCCTTACTTCTTCTCATTAGGAAATAGGCAACTAAACAAACAATACAGAATAGATACATTCAAATAGAAAAACATAGCCAGAATTTTAAAAAAAAAAATGCACACAAAACAAAGACAGACACGGAGACATGCATAATCCATACACACAGACATCCCATATGTAGTAAGAAATTTCTGGCCTGGTCTAGCCGTGAGGTCTGCACCAGCAGTCCCAAATAATTGCACAAAGGCTTATATTAATTACAAGCTGTTTGGTCTATTGCTCAAGCTTATTACTCGTTAACACGTATACTTTAAGTTAACTTGTATTTCTATTTATGTAGCCATGTAGCTTGGCACCTTTTTGCTCAATGCAACACTCTAATCCTCCTTCTTCTGACTCTCCCTGCTGACTGCTGCTCTGCTCTTCCGCTTCCCAGAATTCTCCTAGTGTGGTTGCTCCGTCTCTACTTCCTGTCTAGCTACTTCACTAATCAGTGGTTTATTAGACCAATATTTACAGTGACAAATATTGACCTTGCACAAGAGCAATATCCCACATAACCCATAAAAACACAAAATCAGAATATATATTATTAAGGAGCCTACCTACCCTTAAATGTTGTTTGTGTCTCCAGTGAGACTCTCTTGAAGAAAATTTTTTTCTTTGTGAGCAGTTATCACTAGAGACAGTTTCTGGGTTAAGTATGGGTCTAATGTCCACTTGGAGCCTCATCAGGCTTAGACACATATAAGCCCTGTGCATGCTGCTACAGTCTCCGTGAGTTCATATTTGCACAATCACATGCTGAATGAAAGTTTATGGAGGAAAAATTATACTTCTGCCACTTCTCAGAAGGAGGATCAGTCTGTCAATCATTGTTCCTATAGATAGACATTGGCACAGAGGTGAACTTTTGACAAGTGACATGAGATGGAGCATTGACTGTCTTTATGGGGTAGATAGAGTATTAATCAGGAATTCAAAACAAATAATCATGCATGGTCTCTAATTGCAAAATGCTTAGTTTGGGGCACTGCTGAGACTTTTCAGTCTTGAGTTCTGAACTTAATAATGTTGAACTTCAAGAAATCTGTTTTAGATTTTAAATAAAATTCTCAAATGATGTTAAGGACATTTAGGAATAAAGTGTATGTTTTTCCAAATCCATTTTATTTTAGCCATATGTTTAAGCAAGTTGAAGCATAAGGAAAATTATAAAGATAACTGGTTTGTAAAAGAATACTTTTTAAAACTTTTCCTGATTTTAAGAATTAAAAAAATAATGACAATGCTTTATTAAATCAGCTCATGATTCATTTAAGTGAATTTGGGAGGCAGTTGAGTAATGATTTCATAAGTTCTGTCTAGACAGGAAGCTCGGGGGCCCACCTGTGACTCCCCAAGCCTCTGATAAACCATGTCTGTGAGATGCTCTTGCTTGGTGAATAAAAACCCATCACTTGCAATATCCAAAACTATGAATCTAGGGAGCAAAGATGCCAAGAATTGTCCTTGTGCTAGATTCACAAGTGTATTGATACCAGCAGATCTTCTGAAAAGCCCTCTGCCTTTGTGTTGGTGCAGAGGATGTGACCCAGAGTGGCTGGGGAGGAGTGTCTGTGGGGATGAGAAAAGTTTGGACCGTCTGTTAGGTTTCCACTCCATAAAGTCTCACTGCCTTACTCCATAAATCAGTTCCATGGGTCCTGATTCTTCTCTTTTTCTTCTTATGCCATCCACGCAACTGACATTTGAGGCTGTTTCTCCCCTAGTTTAACTCTTGAGAATTGCTGGTGTGAAGATGGTATTATAGGCTGATGCACTGTGTTTGAGGCAAGCAGGTAGCATAGATTTTCTGAGTTATCTTGGTTAATGTGTGCAACAATCTCATGAAAACGTCAGCTGTCACAGCAAAGATGCTAATTAAATAATCTTCGCTATTTAGAAGTTTTGTAGGCATCTTTAAGCTTTGAGTTTCAGCAGTTAATGCCTTCATCAAAACAAATTCTATTAGCTCTTCCTAATACATATTGAAGAAGTGTCTGACGGTACACTTGCCCCTCCTCAGGGTCCTGGCTTTGAACCACTCGTGCTCTAGAAGCAGTTCCATAACTAAGTTGCCAAGGAGACTAACTTTATGTTTTCTCAATAGTAATATTGCCCCTAAATGAAAACTTGTATATGTATTTACACAGTAAATACACTAATAAATAAATCACATCTGCATATGTCACTGCATACATATAATGTGGTCCTGAAGCACTGATAAGATAAAATTGTTCCTATTAAATATGAATCGGTATCACTGTTCTTCCTAAAAGCAGAACCAATGGTTGAGAGTTTATTGATGTGTTACTGTTTTATTATACCCTTCTTCGGATCAGCAGAGTGAGGATCCGGGGCTTATGCAGGGGGGAGTTGAGTTCAGGAATGCAAGGATTGGGTTCTAACCACCCCGTAACACTTTCTTCATCCTTAAAGAAAAATAAGATACACTCTTACATGTCTTGAAATGAATCCGGAGCTCAGGGTCCATGTCGGTGCCATGGGACTTTGAGGATTTGTTTAGAACCTTCTAGAACACTATTACCTAGCACTCACACAGACTTTGGCAAACAATTTCCACATAGAACTCTATTCTTCCTGATGCTTACTTTCTTGGTAGGCTGTAGTCCATGCACTCACATAAAGTTCTACCATGTGTAGTTTCCTACTGTGTAATATTATAAAAAAAAAACTGAACTATTCAGAAATATTGATCTAGCCCATAAATCAGACCTGAAAAAAAACCCAGAAGATTAACAAAGCACATGAAATAATCACCTGAGCAACCTTCATAAACTGAAACTTAAATAATTTTATATTTCACAAAAATAAATATTTATTTTCTCCCAGTGTTCCTTCCCTGTTAGTAAGTCATCAAAAATATTTGGATAATGAAGCTGGAGATACTTCTCAGCAGTTAAGAACACTAGTTGCCCTTGTAGAAGACCTGCATTGTATTCCTAGAACTCACATGATGACTCACCACTGTCTGAGATTCCAGTTCCAGGGGATTCTCTTCTGACACCTATAGGCACCAGATATACGTGTGGTGCACAGACACATAAAATAAAAATAAATCTTTAACAATATTTGCCCCAAGGAAAATATTTATATAATGTATTAAGAACAACAAATAAATAACTTTTAGTTAAAAGCAACTGTCAAAAAAATAAAAAAATAAAAGCAACTGTCCCAGACCATAATACAAGAAATCCTTACCAAAAAAAAAGAACAATTTGTTCATAGAAAAGTCCATAAACTTAAAAAGCAAAAAACCTTTTGTGCTTCTGTAGCACTGCAGAAAAGAACACAAACAGAATTCCCCACTCAAAAAACTTCAGTAATCAAAATATTTGGTGATATTCTCAGCTTGCTGCTCTACTGCTTTTGCTTTTTTTGATTTTGTATTATACACTGACACAGAGAACTTAGCTAATAATATACAGTTCCTTAATAAAGGAAGCCAATGTAAGGTTGGAAAAAGACCAGGTAGTAGGATCATCTACAAGAACTCACAGGATATCCCTGCCCAGGTCTCCAACCAATAGTGAAGGTGTTGCCTAGACAAGACTTCTCCTATAATCAAATGAATAGACACCTCATGTGCCATCACAGAATTCACATCCAGCAATGACTAGAAGTAGAGGCAGAAATACATGGCTGAGCACTGGGGTGAGCTCCTGGTGCAGCTGAGAGCAGAGAAGAGTCTATATGAGCAAGGGGATAGGGCTTATGAGGAAAACTCCCACAGTGATGAGTAGCTCTGGGTAGCTCACTGAATTAAGAACAGCCACTGGGGAACCTTCAAGAAAAGGAACTAGACCCTCCAAGGATAGGCAGCTGTCCACTGACATGAACAGTGTGTGGAACCTCGAGGGTAGGGATCAGACTGTGTTTCTATGTGTGGACTGGCACTTCGGAGCCCATTCTCCCCTGAGGAACACCTAACCCAGACATGACATTACGATGAGGAAACCAGACCTACCTGGAGTGGTTGCTGAGCTGATCTAGGACTTCTTGCCCTTTTGGGGGAGGGGGTGGGGGATGGGGAGGAGTAAGGCTGAAGGCAGACAGGGAGGAACTGGGAGGGAAAGCAAGGGGATACATGGGAAAAAGGACTTTATTTTCTAAAATAAATAAATAATAAAATATCATTTGTATTAATATTAATAATAATAATAATAATAATATACAGTCTTATAGATACTTGAGTCACATTGGAGCACAGCAGAGATGTCTTTTCTAACCAAACAAACCATGGCATGAATTTACTTCTTAACTTAAACTAAATAACCTTTACAGAATTAGTATATTTTACTAAATGACCTTTGCTTATTCCAGATCTATTAGTTCTGCGCAATTACTTTACGAGTTGCCAACATTTGCTTTTCATTCTTTATGCTTTGGAGTCAATAACTTGGACCAGAAAGTTTCACTTTCAGTTAAAGCGTCATGTAAAATGCCTGTTAATTAATTAAAGAAATCATAACCACCTCAATAAAGACACAAACAACCAAATGGAATTTTCTAGAAACTCAGCATTTATACTTTAATGGTATGCACTTCTGGTGTGAGCTAGTTGACTTGAAGTTGTTAGTATTGTGAGTGTGCCCGTGAGTCAGTCTAGCAAATGTTCAGTCATTTCACCAAAATCTTTTTCTGAGTTTCCTGCACAGTTAGCACAGAGGACTATGTGACTGAAGAGACACATTAGAGTCACAGTGATTAGAGGAAATACTGTCTATTTGTATATCTGGGTCAAAACGGAGAAATGGTTTATCTGATGAAGAAACTGCCTTTGAAGATTTTATTTTAAAAAAATAGCACTAATGTTTTAAGAAGTGAATGTAATACTGGAACACATTACTATAATTTTTAAAGTACAACCAATTTTAAACTCTCAATTACAGGATTCATTTCAGCTTTCGTGTCTTTCTAAGAAATATGTATTTGAAAATTACTTATCAATTTAGAATAAATTACATACTCTCCCAGGAAACAATGGGAGGTAGTAACTATGTCTTAATACGCATTTGGAGTAAATATTGACTATCAGAAAAAATGAAATGATTAGCCGAAGGCAAAGATAATTATCTTTCAACTTTTTTTCTTTCCTCCCAACAAGATAATATCTTACAGTAGTAGAAAGTTTGCCTCAAGAAATACCATCTTACAGTAGTGTTTACACTTTCCTACAGCATTCTGAAAAACAAAACTAAATTATTTAAATATTTTAAGCTAAGTTACTAAATTTAAAATATAAGTGCTCTAAGTTCTAAAATTATAGCATTAATTCAGACAATGGAGTTAACTGCCATGGTTCATTCATTAAATATTCCCCATTAAGGGACTGAGGTTGAGAAGGAATTGTAACCTCCAAAGTTTCCCTAATGTTTCTTCAACATGTAGTTCATTTACTAAGCAATTTAGGAGATTAATTAAAGATGGTTTTTTTTTTTTTAAAAAAAAAAAAGCTCCAAGATGACATTGCAAAATATCCCATACTAAAAAGATTATGTGGTTTAGGTTTGACAAATGTGAGGTGACATCTGCTGTGTTCTTTTGTAAAAAAAAAAAAAATGGATAAAGGAACCACTGGTTCACCAAGGAGAAAAGACTCCTTGCCAGGAGCCAATGGATGGGACAATCATAGTCTTAAAAGGAGTAGGGCCAAGCAAGAGACTCACAGGGCAAAACTCACAGAGATGAAAGGGAGAGTTTTCATTGATTCCGTGCAGATCACAGATAAGAAATCCCAGAGATCAAAGCCTGGTGGCATAATGGGACCGGATCAGTCACAATGCAGTTTACAAACTTCTGTCAGGAGTTTCATGTGCAAAAAGTGAGACATGCTGCCTTTGTTAGAGTGTCTTCAGTTCTATTATGTAATGTTTTGTTATGAAATAAGAAACAAAAGAAACCACATACCTTCTTGGCATGGTCTTTCTAATGTAGCTAGAAAGGGTACCTAACTTCACAAGTCAGGGAAAAAACAGTCCAAGAAAGGTGCCTGGAGTGCAAATTTGCTAAGATTTGTGCAAGTTTTTAAGGATGTTATTATCTTGATTCCTGAAATGTCATTGTTTATTGGTGATGACTAATGTGAAAAATATTTAGTAGTTAACTATTAATTGCTAACTAATCTATTGAAGTTTCCAGACTCAATTTCAAATGCTAGGAGAATAAATTTATATTTCCCCATGCTGTTGTAAGTCCTTTCTTGTATAAATAACAAGGATGTAGTAGTGTTGCCCAGGAAAAAGTAGGTTTGTAATTGTTTTGAATGTTTTTCATAATGATAAAAATTACAGGACCCACAGGCCTCATCATTCTGGGTAAAGAATAACTATCCTTCAAGAGGTAGACCTTGCTTATTCTGAGGACAATATCCACCATTACCTACCTGAGGAATCATCTAGAAATGTCATTTCCCTTTAGTGGGATAATAAAAGCCTTTTTTGTCTTAAGGAATTTTTTGGAAGGTTGTTTTACTTGGATGAAAAACCAAGCTAGCTACCCCCAGGAACTTTGACTAACATGGAAGGTTGCAGATCCTATAGAACTGGAGAAACACTGGATGGTCCCAGGGAAAATCTATTAGTACCTTGGAGAGGGGCAGGCTGGACTTTTCACTTCCTTAAAAAGAGGACTGAAAAGACTGCCACCTGGGGACCTCCTGCAGAATGGTATTGACAGTTGCTGGTGGGCAGGACAGCAGTAATAAAAACATGAACCTGCAGGAACTGGATAGGTGTGCCCCATAAGTAATAACAGTATAGAGTTTGCCTTATCTAAAAGGGACTATTTCATGGGTTCCTCATATGAGACCAATTTTTTGCCATAAAAAAAGGTGTTTTGCTCAGAACAGACAGACTTTATGATACTTTAAGAGATCTCAAGGCTCTAATTTTTCATGAAAAAAATATTTAAATGAACCAAATGAATTTGAGGTCTTTTTCAACACTATGAAAAATCATATGAAGTGCATCAGTGAGAGTAATTATTCTCAGAATAAGTCACATGGTCAGGTCTACTATAAAGGGCATCAGCTATATGTGACTCTCTCTATCACTTGCCAGTGAACTCTAAGAAGGAATACCTGGGTCTTCAGTGCCCTAGAAAGCATAGCAGATACCAAGCACAAAGTTCACACAGAGTCCTTTCACATAATGGCCACTCCAAACTGCTCCCTGGGAAGGAATTGCAGAGGACTATTTAAAGAGAAGTATCAATCTGGCTTAGTTTGCCACATTTCTAATTGCTACTAAGCTTAAGTGGTTTAGCTGGAGATAGGGAGAAATATCAAAGCCTGAGCTAGATGGCAGCTAACAAATGCAGACAATGGACAGACAATCATGGTCCTTTAGCTGTTCTCCAGCCCACAGTGACACTTTTGGAATAGCAATTCTCTGAAGAGGAGGCAACCAAGGGGATATTTATCAATGAAATCTATACACCGTTTCCTTCCCACCACATCACTGTCCTGATCGGTCTCCTTCCTCCTCCCCTACAGGGATAAGAGGTGATGAATTATAGGGTTGGTCAATTAGAAATTCAGAAGTTAGAGAGGAGGAATCATAAACACAGATTAAATCCATTCCTTGGCTTCCATTGGGTGATAAACTTAAAAAGAAGAAAACATCCCCCAATGCTTTTCTTACTATCTATGTATTCTATACTTATAATTCTGGATATGAAGTGCACTGGGATATACTAGAGAAAGATAGGAGAGAAATGCCTGCTCAGTGTTGTGCAAGTGATCTTTCAGAATTCATAAAGAAAGCAAGCTTCAGAAAGCCATAATTAATCTTACACTCTGACGTTCTTGAAATGTGAGCTACCTTTTGACATGGAAGACTCATGATCAAATTCTTGGACCTATTTTCATTTTAATATGAAAATAAGGCTCTTGGATCAGAGGATCACAGCGGTGAGCAACGCAGCCATGGCCAAGATTAAGGCTCGGGACCTATGCGGCAAGAAGAAGGAGGAACTGCTGAAGCAACTGGATGATCTGAAGGTGGAGCTGTCTCAGCTTCGCCAAGGTGACAGGCGGTGCTGCGTCCAAGCTCTCCAAGATACGTGTTGTCCGTGTTGTCCGCAAATCCATCGCACGTGTACTCATCAGACCCAAAAAGAAAACCTCAGGAATTTCTGCAAGGGCAAGAAGTA